>CAJOBZ010000014.1:4707500-5047500 GCA_905332375.1 Pieris macdunnoughi | reverse complement strand
TTTAAAAATAGAATTTCTATAAGGCCCTTCTCACTCTCTCTCAATCGGTCCCAATCGCTCACCATGTTCTCGACAAAAACGCTGCACATCTTCGTGACGTTTCCGTAAAAAATTACCCTCATGCGCCTAAAGAAGTTTTATTTCAAAAATTGGAACTGAGAAGTCACTGGTAGAGTCTAAGGGTCTGACTTAGAGTAGAGACTTAGCGCTATGGCTCCGGTAAGTCAAAATATTTTGACATACGGAAGTTCCACTTCGAGGTAAGTCTCGATACTGAATCTTACCCTACGCCACGTAAGTTCCGCGTTCTCTTTAAGACAAACAGCATACATTTCACTTCTTTACAGGTAATGAGCAAGCTTACAAAAGTACATCTTTTAATTTATAACAAAAGACAGGCTTCGAAAACAGGTACCGAGTTTCTGTAACCAAAAAAGCCTTTGTGCTGGTAAATATTATTCATTAATTTTATTTATAACATTTACCAAAAAGTGGATATAAAGTCTGTGAAATTGCCAGTTACAGTATATTGCCTATACTCGGCTTGGCCGTAGCCCAAATTCCCCCAAAATCGGCTTAGTATTAAAAAGGATTAAACAAATAACGGGTATCATTAAGCTTACAGCCAGCAAAAAAAACTTGGTTCAATATATCGGTGGAGGATCCCTCGGGGCCAATCTTATCCGAATTTAATGAAATTTTTACCAACCACACACGACGCCACTTGTTACAATAAATGTTATTCTGCACCTGCATACAAAATAGGACTTTGTTGTAAATGCATAAAGTTTAATTTGTCATAGCAGAATTATGGCAGATACGTCGTTATTTATTCATTATGATCTACCCTTTGGTAAGCACTTAAAGTTAGGTAAATAAAATTATCAGTCTTCGTCGATAGGCACTAACAGGATGATTGAAACATCGATATGGAACTCTTTCTATATATAAAATTATGTAGCCATATAAATCCTAAAATTCTATCGATCTATTTCAAAATAACTAATTTATAGGATATACTGCGATACAAATAATAGTAGACAAGTGGCGCTACTTTCCTTTATCGATTTTCGTGTATAGACTTGCTGTTTTCCTTTACCGTAAGAAAAATTTCTAATTACATACAAAGAAAATTCCTTTGAACTGAACCGTGATTCGAACACACGACCTTATGGATGAGGGTCGCAGGCTGAAGCCACTAGGCCAACACTGCTTCCATGTGTCTTTCATGTAACGTTATTAACGTAAGACAAGTCTATCGTGATGCAATATGTCAACTGTCAAAAATGTTTGTTTCTAACTAAGATCAAGAACTAAAGTTGTTATATTAAACAGAAGATAAACAGATATTACCTTTATAATACGCTAACAAAGCCATAGCAATATTAGGAATAATAATTCTGATGGGTTTTTTGTCTTATAATGAGAACTAATAACAAATATTAAAATTATTTTAATAAATTTAATAAACCCATGTTCTGATTGTATAATGTATATTTCAACTCCGACTGTCAATTTACGCATCTTGTTAGTGATAATTTGGTTGTTCTAACGATGTTATTTATTTCGACACTTAACTGACCCTTACAATTTTAACGCCGTATTATGGAAGGCCAAATATTCGTGACAAGGAATTTTTCGGTAACAATTTTTGCTGTCACAGTGATAATAATTTTTAAAATATAATCGTCGTACTATAAGCGATGCAGCAGTGTTAGCCTAATGATTAGCGTAATTCTACCTGGGATCGTGGGTTCGAATCACGGCTTATAGACTTTTTTAAGCCCCATTCACTACTACAACTAACACTTGCGCTTACAGTAAATCAAACATTTTAACGCATTTAAGTAGCATTTTATTTACTTATTCACACCTTTTGCACACAATTAAATAATAATATTAATAATAAACTAAAAACATGCAACGGCGGTTTTATAAGCGATCTTTTCTAATCGTTACGTCCTACAACGCAGGTAAACAGGTACAATAACATTTATTCTAACTAAATAATTGTCGTATTAAGCGTGATTTATACATTTAAATTTACAATCTATTTAACTATTATTCAGTGTATTAAGATAGTTAAGTTCACGTCTAATTCGTGTTAAGTTCGTGATCGCTAACAATGTAACAATATCGCTACGAATTCCGAGAATAAGTCCGGTTCTACGAAGTAATTTGATTTGAAAGTGACTTTGTATTTAAACAGCCGTCTTGTGGTTAGGCAAAGAGTTGTAAACTTGGTAACAAAAGTAAATAATACTTCAACGTTATGTTAATATTCTGACATCACAGGATGGTTTATTCAATTCACTTTAATAAAACACTATTTTGACCGGATTGGTCACGGTGACCACGCACGCTGTAAAGCACGCGAAACGTTGGATAAATTTAAAATTATGTTAAATAGTTGTAAATTTATAATAATACATAACTTCAATCCGGTCAAAATAGTGTTTTATTAAATGAATAAAAGTTATGTTAATCAAAGTCAATTCACTTTGTGTACGAGTTGATGTTTGAATTTTTCTGTCACATTTAGCAAGGAATTTAGTCATATAATACTTGATGTTGTATTTAATAATATTAGGTCCTTACATATGAAATTGGTATTACTCATGTATTTGTGCTTCGATGACCGTCATTCATTTGTTCTTTTCTTCTGTTTTCTGTTTCTGTTTGCGTCACTCATTTTACAAAATGGAAAACTTAAAGTATCGCATTATTTACGAGTACGAGTTCCGCCGTGGCACTAGTGCTGCGGAAACGACTCGAAGGGTGAATGATGTGTATGGCGGTCATGTTGCAACATAAAACACAGTTCGTTTTTGGTTTCAACGTTTTCGTTCTGGAAATTTCGACCTGCAGAACAAGCCCCGTGGACGGCCTGAGACCCAAGTCGATAATGAAGTATTGAAGGCTATTGTGGAAGCGGATCCATCGCAAACCACGTCCGAGTTAGCTGCAGGCTGCGGTGTTAGTGATAAAACTGTTTTAATTCACTTGAAGCAAATTGGGAAGATTAAAAAGCTTGAAAGATGGGTACCTCACGAATTGCCTGAAGCAAACCGGCAAACGCGCGTCGACTGCTGCGTTACATTACTGAACCGGCACAATAATGAAGGTATTTTAAACCGAATCATTGCCTGTGACGAAAAATGGATTCTTTACGATAATCGGAAGCGCTCAGCGCAATGGTTGGATCCTGGCCAGCCAGCCAAATCCTGCCCCAAGCGAAAATGAACCCCAAAAAAGTTACTTGTAAGCATTTGGTGGACTAGTGCCGGTATTGTTCATTGCAGTTTTCTCAAATCTGGCCAGACTATTACGGCTGATGTCTATTGTCAGCAATTGCAAACCATGATGGAAAAGCTAGCGGCTAAACAACCTAGGCTGGTCAATCGCTCCACGTCATTGCTACTTCACGACAACGCTAGACCACACACTGCACAACAGATTAGAAGAGCTTCAATTGGAATATCTAAGACATCCTCCGTACTCCCCGGACCTTGCTCCAACAGATTACTATTTTTTTCGAAATTTGGACAACTTCTTGCAAGGGAAAAAATTTAACTCCGATGGGGCAGTCCAAATCGCCTTCACAGATTTTATTGATTCCCGTCCGACTGTTTTTTTTAGTAAAGGGATCAATGAACTACCTATGAGATGGCAAAAGTGCATAGAAAACAATGGTTCATACTTTGATTAATTAAATATATTATATTTAAAAATATTCGACTTTTTGTTCCTCCCATACAAATGCCAATTTCATATGTAAGGACCTAATATAATAATGAAAACTTTATTCATAATAATAGGTTGTGACAAGGTTCATATACCGCTAGTCCCCACACAGGGAATATGTTTTGGGTAACTATATAACAATTGGTCAATGGTACATGTTTAAAACAGTTTTTTGAGACAAAGTAGGTTAATTACAACTAATCAAACACAAGTCTTATAAGTATGTGTGAATGTGTGTGTGCGAATGTAATAATTTTTGTAAGCGTGCGCTGTATGTGTGTTAGGTTAGGTTAGGTATATCGTGACCGTAGCTAAGATAGGTCCAATTTAATAGATGCCATTTGACATAATATGACAGTTATAGCATTCATAAAGGCTTTGTAAAGGTGCGTACAGACTATATAACATAACATGTTATACAACATTGCTATACAACATGTTTCAGATAATGTGGACACTGAATGTTATAAAACATGTTATAATAACATGTTATTGATATGTATGCTAGGACGAACCCAGCATCTACGTTTTTTGATTTTCTTTTGTTATTTAAAATGGTTATATAACATTGTTATATTGCATTGTTATTCTTATGTGTACAGTATTGTTTTATGTTATAATGTTGAATAACAAGGTTACATAATGTGGACGTGTTATAAAACACAAGTTATATAATATGTTACATAGTCTGTACGCACCCTAACAGTGTAACGACATGTCACTCTTTAGAACAGAAATTGTTTATGATTAAACTGGTTCATTAGTGAATTTTTTAAATAAATAGTCTCTGCACAAAGACACAATTTAATTACGAACTAGCCGAACTTAAGACTAATAAGTAATTAAAAACTAACTTCATTTACTAAAAAGGATGTTTAACATAAGAAAGTGTCCAATAATACTACTTACAGTCTCTATTAAAGGGAAGATACTCTGTTCTTGCGTTCTATTTTTCCACTTATCACTGCTTAGCAGTTATGACAAACATGCACTCACACTAATTTTTTTTTATAGAACAGGGGGCAAACGGGCAGGAGGCTCACCTGATGTTAAGTGATACCGCCGCCCATGAAGACTCTCAATACCAGAGGGCTCGCGAGTGCGTTGCCAGCCTTTTAAGAATTTGTACGCTCTTTTCTAGAAGGACCCTAAGTCGAATTGGTTCGGAAATACTTCTGGAAATTCAAATGGTCCTTTTCAATCTCCTCACTAGGCCCGTGTTGTCAAGAAGTTGTATACCTCGACATTCACGTGATGGTGGAGCCTATGTTCTTGGCTCCAGCAGTCTTTTTTTAATGTGGTGACGTCTTCTACATTAAGGTCCCAATGGAGGTCGTCATTGCGAATGTACCAGGGTGCATTGACTATTCCCCTGAGCATTTTGTTTTGGAATCGTTGGATTATTTGGATGTAGCTCTTTCTAGCTAGCTGTAGCTACAGCCCCACAGCTGGTCACCATAAGTCAATGCAGACATCATTAAATCAGTGGCGCTACAACCTTTTTTTTAGGTCTGGGCATCTGATTTCTGTATCTGTTTCATGATCATTTGTAAATCTAATAGGCACCATGGTGATCATGACGCACGCCGTCGACTTTTTGGGTCGAAGCCAAAACATCGTGCGGAATCGGGCATCAGCCTTGACAGTTTTTGCGTCTAAGTCATGCGCTCATTAGAAAAAGTTAAGAATCACGTAACATACACAAATGATTTTAACTTAAAACTTTTTTTTAAGACAATTCACACCAATTTACCTAGTCCCAGGCTAAGCTGGTGAAGCTTGTGTTATGGGTACTAGGCAACGGATTTACATACATATTATAGATAGATAGACATATAAATACATATTTAAACACCCAAGACCTAAGCACAACACCAAATGCTCATTACATCGATGTTCGTCTTAGCCGGGGATCGAACCCGGGACCCATGGATTCGCAGTCAGGGGTACTAACCACTAGACCAAAGAGTCGATCAAACTAAATGTTATTCTCATGCTCTAAAACACTTGTAGGTTTTATTAATAACAAATTTTAAAAAGTGCTATATTTATGTCTGAATAATTTTAAAACACAACGATTTGACGAATTGACAAGAATTAACTTTTATGTAACAGATCTGCTAAATTATTGCGTTAAGCATCGTTTCATAATCCGATTTCAATAAATTTTCCTTCACTGTATATAAAATACGAGATAACAAATACAAGGGAAATGCGAATAATCTGCAAATAATGTTATACAAAACAGAATTCCGTTTAATTACATCTTGTTTGCTGAGAAAGATTTCATTTTCAAACAGTTCATTAAAATACATGGCATAATTAACAACATTATTAAATGCGAAATTGTGCTTGAATTCATATTATTAGTGAAACTATGCTTTTGGAGGAAACTGCTTTATTAAATACGTTAAAACTATAATCAAGATTGGCAGCGTTAGCATCACACATACATATTTTGATTGCCAATTGAGTTCAATGGACTTCTTGTTGCAATAAATATAAAATAAGGGATTTCTTATAGGCAGAGAATAGAGTGCGCGGAACCTCGACCCAATCATAAAATAAAAAAATTAAATACAAAATCACATGAAACAAAAATATACAACAATTTAAATTACTTTTTATAGCCTATCTAATATATAAAATTCTCGTGTCACAATGTTCGTCCCCATACTCCTCCGACACGGCTCGACCGATTCTTATGAAATTTTTTATGCATATGCAGCAAGTCTGAGAATCGGCTACTATTAACCCTTAATTTTTACCCCTCTACGATCAACCCCTATTTTTTATTACAGTAGATAGTTATTTTTTTTAACTAAAAACATGTTTCCTAGAAATAATATACATGGCAAAACAACGTTTGCCGGGTGAGCTAGTATATATATTATTAAAATAAATAAACTAAGAGTACAAAAAAGCACTACGGCGTTTAAACTTAACGCGACTACGACTTAAGAAAGAAAGAGAAAAAATGCTGAATGCAATCATTACAAAAACAATTAAAATCAGAGATAAAAAATGTGATTATATGATATTATATATATCTACTCATCTAGAGCAATGGTCGGCTTCGTCTCTAATAAACAACCTTTTGTTAAAGGTAAAATATAAATCAGTTACCACGGAAGGGTATCCGAGTAAAACGATGGGAAAACGACATAGACAACGACAAATTGCAGACCCAAATTTGACTTAAGTGGCAAGAAACAGCAATATACGTAATTAGTAGAGGCTCAACCGTGTTAGTCCATGGTTCCATGTGTTTATATGAATAACGATATAACTATAGCGACAAGCAAGTTACTAAATAAGATGTCAAAGTAGATGTAAAATTAGTCGGAAGAGGTGATGCTCATGTTTGCCCCAATATGGCCAAACGTAGAACAAAGTCTGGGTGAAAACTTCTGCAAGCTTCACTTACATTTCTGAATCAATCGAATTTAATTACGAACGTGTCATACTCTTGAATGACAGCGCTCGAAATCTACGATCGAATTCGTGAAAATAACAATCATTTTGTTAGGCCAAACAGATACACATCACATAACAATTGAAGGGGAATAAAACAATTCCCCTTTGAAAAATTCTTAATCATTTGTTTCGTGTTAAATGTTGTCTAACATTAACTATTTATATGTTTCAATTACACAAATGTCTTAGAAAGCGCAGTTAAATTTTTGTCTACAATTTAAAAGTTTGCTTTGTTAGTAAATATGATCACTGATCAGCGTTATGTGTCTACCAGAGTTATTGTTGCCCACGTAATGAACCTATATTCGCCGCGTTACTTGCATTAAAGATAAGTTATAAGCATGAATAGAATTGTTCTATTTCAGAAGCCTTATGATTTTTATCAAAAAGTGTAAAACCAATACAGCAGAAAAGAACTAAATTGTAAGTTATACTTTCAAACAATAAACATACTTTGTTAGAGTGTTCAACTCCCACACATCCGCAAATCTTTTCAGAAAACGTATAAACAATGTTTTTATTCCATTTGCTACTACTTTCTTATTTTCTTAAGAAATAGATGCCGGATATTGATGCAAAGAAAACGGAACATTGAGGATAATATAATATATTATATACGCATTTGATGTATAATCGACGTAGGAAAACATATTTTCTGTAAGAAGAAAAAAAACCAAAAAGGGTTTTTCCCCCCCCCCAATCAAAAAAAAAAACCCCCCCCCCAATGCCCCGGGTCCTTTTTCCCCCAAAAAAAAACCCCCCCCCCCCCCAAACCCCCCCCCCCTTTTTTTTTTTTTTACAAAAATTTTTTTTTTTTAAACCCCCACCCTTCCCCTCCCCCCCTTTTTCCCCCCCCCAAAAAAAAAACTTTTTTTTTTTCCCCCCCCCCCCCCCCCCCCCCCCCCCCCCCCCCCCCCCCCCCCCCCTTTTTTTTTTTTTTTTTTTTTTTTTTTTTTTTTCTTTTTTTTTTTTTTTTTTTTTTTTTTTTTTTTTTTTTTTTTTTTTTCCTTTCCCCCCCCCCCCCCCCTTTTTTTTTTTTTTTTTTTTTTTTTTTTTTTTTTTTTTTTTTTTTTTTTTTTTTTTTTTTTATGTTCTAGTTGATTCTTCAGACCGGCGTAAAATATTTATATGTAATTAAGTTTTGATTACATTAGTTTGTTGTTTTTTTTATAAAAGAACAATTGTTTGTATGATGTTAAATGTATTAAAACAGTCGTTTTATTATTGTTAAACGAAACATGTATTAGTTAATTATGAAAATTATGTTAAATATCAAAACTCTAGATGGGGGCTTCATAGCCTAGCGGTCTTATTAAGTGGCAGCTAGGTGAGGGGTACCGGGTTCGATTCCCGGTTCGAGGGCAAGTTTTAATTTAAATTTGTTCTCGGCCTTTGGGAGGGTTGTGCGGTACCGGGCGAGTGCTTAAACCGTACATAGAGGACACTGTCGAATTTCTAAAAAAGACAAGCACGAATTATAAAAAAAAAATCCTATACTTGACGCTGGCTAATGCACCAATCGTGCCAGAGCCATAAATAAATAAAAAACTCTAGATCACAAAGACATGCAAAATGTAGATCAAGTATGGGGACTGACTACAAAAATATTACTAGGCTAAGCATTTCGTTGCTTCAAAAAAGCGTTTATTATCAACGTAATCAATCAACATTAAAAATGCATCCCAGTATACACAGCTATATCTTAACACTTAACCCAACCGGAATTTTATTTCAGGTCCACCCAATAAAAAGACGCTCGCTCGTATCTTTACTCAGGATTCCGTAAATACGTGCCGCGCAAAAAATTGCTTCTAGTCACGAAGGCCACAGGATTGTACCCACTGCATATTTTGATAATAGTTTACAAGTTATTTATGACACAGATAAAAAGTATAGGGGCAGCAGTAATAAGAGGACAGAGTGTCATTTATTTTTCTAAAATCGCAGCACCACGCAATATCATAGACATCTTATAGTTTATAAAATGTCAATGTAAAACTATCAATCTATCAGTAGAACGTTGAATGGCGATTAAAAAGAGTGGCGGAGAGTTTATTGCCAGTTCTTCTCTTCCGTTCTACGCCCTTGATTTGAGAACTGGCACTAAATGTAAAGTTAGAAGCATTTCGTATACATTTTTTTTTTTTTGTTGACGATCATAATTCATAAGTGTACATTGTGTTACCTATAGGAGGCTCACCTGATGTTTCGGCCTTGCGTCATGCTCGTGAACGGGTGGTACTTGTGGTGACTGGTCGTACTTGAATTCGTGTATGCGGTGATGTTAGTTATTTGGACTATGTATTTGCGTGTTATTCCCACGAAAATGTAAGTGCGTGCTCCTATTTCACCATGCCTCCTGCTGATAGAGGACAAATCTTTGTTTTGAATTTATTTTATATTACTTAAGATGTCATGTGGAACATCGTGTAATGGTTGCAGCTCCTTAAAAACGTTGTGTAAAACAAAAAAACTAAAAAAGTGTGTGTGTGTCAGCTACGACGCACGATTGGAGTTTACTCCTTACGAACGATAAAATGGCGATAATGTTCTGTGGCTGTCGACCATATTTTCATACTAAAGGTGGTAAGAATATATGTTTTTATAATATAAATGTTTGTAGTAGTAATAAAACGTACCTACATCATCTATGCCCAAATAGGATTTTCTTTCTGTGACCAAAGTTACCTTTATAGTAAGAGAAGAATAAGAATGAACAATCTTTTTAGTTTTAATTTCACTGACCATTACTATTGACAAAACTCTATGGCACGCTAGACAATCTACTATTATTTTTTACACCTGTCAATACTGACAATGTTGTAACGTGGCTGTCAAAACGTGAATTCAAAATAGAAAAGTCTGTGTAATGTATTCCATCTCATTCTTTTACACGTTCAATCCTACAGATATATATGTTTGTCTCTTTCTACATAACGCCTCAACTTTTCGTGTTACACTTGATTTTACTCATAAAATTTCCGTACCGGGCCTTATAACTCAAATCGTTTCTTAAGGAGTAAACTCTATATGTTTGTCTCTTTCTACATAACGCCTCAACTTTTCGTGTTACACATAACGCCTCAACTTTTCGTGTTACACTTGATTTTACTCCTCATAAAATTTCCGTACCGGGCCTTATAACTCAAATCGTTTCTTAAGGAGTAAACTCTATATTTTGTCTCTTTCTACATAACGCCTCAACTTTTCGTGTTACACTTGATTTTACTCCTCATAAAATTTCCGTACCGGGCCTTATAACTCAAATCGTTTCTTGAGGAGTAAACTCTATATGTTTGTCTCTTTCTACATAACGCCTCAACTTTTCGTGTTACACTTGATTTTACTCCTCATAAAATTTCCGTACCGGGCCTTATAACTCAAATCGTTTCTTAAGGAGTCAACTCTATATGTTTGTCTCTTTCTACATAACGCCTCAACTTTTCGTGTTACACTTGATTTTACTCCTCATAAAATTTCCGTACCGGGCCTTATAACTCAAATCGTTTCTTGAGGAGTAATCTCTATATGTTTGTCTCTTTCTACATACCGCCTCAACTTTTCGTGTTACACATAACGCCTCAACTTTTCGTGTTACACTTGATTTTACTCCTCATAAAATTTCCGTACCGGGCCTTATAACTCAAATCGTTTCTTAAGGAGTAAACTCCAAAAACTTGGCGATTAAAAAGAGTGGCGGAGAGTTTATTGCCAGATCTTCTCTTCCGTTCTACGCCCTTGATTTGAGAACTGGCAGTAAATGTAAAATTAGAAGCATTTAATTTATATTTCTTTTCTGACGTTCATAAGTGTACAGTGTTTTGACTTTGACTCTTGAAGGACCCTAAGTCGAATTGGTTCGGAAATACTTCATTGGGTAGCTGGTTCCACATAGTGTTGGTGGGCGGCAGAAATTGCCTTAAGAAACGCTCCGTTGTGGAACGACGGACGTCACGATGATACGGATTTTGTACCGCTATATTGAGAGAACTACATTGAGTACATAGTATAACTGGTCAACTAGCCTCTGGTTCTTTTAAAATATCGTTAAATTCCTAACAAAACGTTCTCATGTAAATGTTTTCTTGATATCGCAATGTCATTTTACCTTTATAAAAAACCACTACACCAATTTGGTACTAGAATAAGTTGTTAAAATCCAGGATTTACTCTCGTGGTTGGCACCCTTCCGCATAAAAGACCCGCATAAAACTACACTTAGAAATATTGTATGTAGGGTTTGACCGATCTTGTCCCGAAATCTCGACCCGTGACCGGGACAAACCCGGGATTAGTTGGACGCGTCAACAAGTCAGATAAAAATACAAATCCTTTGTGGGTGCCATTATTAACGTTTTTCTTATGCATTGTTTTGGTTCATATAAATATTTGTTAACCAGATTATAATCTATTTAGGTAAAGGTACGCGCTATGAAAATCAGCTATCGTCTGCGACTGGACCACTTACTCTTTAACTTTGACAATGTGTTTTTTTGTATAGAACAGTGGGCAAACGGGCAGGAGACTGATGTTAAGTGATACCGCCGCCCATGGACACTCCCAATGCCAGAGGGCTCGCGAGTGCGTTGCCGGCCTTTCAAGAATTGGTACGCTCTTTTCTTGAAGGACCCTAAGTCGAATTGGTTCGGAAATACTTCAGTGGGCAGTTGGTTCCACAAAGTGGTGGTGCGCGGCAAAAACTGCCTTGAAAAACGCTCAGTTGTGGAACGGCGGACGTCGAGGTGATACGGGTGGAATTTCGTACTCTGCCTCGACGTCCGATGACGAAACTCAGCTGCAGAAAACTCAGCTGCGAAGTCTTCGCTCTTTTTTCGTAAAATCTTACTTTTACATTCAGTCTTCAGAGCCGTTCGGAACGGTTTTTGAATCAATTACGTAAACTTCAATAATAACAATAAAAAATAACATTGTAGCTTTTTATACTAAGACATTATTACAATTAAGGATGGCGCAAAATAAGCTCAATCAAATTTTTTATTATTTACATTCACCATGCATGCGAACTTTTGCCGTATCCCTTCTCTGGCACGAGCCACCAACTCCCAATTTAAGTTTAGACTGTGTTATGAGTCGACGCAAATCATAATGTTTCTCAATTACTTTTTCTAAAGTTGTTTCCAATTATTTAATATGTATAAAATTGCATTAATAAAAAAAAATGCATTATTTTATTATAACAGAAAAGTTATACGAAAATATACAAATGTCAGGAATACGGAGGGATGCGACTTTCATGCATGACTACACACTGTTAGGGTCATGTCCGCAATTTAGCCGGGTCTTTGTGCTCTATCCCTCAGGAGTAACGTGTTAAATGTATCGCTAAGACATTAAATAATTAAATTTTGTGACCCTAATAATTGTTATTAAATTTCATATTTCCTGGCCTATTTCGGTTATTATTATTATAGTAGTTCTTGCCTTGTCATACAGGCTTGCATGTGGCATATATGTGTAGTAGGACATGAGACGAAGACTCACATACTCGTATATACAGCTAGTGACAGCCTGCGATTGGTTATAGATAAATATATATAAATTACGTGGACTCCTAAACTACTTAACCGCTTTCAATCAAACATGCACACCGTGTGCAGTTTGATCTAACTTAAAAGATAGGAAAGCTTACATCTTAATTTATACCCGCAATATTATTTTATTGCGAATAATTTGTTTATTATTTGGTAGTCACAATTCTAACAGCGATGTGTTAAAAGTAGCAACGTTTCACATAAGCTACAATTTAATGGCATAACCACCAAAAAAGCATGGGGGACCACAACCGACTGGTGTTCTCCTACCGTTTCCCTTGAATAGTTTAGTACTATGTAATATAACAAAAACCTTGGCCACAGCAACGCTTGGCCGAGTCTGCTAGTAGATAAATATGGAACAGAAATAGATTAAATCGTGGTGATTGTAATTCGCTGGGCTTGGTTATATTGGGAATGGCATCATTCTTCTACTATGGTGTTGTATGTTATCATTGGTAGACGCTGATTTTCCTATCAGCTAGGCCTTTAGTTGAATATGGCACCTACAACGAGCAATGCAATGAATCTTTCGCATTGAGGCATATCGTCTTATTGATGTTTAATATATGTAGTTACTTTCAAAACTATATTTATTATAGAATTTAAATAATATAATGGTCAACCAACCATTCCTAAAAACTAATTCATTCTTATGTAAGAAAAATCTTTGGACAAAATACTCTGAGAACATAATGAAGTTGCTACATAAAGTACTTTGCAGATGAGAAGATGGTAAGTCGTGATCTTTATGCAATCTAATTTGGCATTTAGCCAAGTTTAAAATTTATACAATTATTAGATAAATAAAATGAACTCCAGGGCTTTTATGAGGATAAATTTCAATACAAACGGTAAATTTAGTTGGAAACTCAATGCCCTGGAGGCACGGCGTTGATAAGGCGACGCTATACTCGCCGCGCTACCTAAACTTGTGTGTTGTCGTTTAGATGTGAATTTAAGACTTTTCCAATGGACAAGCATTTTTAAGTTATTTGTTAGAAGTTCAGTAACCACCCCAAGGGGCATGGGCAAACATTTATGTATGTATTATATTAATATCATTAACCTTTAGTGCGTACCAACTTGAAACAATTATTTTTGACTGGAAATTGAACTTCGTATAGCCATGATGTTTAATTTAAAAACCATAAAGACTACACGATATAGTTGCATTTTATTATATTATATCTAAAAACACTTTTTTGGTATATTATTAAAGCATATTTGGTATATTTTTTCAACAGACAATCACAAAACTGTAATAATAAAATAAAAACTTTATTCATGACAGAAATTCAGGTTGTTACAAAATTCATATATCGCTAGTTCCCACACTAGATAACAATTATTCCGTGGTACATGGTATATGTTTAAAACACTATTTTTTAAAGTAGTTTTAGTGTAACAGCTAATCAAACATAAGTCGTATAAGACAATGAGTATGTGAATGTGTGAGTATGTGAATGGGTGTGTGAGCGTATGTATTTGAGAGATATTTATATAGCTGACAGTTTAATAAGCATGAGCTGTGTTTGTTTTAATATTTGGTACCTCAGAGTCATGCCAAGATATTAATAAATAGAATTTATATTAGTAATTTTATATTTAATACGTAATTATTTGTTAGAAATTTTGCTACCAGTCGAGATTCTCTGTTCATCTGTAACAGTAAGCAAGTTTAGTATAGGAGAAAGTTTCAACGGACACAGTTTAGTTACTCTTAATATTCAGGCAGACATACTGTAATGCAAAATGCTTACATTCAAGGGATAATGCAAATGAGGAATTTTAAACAATCAATATTATTTTATTAATACGGTCAAAATCTGTTATAACGACATCGAAGGGACCACTCATATTTGGCCGTAAAAACCGATAGTCGTAACAGCCGATGACGTTGTTATTGAGTACCTAATACATAGAATTCCGACTTTTAATTATGGTCAATATAACCAGTATGTTGTTCGACACGATGTCTTCGTAAACGGTTTTGACTATACATGAGAACGTATCTCTCAAGCTTTCGTTTATGATTGGTCAACAGAATGCAAGTGAAACGTGAACAATCCGTCATTCCTGACCTTTTGACAAGCAAACGGAATGGACATTGCAAATTCTTTTGTAAACATTCTCTCCCCCAAGGGGCTATCAGTTACATAAATATGTCTAGCAATGCACATTCAATAACAATATAATGCAATTAAAAAGAATCTTTTTAATTTCCATTTAATATAATTTTGTAATTCTCAACTTCTTTAAAGGAACTTTTAATTATGGTTTTTCCGCTTTTTACCTATGAAAATAAATAGTTACGCTAAATGTGATTAAAATTATTTTTATATGCCGGTGAGTGTATAACAGTTTTCCTAGCTAAGTATCCATATTCAGCATATGCACCATATGCATAAACCACGCTGACTGTGCCAATTCTTGTCTTTTTCCATATCTACATTAGACAAAATACTCTGCTAACATTTGGAAAACAAATAAATAATTCCTGTAATGGGACACCAAATTGGAGAAGTGGGTGTCAAATTGCAGAGAACTCTTCGCCTGAAGTATGTTTATGTTATCAGGGGTCAAGCATAACTGGTGTAATCGCCAATTATATCTTGACCCCTCTCCATAAAGTACGTGAACCTTATCGGCGGTCGTATATAACTGGGCTATGTGCTTTGCTCACTGATAAGCTTGTAGGCTTGATTTATTGAATTTAATTGGACACTCCTTTATATAAGGATCCTTACATGTCACTATTTTAAATAAATTATAGTTCTTAAATACGTAACATAATGTAGACTTATATTAATTTTATTAGTATTTGCAAATTTATATCAATGTACCATAGAAAAAAGGTATGCTAGGAATAGATAGATAGATTTAAACAAAATCTTCTCAACTTGTACTATACTGAAAAGAAAAGTATTCTCCATGTGCAACAGTAGTTTGATTATAAAATTGTGATGTAGAATTTATTAAGTCAATTACCTAAAATCATTAATATGTCAAATGGAAGAGACTAACTCCCCACGACTTACTAGCGCGCTTTCTGTACATTTATTATGTGTTAAAATGTTTATTATTTCTTAGATAACAACAAATTCCATTTAAGGCAATATTTATAATTAATTTAAATTGTATATTTAAAGTATACTGTTATAGCAGATTAGAATAAGAATAATAGTGCGTGCGAATGCACACGATCGGACACGGGGACACAGGGAATCCTAGTGCACTTTCTCTTTTAACTATCTTTTTATAATG
Organism: Pieris macdunnoughi; assembly: GCA_905332375.1. Taxonomy (NCBI): domain Eukaryota; kingdom Metazoa; phylum Arthropoda; class Insecta; order Lepidoptera; family Pieridae; genus Pieris; species Pieris macdunnoughi. The sequence continues at coordinate 5,031,460 of CAJOBZ010000014.1, read as the reverse complement.
AAATACAGTAGTCAATTGGTGTGAATTGTCTTTTAAAAAAAAACTTAATTTCTTTCTTTCTTAAAATAACAAATTAGACCGAATAGGGCGTAGAATGGATAACGCGGTCGTGCGTTGTCCATCTGTACACTAATGGATTTAAGCTTTATGTGCACTATTAACAATTGCTTGAAGTATGAAGAAAGAACAACACCATGTCAGGCTTGCTACTTGCTAATATAAAAATATGATCAGTTGAAAACATCTAAAACTAAAACCATTTTAGGGTTATAGCGCCGCCATTGATGCATATGATTTAAAAATATTGATTTGGAATATCTTGAATACTTATACTATGCAAATAATTTTAACACAGATACCCTAAATAATAATATTATTTGTATAAAAAGTTTTGCTAGTGAAACAGAGCAGTGTTGGCCTAGGGGAGCATTCAAGTATTACGTCACGCAATTTTTGGAGATTATTGATTTAACACTTGCTCGTACGGTGAAGGAAAACATCGTGAAGAAGCCATAGACACCCAAAAAGCCGACGGTGTTTGGCACAGAAAGTTGATCACCTACTTGCCTATAAGACGTGATCACAGAACAGATACATAAATCTGAACCCCAGACCTAAAAGGTTGTAGCGCCATTGGAATATATATTTGGAAAGTTTTGCTACTACAGAACAAAATCGAAGTTATGAATTTTCACACTTCAAACATTAGGTCCTTACATATGAAATTGGCGTTTTGTATGGGAGGAACAAAAAGTCGAATATTTTTAAATATAATATATTTAATTAATCAAAGTATGAACCATTGTTTTCTATGCACTCTTGCCATCTCATAGGTAGTTCATTGATCCCTTTACTCAAAAAACTAGTTGGACGGGAATCAATAAAATCTGTGAAGGCGATTTGGACTGCCCCATCAGAGTTAAATTTTTTCCCTTGCAAGAAGTTGTCCAAATTTCGAAAAAAATGGTAATAGTTTTATCACTAACACCGCAGCCTGCAGCTAACTCGGACGTGGTTTGGTTTTTCAATACTTCATTATCAACTTGGGTCTCAGGCCGTCCACGGGGCTTGTTCTGCAGGTCGAAATTTCCAGAACGAAAACGTTGGAACCAAAAACGAACTGTGTTTTCTTTTGCAACATGACCGCCATACACATCATTCACCCTTCGAGTCGTTTCCGCAGCAATAGTGCCACGGCGGAACTCGTACTCGTAAATAATGCTATACTTTAAGTTTTCCATTTTGTAAAATGAGTGGCGCAAAAAGAAAAAAACAGAAGAAAAAAACAAATGAATGATGGTCATCGAAGCACAAATACATGAGTAAATAGCTGTACAAATTTGAATTTGAAATTCCTTACCAAAGAGGAGAACATCGTGATTAAAGTGGCCAGTACGAAATACGCCAATTTCATATGTAAGGACCTAATATTTACACAGCGACAATTATTCAATTACCTATGCTAGGCGACTGTAAACAGTCGTATTGGCCAAGCTATCACTGCAAATCACTAACTGCAATGGGCAATCAGTCTCTGTTGATGGATCGTAATAACAAATAGAATACGATGTTATTGAATATGACAGTGATCGAGATATTTTCATAATAGTACCATTATTATAAGCTTTTCGATAGTCAAGTGTATATACGATACCGTTTGATACGGCCATGGAGTGCAGCTCAAGTACTAAGCAAACTTTTATAAATATTTTATAAATAAATATTAATTGTTTTACGTTTAGAACATTTATTTATTTATTAAATAAAACATTTTCTACTCTGTATGTTATTATATATGTATTCTAAAATACATTACAATTAAGGTGAACATACATTTAACAAAAAACATATATTACAATAAATAATAATAAAGATTCCAACTACAAATTTTAATTTTTACTAGTAATTTAAAAATACCCAAATAGGCGCTTAAATTGATCAGCCCACTACCGAATATATCAAGCTCTGAATAAGTAGCGTTTATTCTGTTGTTACTAAAAATTGTAATGAGTTTGGAGAACACCTAGTTTGGTTTTTATAGACGGAATTTAAAAGAATAAGGGATGACACTGTTAATATTCTAAAAGCGGTTACTGTTCTATATTTTTCCATTTAACAATTTGTTTAAGAACGTTACATTGGCTGGAGATCTCTGACCGTACAGTGACATCATTTAATTTCCCTAATGTCGCTGATGGTAAGAGTGCCCTTGCCATTTATTTATATATATATGTATATTTAGATAACAATTTTTCTTTATGTACTGTTTCCTTTTTATTCACAATTTCAGACGAATAAGATTTTACATGTTAATAAACTGTATAATTGAAATGTCGTTGATCCTTTCTCCTAGGCTAAATTTACATATTCCACAGAGCATCTCATTTGCCTGCCCATAACTGGCCTTTTGATATCTGTCATTGTCATAGTCATTAGTCGGCACTGTCAGGGCTGGCAACACAATCAATATACGCTAATAGTTAATAGGCAGTGCATGTAACGATATGATCCAGTTACTAACAGTCAAATTAGGTTTTAATTAGCCCAACAGCAATTTGTTATTTAATATATTATTTTGAAATACTGTATCTTATTATCAAATTAGAGACTTTTACCTTATTATGTGTAGTAATGTGTAATGGTTGCAGCTCCATACAAGCATCTTGTAAAACAAAATACGAAATGTATTTAAGAGTCATGTAGCATTTTTGGACGTTCATATGTGTAAAAATTATGCGTATAATTTTTTTTGGCGAATTGCGACTATTTAGTATAAAACAATTTACTTAATTTTTTTAATATTGTTAAATATAAGTCACTACATCGGTTATGCTGCAACAACAAAAGCAACATTATCATGATAGTTATTCAATTTTATTGTTAGTGCGAGTAAAAGTTATTTTGGTCATATACTGTTCAGCTTAGTTGTTTGCCCTCAAATGTCAAACTAACACCTTAAATTGTATTAAAGGTGTTTTCTGGACAACTTGAGGTGTATTTGCTTGGCGCCATACATTTAAGATAGATGCTATATGGGTATGGTATAATAGTTTTTTACTCTCTGTTAAGTTAATGGGACTTGTGATAGCATTCATTATTTTTTCTCTCAAGTCTTTTCTTAAGTAAAAGAATTTTTAGCTACTTTGGTCCATTACTAACTACTTTCTTTTTGTCTTAATTGTATTTTTTTTATAGAACAGGAGCTAACGGGCAGGAGGCTCATCTGATGTTAAGTGATACCGCCTGCCGCCCATGGACACTCGCAATAGCAGAGGGATCGAGAGTTGCCGGCCTATTAAGCATTGGTACGCTCTTTTTTTAAAGGGGCAGCTGGTTCCACTTAGGGTTAAAACGCTCAGTTGTGGAACGACTGACGTTGAAGTGATACGGGTGGAATTTCGTATTCTGACGTCCGATGATGAAAATCAGCTGCAGGTATTAATCCGAACAACTCCTCTGAACACTCGCCATGGTGAATGCGGCAGAAGATGTAAAGTGACCCACATCTCTATGCAACACCAGAGGGATTGGTCGTCGACGATTGAACCGCTCTTCGTTGTACCTTTTATTTTAGTTATAAATGGGCTTCAACCCTGTAGTCAATAGTTTTGGCGGATCACTCTGCAGTGCCAGTTGTGGCTGATACATTTAATTATGTTATGTATAAACCAATAAATAATATATACTCGACTTGCTATCGTATTAATTTCAATCCCCCTTTTGATTCCCAAACACAAAAACAAACAAAAATTGCTTATATACAATTTCGAGCTGATGAATTTTATTCTTACAATCTTTAGTAGTCTCGATTTCCTTTGTTAAACTATTTTACTTAGAGCCGGCGCAGTAAGATCAAATTGAACAAGTTAAAAGAGCAACTAAATAATAGACTGTCTGATTTAGTCGGCTCGCTTGCGGCTACCAAGCTTTAATTAATACTTCAACTGAGATTTACTCAACTTTTCCCTTAGCTTTTCATTATTTTACTCGTAACATTCTCTTAAAAGCGCTGGTTTGTATTAGTTTGGCATAGCAGGCAATTTTATAAAAGCCTTTTTATGTACCACGTATTGGGGCTTAAAAGAAGATGGCTTTATTAGTGCACAGAAAATTGGTGAAGGAAAGCATGCTAGGGAATAATGGTAAAAAGGAAAAAACATTTTGTCTTCAAGTAACTATTTACTTTGTATAAGTTTAAAATTGATGCAATAAAGGCTTTATTATATATGTACATAGTTTTCACTTCTAAAGTTTTTTTTTCATAATTGGAACTAATATTGACATAAGCGTATCGTAGCGTATCCAACTGCTATCATATTATTTGTGTACTTGAGGGTAGTTGATAATAAGTTATTGTCTGAATTCGTCGCTTCAATGAACATGATACCAGGTGTGAAGTAAGAACACACGCCGGAACCAGAAAAAAAAACAACATAATAATACCATCATCATAGTTACCAAATACTATCTAAGAATTTAAAATTTTGTCTATATTTTAATCTGTATTTATTTCACCAAGACAAAAATACATTTTCGCATCTTGTGGTATGGTTGGTGTGCCAAAGGATACAGGGGTATGTGGTACTGACTCCAAGCTATTAGCTACTACTACTCAAAGAACCGGATGTAACCCATTAAACCTCGGGTAGAACAGTCCGCATCAACGAGCTCGTAGCTTTCGTATTCTACCTGGACCTAAGCACTGCCATCATGTACATACAAGATACCTGAAAAATAAAACTAAATTAATAATTACACATTCACATAACAAAAAGTCTTAGTATTATAATAGCAATACTATATTTTCCAGCCCCCATTTAGTTAAACAAACCCTTCGTAATCTACAAAATTACTATAACAGGAATACACGTAATATCAGAACTGTATTGACATTGTTCCAAACATTCGATACGGGGCATACGGGCACACTCTGTTTACCATTACACTGCGCACCAAATGGACATTGGTGTCTTTTAAGATATACGATATTGTACAAAAATTAAAAATTAATTAAATATTGACGGCTCATTGGTCTAGTGGTTAGTACCCCTGACTGCGAATCCATGGGTCCCGGGTTCGATCCCCGGCTGAGACAAACATCGATGTGATGAGCATTTGGTGTTGTGCTTAGGTCTTGGGTGTTTAAATATGTATTTATATGTATATCTATCTATAATATGTATGTATATCCGTTGCCTAGTACCCATAACACAAGCTTCACCAGCTTAGCATGGGACTAGGTCAATTGGAGTGAATTGTCAAAAAAAACAAAAAAAATAATAATTTGGCGCCTGGTAGATAGTACTCGTGACCCCAGAGCTGCTTTCCTCGCTCAACGAATAAATAACGCAATACAGCAAATGCTACCAGCATTTAACGTACACTGCCACAAGGACCAAACTTTTTAAATTTGGTTTAATTTTCTATTTATAAATATATATAAATTCCACAAGTGGTAATCAAACCGTGATAAAGTAGAAAACTTAAATCGGTAGTTAAAACAGGAAAATGTACACCTGTATGTACGATCTTATTAAATACGAGTTGAGAATCTGATATATAAAATTCTCATGTCGCATTGTTTGTAGTTAAACTCCTCCGAAACGGCTTGACCGATTCTCATGAAATTTTGTCTGCATATTGGGTATGTCTGAGAATCGGACAACTTCTATTTTTCATCCCCATAAATGTTGAGGGTAGTCCACCCCTAAATTTACTTTTTTTTATTTTTAGATATTTTTTTTATGATACACAATTAAAAATACATACAACCCCTAATTTTCACCCCTCTACGATCAACCCCTATGTTTTATTATATGATACATGGCAAAACGTCGTTTGCCAGGTCAGCTAGTATTTCTATAGAAAAGAAAGACTGACCAATACATATTCAACAAAAAAATCTATCTACGAAGCAAATATGTAGTATTACAATAATCGTTTCATTTCCTATATAGAAAGTGACGAAAAAAGTTAATACTAATCAAACTTCTATATTAAATAATACTAGCACTTCTAGCACGAAACTATAGATAGTCTATGTGTTTGAAATACATAATTTTAATTTTATAATATTTGATGAGAGTAATTCCAAATATTTTTACTTGGCCGATTCTCACATTTTTTCTTTAATCATTGTTGAGATTTACTCGGGTTACGTTAGATGCAATTTTATATATACTTTTTGTTAATTATATTTGTCAATAGTTACGTCCTCTATTTAGAATTTTATAGTGAGTTTTTTGAGAACTATTCTGGTGAAGTAGGTATCAATCAGCAGACTGATACTATGAACTTCTCTTTTTTTCCAAACTAATAGAATTTCTCCAAATCTTTACGGCTGACAATATTGTGTACTTTCTTCCTGGTGAGGAGACATGATAACGAGGTATGTACTCACGACTTATTATTTTAGTATGAATTGTGTATCGACGGCCACCGAACCGTTTGTGGTACACTATGGCTTAGTATATTATTTCACATAACCCCGAGTACATGAATGAAACACACACATAAATATGTTTGCCTCACGCCCATTGGGAACGATTCCCATATATTATTAACATGTTATTTCTCCATACGATAATCGTATCTTGCAGTGTAAAGAGCGTCAATCCTATTTATTATATTATGCTAAAGAAAGTGCCTCAGCTGCACCACACTCGTATTACGACGTGCAAAGCGAATGCTCAGTAAATGGCAATAATTTAAATTGTTAACATAAGATATACATTTTGTAGAGCGCGAGGGAAATATATAGAAACTTTGTAGATAGCTATTTAGTTTATAAAATAGACTCCTTTATATTGTCTCGGGGAGAATTTGAATTGATTTGCTATTTTAAAAGAGTACCGAGAGTTTTTTACGCCGGCTTTTTCTCTCGGCCTACTGTCTTCTTTGCCGATGAGTAGGGATGCCTACAAATTCAAATTTAATGACGTGGAATAAGTGATACATGTATCTTATGTTCCATAATAAACATATTTTATTTTTTATTTTGAATGCACTTCCGGATTCGTTTTGTGTGACGTCATTGAGCTTCTAAAAATTGGGCAATAAATTTGAAATATAAATATTATTTTACGAACCACTACTGGTAAAGTAGTTCAAACGTTTTCAGACTATATGCATGTACAATGAATTTACTTCTCATTTATTAATGTTATTATTATTACAAAACATCTACTGATGTTGTGTGCTTACAAGGACATAATATAGACCATTTCATTAACGTCAAAAGAATTATTTATAAAAACTAATTCAATTAAAACAATTATTTTTACTTTATTCTTACGGTTTCTTTGTATATATCAACAAAATTTAAGCATAGGTTTATTGATGACGAATGCCCATAGCAGATTCTAGCTATCTATATCGTTATACTAACATTAAAATACTAAGATTGACACTAAAACGCTTTAATCGTTTCTACATATTTATGTCATAAATGGTTTTTAAATATATAAATATTTTGATCGTAATTCTCAATATAATATTGTAATAAAATTCACCGCTAAATAATCTCTAACGTTTTTCTTCATAAACAAATTCAAGTATAAACAGAAGTTCAAATATTGGAACTTGTAAACATTCCCTCAAGCGTACGTTGTAATTGCATAAGAAGGTACGAAACAATGATAATTTACATTCAAAACAGCGTCCCGGTTTTGTTTGCCGGACACATGGCGCACAGACAAGGCGTTAATAGAGTTCGCATATTAATGAAATGTCAAATTTCAGCGTTTATTAGTATGCGTGACATTATGATGGTTGACGTGAGTGGTGACGTGGGGGCTTAACGAATTCATAGCGATTACGCTGTTATGCTATATAAATGATTATATTATGTGATGTAGATGTCGTAGCGTAGGGTTATTCCCATGCTAAGAAATCTTGTGAACATCGTTTCTATAAACCATGTTCATGTATATTATAATAATAAATGCCTATTATTTCAGATGCTGTTATACTAAAATACATTTATATTTCAATCATCTCATTATTTTAAGATATTTCTTTTTCAAAGGCCCCCCCCCACCCCCCCCCCTTTTTTTATTTTTTTTTTTATAGATGAGGGAGCGGGAGGAAAAAAAAAAGGGGAGAAAAAAAAACCCCAAAAAAAAAACCGCCCCCCCCTAATGTTCAAGCTTACTTTTGCCCGACTTCTCCTCTCCCCCCCCCCCCCCCCCGAACCCCCCCCCCCCGCGCGGAGGGGGGACCCTCCCCCCGGGGAAATTCTTTGGCAAAGGCCTGGGGGCCTCAAAACTCACAGGACCGCCCTTTATTAATCTTATTATATATACTTATTAATTTAATTTAGCTCATTATTATTTTATTATTTATTACTGTACTACATCATGCATAGTATACGTGTTTGTTATGTAACCTGTTTTTGGTAATTAATAAAATTATTTTTAATTTATGAGTGATATAACTGATAATCTGTGCATTGCCATATCTACTAACATAGGCCGCTGTAAACGTAATGAATCGCTTATTACAACTGCTCGCTTGTATTTCCTGTATTGTTTCTTTAATTATATCATTAAACGAATGTTTATAACATACTTAAAAGATTACAATTTCTATATTTTATTGATAAGTTTCGAATTAAACGTAATAATATTTAAATTAACCTAATTTATAGTGGCTTAAATTGCTGTTTACACGATTTTTTTATTAAAATAAGCTAAAGTGTAACTTTATTAAGTAGGTATTAAAATTTACCAGTGTAACATCCGCGAGCGTACGCCTAATTTCAAATGCTATACCCAACTAAGTAATGAGTCACTCTAATTAATGATAAATAATCCTCAGGCAGTATGTCAAGCAATAAATGACGAATGTGCCGTAAAAATGTAGATTTCGCGACGATCCTTCATTCCACTGATCACAATTTAATGGAAAATTTTATTTTATGTCTCAATTTTATTACGGTACGTCTGATCTGAAGTAATTCGAGTCGGATAAATTTGAAATGGATTTCAATCGTTGTGGGAATTTTTATGTGATGCGTTTTTGTCGCGTTTCATTGAAATAATTAAATGGTAGTTTTATAGGACGTATTTCATGGGAAATTAGTGTGAAATCTTTTCACAACGGGCTAGTTTAATAAATTTATTAATGGCCACGAATTCAATTACGAACAGAGCTTTATTATTTTAAAGGAACTATCATAATTACACTACCAGATTTCATTACAATATATAAAACCATATTGATGGAACCGAAGAGCGACCACCAGCTGGTTGATGGTGAATTACGCCTTAAGGTTGCGGTTTCGCAACCAACCGGTGCTCCTGGTATAGCTGGAAGAAGTTTTGACGTCACTAATCTGTGGGTTCATGTAAATAATGTTTAATGTTTAAAGAACTTTATTTCTCATTACAAAAATGTATTTTTTACATGAGAAACTTAAGATATACGAACGAGATACACGTCGCCATCAGACGTCCCAATTTTAGTCTAGACTCATTCTGATATGTATCTTTAATGCTATTTGGAATCGGTTAGTCACGCTACTATTATGAATTTTAGACGATAACTGCCTTGCAAAAAAAAAATTCAAAATTCAAAAATCATTTATTCACGTAGGTAACACAATGTACACTTGTGATTCGTCATTAAAGAAATAAATATTCATGCTTCTAATTTTACATTTACTGCCAGTTCTCAAATCAAGGGCGTAGAACGGAAGAGAAGAACTGGCAATAAACTCTCCGCCACTCTTTTTAATCGCCATGTTTTTTTTTTTTTTACGATTTTTTTTTTGCGATTTTTTTTTTGCGATTCTGTAACTCACTTTTCAAACTCTCACAGCGGTGTTCGCAGCGGCGTTCGCGCTCAAATCAGTCGTGAAGCAGTCATTTTATGATTTGGCATTCTGATAAGGAGGGAGCTTGTAGTTTGTTGTATATCTGATTAAATAATTGCTCACTATACATAGACATAGACTTTGTCAAATAATTTGTACGCGGCTACGGCAAGATAAGCAAACTCGCTCGACGAGTATTGCGTGTAGTGGTGAAAATGAATATAAACAATTTCAGGCTTAAACTTCGTAACTAAGAACTGGATGTCTCAATCCACTTGGCAGCTGATTAACAAGCCACTACAAACTGACTTCAGGCAGCACACGGCAGATTCGTAAGAAAATCTATCGCAGGGCACAAAATGACATGAGGTAAGAAGAAGGCATCAAATAGCCACTTCTTCCTTGCGTCTTTATCCTTCTGTGTAACATGATAGTTTAGCTTAGGGGGTTAGGGTTGTAGGACTCATTTTCCGCAATTAGACTCCGAACGGCTGATTGGTCCGTTGTGCGTTAAAGTCCTGGCTAATTTAGCCAGCCTAGCTCCTTCCAGAAGCACAGAAGTCTCCTGGGCACTTCACAGGCTTCCCGGAGCACTGTACCGAGGATTTCTGCACGTTGATTAGCCACAGCCACGCATTCCAGGACTACGTGGGTGACTGTTTCCTCTGCGCTGAAACAGCCTCTGCACAGTGGGCTGTCTGTCGCGCCTAGGACAAAAAGATGTTTATTTAGGAGGCAATGACCCGTTATTGTCCCTATCATTGTTTTAAGGTTGGTTCTATTTAAGCTTAGTAGTCGCTTTGTCAGTTGCGGGTTCACTGCTGGCATTTGGACTGATTGCAGACCGCACTACGCGACCATCGTTGATGCTGGAGTTCAGCGGATAGTTTAGCTTATAAGCTCATCCAAAACACAAACTAATGAAAAAAAACCTACGACGTAAAAGATGAAAGCGCAAGTTTCACCGCCACTAGACCAACACTGCTCATTAAATTTAAATAATCTCTCAATCAATTAATACTTAATAATAATGAATCTATATTTAATAAATTCATTTCCTTTCTAGGCGTCATGTTCATCAAATAGCTCTGTACCTTAGTTACTCTACACTCGCGATGCGACTACGTAATTATGTCTGTTTGTTTTAAGCTTTACACTGTCGTATATTCGAATAGCGTATTTGTGCCTAATTAAAGTCAAGCTCTTGTGACGTTGTATTTAAGTGTCACTTTTCACAGAGATATTCCGATATTTAAACGATTTAATTCAATACTAGAGACTCGCAACGGCTTCGCACTGTACCCGTGCAATGTGTGGAGGAAGGTGTGCTGTTCCTTTTAACCTAAAGAATGGATCCAGTCTAGTCTAACCACTGATGGGCAAGTTGCGTGGTGTCGAGGTAGCATCTTATCTCTAGTGACAATTTCTATCTATCTCTTACAAACACACCTTTTTCCCGAAGTTGATGTCCATACCTCTCTCGCTTCATCCACTTAAATCACATTCACCATTCATGCTCGTCGGTTATACTTTTGACTTGTCCCTTCTCTAGTAGTCCTGGATTTGGTCCAGGTATGTACGAAAAGACCTACCCAACCAGACCTCACCATCCACAGTTGCCTTTTATAACCTACTCGTAAGCACCTTGTATTCATCCTCTCTACACGGCCAAACCTCTTTAGCATTCCCTTTCGTATCCTTGTTCCATCACGTCTTCCACACATCGTTGCTTCCTCCTCTCTCTATGTATCTATTATAGCTAGAAGATTTTCAGTGCATGCCATTATATTCACGAAACTGCAGTAACTTCTGTCTCTATATGTATCAATAATACTACTGTTAAGGTACTGTTTATTGCCGTACATCGTAGATATCGCTACAAATACATAGTTTATGCTACTTACTTACTACTAACATTTAGCTAAAAGTAAATACTAAAAACACTACTAACAACATTTGGTATGTAAATTAAGGATATGGAAGTAAAAAAGGCTGTTATTTATTATAATTAACTACTCCAAAGGATATCCAAAAGGGCTTTATCTATATAGTAAAATTACTAATTCAGATAAAGTTCTGCTTCTATGAATGTTCGTGAAAAATTAGTAAGTCGACTTCAACCCAATTCATGTTATATACCATAATTATACCGTTGTAATAAACCATCTATTATTCGTAAATGAAACGTCACTATAATGTAATCCAATTCTAATGCCCAGCCCTTTCTCACCAAAATTGGAGCTGCACCGTTTCTTAGTTAAATATCTTATTCAAGAAGGCTTCCTTCGCATAAATCATTTGAGGACCATCGAATTCCTGATGGCTCTAACGTCGGCATCTCGAATTAATGCAATTCGATTGCTTTTTGAAATTCATGAGTCGCCCCACTCGAGAACATCTTAATATTACTATGATCGTGTTTTAATCGATATTAAACCGATTCCAGACTCGATTCCCAGTAGTGGACCGTTATAAAATCGATTATTGAGTCGAGTATTGTTGAGCGGCGAGCGCAGTCAAGGATTATGGAACAAAAACATAGGAAATGTCAAGCTTTAAAAGCTTAGTAGCTAGCGGCCCACTTTTTGAAGCTCCGTGAAGCTTATATAAATGAACGAAGGAAAACTAAACGTGCTTGTAAACTTTAATTTGAATTATTTAACATTTTCCAACATTACAACTTTTAATGGCAGGGTTTTCAATTAGAAAATAAGATATCTCCCAGAAATAATATTTTAAAACGTGAAGATTCTAAAGATGAATTCGTCTCACAGAAGCCAAAAGTAGTTGATTAGTTTTGTTTCTTTTTGTGATAAATTAAGTAGAATTCTTGATTTGCTATTTTAAAAGAGTACCGAGAGTTTTTTACGCCGGCTTTTTCTCTCGGCCGACACACTCTGTCTTATTTACCGATGAGTAGGGATGCCTACAAATTCAAATTTAATGACGTGGAATAAGTGATACATGTATATTTTGTTCCATAATAAACATATTTTATTTATTTTTATTTTATCTTATCTTATGTTTATTATACGAGTCCCTCACCAGCCGGTAATATAACCAAAATCGTCTCAATTATTTAATACTTACTATACTCTGATTTTTCATACCGTAGAATTCTGATATTTCATAAGCGTTGCTAATAAAAAATGTTCTCCACCGAAAAAGGGACAAATTTGACCCATGCTACGTATTTTTTAAGTTTTACCTACAAAATGGTAAATCTAAATATTTACTTACTCAAGTGACCTAATCCAAAAATAACAAATATTTCAATATCACGAACAATATATCGAATTAACTTTAATTACTTTATTTTATTCTTTAGCTGGCATCACTGCCTACAAACTTCAGGTTTAGTAAACCTTTAAAAAAAAATTAAACGTGTTCTTTATTTGTGCATTTAGCAGATAGTAAAATCTGTGATGAAAAGGGACTTAATTATCACTCACCGTTAAACCATTTTAATGTGGAGCACCGCACTTCATAAAATGGATACATTCACTAACAAATAAAATGTATGTATAGACATAGATATGTATAGTGAAAAATGTGCCCGGCCAAAAAGGTTTGCCATCTCTGACATGTCAAAAATGATAGCTGTCAGAATTCTACGGAATTAAAAATCAGAGTATAGTTGGTAATGTTTAAGGACGCGTGTTTCAGGCTAAACGCGTTTTCACAAAGTATAATAAATCATGTATAATTTTATTATACTAATATATGTACAAAGGGAACACGTTACACTTTCAAACTAATATAATATTAATAGGTTCATCCAAGATTCGTGTTATTGTTAATATCGCAGTTCAGAGGCCCGTAAACTGTCAGAATAATTAATCTCACTAATAAATTAATGACTTCAATCAACCTTTGACCTTCGCTAAATTCCTATTTTAAACGGCTCTGACGCAAAAGGTAATTTTGGGGATTTTCTTAAACTTTGCTAACGTAGAATTTAATTATTGTTAGGATAAAATTAAAATTAACAATATTTTAGGAATCTTTGGAAACGAAAATTTAAAGATGAATATCTGCTATCTGTAATATGAATATACTTAATGACGAGTCTCTTTAAAACAATATTATTTAGTAGTGTATTCTTTAAACATCAACGTTTAAGTAAAAAATTAATAACACAAGCTACTCATTAAACTTTATAAACTAAATTTCTTAAAAATCCTGTGGTATATGAGCTTTTCGAAAGAATATTATGCAATTATTTTTCACATAACATCATGTCGAGTCTAACACATACATGTTTAATGGAGGTGTTAGACCCGACATGATGATCATAGACCTAAATTAAACCAAAATCATTATATTATTGTGATCTTTTCCTCTGGAAGGGAAAGCATTATACACTTTTGTTTCTATACAATACAGGCGTAAATCTTTTCTGTTTTAATCATCGATTTTTATCACGGGTACCAAGCAGCGATAGCAATAAAATAACTATTACATTTAGCAAGTTTTATTTTTATATTAAGAATATTTTAAAAAGTTAAAAACCCCAAATAAAACCTCTTTTGAACGTTCTTAAATCGAAATATTTTAAATAAAGAAATTGAATCCGATTGTTTACTCTGAGGTGAAACACTTTTAACGTAGCAAACTGAATTCTAAAGGGTAATTATGTTAAAAAAAATCCCGAAACGTTCCATTTCGATAAAAGCCTTTTCAGATACCGTATATGGAGTCTAAGACACCCGATTCCCTCACGAAATTAGCAATTTGGCAGGTAAATAGAGGCCGTTTCGTTATATGTATAAGGAAACGTGCGCAGTTTTAAAAAGTTTTAACTTTTCTCTCGTTTCTTAGAGGAAAATAAATCTTTGCAGCAGCTGTACTAAAGTAAAAATATATCTGAAGTCCGTATTATAATTGTTTAGAACACATATAAGTGCTGTAGAATTTTAAATAGATTCCTTTTGTGCGAAGTTTTACAAAACATACTCATGAAGCCACTATTCCAATCTGTCAACTAAAACTTATAAGATTGTATCAAAAAAATTACTTATAACTAATTCTGCAGCCTTAGTCAACCTTAAGAGAGGGATTTTTGAATATGTTTTTTAAATATCAAAGATCAATTATAGTTATACTCATTTTCTATGTGTATGAATTTAGGTAAGGTAGGTTAAGTTAGATTTCTACAGGCGAATAAACAATATATTCTAATTAAACTTTATATAATATATATATATCATATAGAATAAAACTATATTATATTTATATAATTTTCAATATAGTTCGTATAGTTTTACTAACTACGCTGCACCATCATTATCTACTACTGTAGCTACTGCTACGACTAGCTACTGCTTCGACGTAGCTACGTAGATGTGAACTACGTCGGCCAATTGCAGTTGCGTAGCACTCTAAGTAGTAATCAAATTGAAAGGACTACGGAAACATTATTTATATACTTTACGATCAATCGATCGATATAAAATCAATCAACTTACAAAAAGAGTACGTGCGGCGCTTTGTCGCTAATACGCTTATCTGGCGAAAACCAGTTTTTAAGCAGCTGTCATTTTAAGCCGGCACTACTAAAGATATTGACTATTGAGGATAAACATTTCCATCATACATTACATATGTGTAACTCTAGCGGTTTAAGCCAAAATAGCTCGCAGATGGTAGATTTTTTCCTACTTACTCGATATTTTAGACAATTCACACAATATCTTTATAAATTATATATTTATATAGAACAGGGGGCAAACGGGCAGGAGGCTCACCTGATGTTAAGTGATACCGCCCCCCCATGGACACTCTCAATGCCAGAGGACTAGCGGGTGCATTTCCGGTCTTTTAATATTATACATACAAACTTTCGTGTTTATAATATTAGTAGGATTAATAAAGTCCAAGTGAGTCCTGAAACTGCTAATAAACTTGCCTTAAAAATAAAACGATGGGTCAACTAAACCCGATAATCGTAAACATAAAAGTTTTAGTACGTTGATGAGGGTGTATGGAGTTTTTGCGCGGTCTATAATGGCCGGAAATGACGTCAGAACGGTCGCGGGGCATGCTTTTAATGAAAACCGAGCACTCACGTATGGCTACTGAGAGCGAGTGCTAAGAGTCCTTGCCAATTAATTATACTTTTAATTTAATTAAAATTTTTATTTTTTTCACTGATAATATTGCAAATGACCTAATTAATTCTCCTGTTACTTACACATATTTTTTCGGTGTTGTATCCTGGTTAAAACTGTTAAGTAAAAATAGTAGATCAGTATTTGTATCTTCTACATTATACAAACAACGCTTAGATTTATAGCTACGATCGTAAACTTAATTAAAAACATATAACACGATGCCGAAATGATGAAAATAGGAAAGCTCCTATTAAATTATTCTGAATGAACCTTCATTCAAGCCCTCAGGGAATATAAAGAAATATAACGAATTATATCGATTGCCTTGAACAATTTAAAACATAATCAAACGTATCTGTTTCATGATCATTTGTCAATCATTTTTCGGTCTAAATCAAGCCGGTTTCCTCAACATGTTTCCCTTTCCCATTCGAGCGAATCTTTAAACTCCATTGGTGCACAGCCGGGGATCGAACCTACGACCTGAAGAATGAGAGTCGCAAGCTATAGCCACTAGGCCAACACTGCTATATGTATATACTGATATATATCTATATCTTGTTGGAATATAGCCGTACCTATTATTAACTGAACACAATCTATATAAGAAACGCTAAGAGGTGAATATAAAATGCTCGCCTAACTCGTGGTCGTACGATCTTTAAATGCTAGGAAATGGGATGTTAAGATAAAAGCGATTGTAACTCCATGCACGTATCACATCACAGATTGTTTTCTTTACTATTTCTTTACCTTTCTTTCTCATAATGTAACAAACTTTGTTCTGTAGCGTTTGCAGTGAATACAAAAACGAAACAAAATTTTCACGTAGGTGTTTCATTTCTTTCTGCTTTTTTAGAAACATACTTTAAGAAAAATTCAGTGGCGCTGCATCTATCCTTTGTTAGAGTTGGTTTTATCTTTGGCCTTTGCTTGTATTATTTATACGTATATACAGGCAAGATCACATCTGAGCCTGCCACAGACTTTTGAGACATACTGATGATGACTTCTCACCGAGAGTCAATGCGACGACAGACACGATTGGAACCGGATAGAGGAGGGCTATGTCCAACGGTGGAAAAACCAAAACCTGACCATGCAAGCATATGATGGTTCCTAAATGTTACATTGTATTTTACCCACTGTCAAAAGTTATTTTTTTTAGGATATAAATGAATATATATAAATAAAACTTCAATTTTCATAGTTAAGTTTTGAAAATAAAGGCTGTTGTTATTAAGAGTCAATGCGCTTTTAGAAATGTAAATTACTTTATAACAGAGGTTCAAATATACAACCAAAGGATTGAAAATATCTTAAGTTTTAAACTCCTTTACTGTAGCTTATTTTAATAAGAATATTGTTTTTTCTTAATAAGATCGTTTTTATTAAGCCCACGCGGTGTAAGATCACGATAATTAATTATACTATAAAACATAATTAACGAACATGAGACGTGTTGTAAAAAAACTACTTTTCCATTCAAATAACCATTTGTTTCTTAATGCAGTCGAATACTAAATCCTAACAACTGTATATTTTATTAAAACTTCATTAACAACTATAAACCCAAAATTAATAAATTATTTCCAGTAAACGTAAAATCATACAAATATTTCAACTGCGACATCGAATTAATGTGATTCACAATTATATAGTAAGCAGACCGGCCAAGCATTGCTGTGGCTAAGGTTTTAGTTATATTACATAGTAGTAAACTATGCAAGGGAAACGGTAGAACAGCAGTCTTTTTTAGTGGATATGCCATTAAATTGTAGCTTATGTGAAACGTTGGTACTTTCAACACAGCGACATTGTTAGAATTGTGACTATCAAGTAATAAACAAATATTTTGCAATACAGTAATATTACGGGTATAAATTGAGATCAAACTGCATACGGTGTGCAAATTTGATTGAAATCGGTTAAGTAGTTTAGGAGTCCATAGCGGACAAACAACGTGACGCGTAATTTATATATATTAAGATTAATATTTTAAATAAATTTAGAACAACATTAAATCTCATTCCGAGTAACAACATGTTTATAAAAGACAGCTGTCGCAAAACAATGGTAAAACAAGCTCGAAATACGACAATTATAAATCTGGAAACACTAAAATCGTCAAACATCACCTAGTCATCAACACACAAAGGGACTGACATCAAAAAGCTTTTGAGGCATTTTCATCCGGTTTTCACACACACTCCTTTGAAATAAAGCTGGGTTTAGCGTGGCAAGTAAATCCTGCTTAAATGTACATTTTGTGAAATAAGTTGTCATAATAACACATGGCATGAAGTGCTTTATGTAGAGAGCTCGTAAAATGAGGTGCTAAGGGGGAAAGTTTTGTGCCGGCCAGTACAGTTAATATTTTATCTAAATGTTTTCGTTGTTGAACTGTTACAAGTGCCTACCCAAATGTCTTGTCTTTGGACTTGACAGGTCCACTCAATCTGTGCGGTTCTTTCCTTAAAAGACCATTTCAGACTGCAATCTACATGGTCTTCACATAATCTTGTTATGTCTGGACTTTAAAAGAGACTGTGAGCTCTGAGTTTGTTTCAGCGTTTCTTCTCAGAGTAGTCAGATAGGAAACGTCGATCTCATATAGTTTAAAAAAAAATGTTTGACGTGTAAAAGTGTTTGTAAAAACCTACTTACAGAAATAAATCATTTATCATTTATCAAGAAAATTACTCTGACTGAGTAATTTGCTGTTATTTTCCTAAGTTAAAACGCATATGAGCGGGGTGTTTTGTAATACACCGCTTTATCTATTTTATTTTTATATATATTACATAAAAGATAATTAAGATGTTATAGTCTCATACGTAACAGCTTTTTATATTACGAAAGGCTAAATCTTGTCAAAAACTGTAATTAGAAAATTTTAACAATATTTTAATGTTTTTTATACTTACAATTAAAATTTGACAATATATATAATACAATATAAAAATAAACAAATAATTAGTATGGTGTGCATATGGCATAAAACGTAGCGTATTTTTCACGAACATTAACTCGTGTGTTCACACAATGACACGGTGTCGACTCCAATTTGCCTCCAACTAAAAAGCCATTTATTTATATATGAATAAGATAAACGGGCCTGATGTGTCACAAAGACAAAAAAACCTGCTTTAAGTAATGTTTGATTCAATCCATAAACTCACTGCGGAATTTATCACTGCTATTTTTTATTATTAATATCCTGCGACTTGCCTTGCTTCTTTGAGTATTTTGGTGATTCTAGCCTCATTCTGGGATAAATCAGCATTTTAATTGTGAATTGTTTTCGGAATTCGTCTTACGTTACAAACATAATATTTGTATATATGAATTGTACTACCAGATTGCGAAGTTTATTTTTGTGATAAGCACTTGGCTACACAAGATATTCATTAATCGATGTTAGTTGTAAAATCAGCAAATATTTTAGATTATTAGGTAAAGAAAACATATTCTCTTCAAAGTGAAAAGGAAGCTCATTGAGATAATTACGCCACCTACGATACAATAACAGAAAGCTCTCTTAATTACCAGAATTACCTTTCCTTATACTGACTAAGGTAGTACCTTGAGTGTTTGATCTCTTTTACAGAACCAGCCGTGGATTCGAAAAACATTAACTATTCCTCTTTTACTTTAAAAATAAAAATTCCAAAGCTTTATGTTAAATTTTTGTTATTCTCAAATTCTATATAAAACCACTTGCGAAATATGCAGAAAAGCATTCGTGAATAACAATAATATTGTAAAAGATCAAACGACATGTCATCTTAAATTTCAAGGTATTCCCAAGATCAGATTTCCTAAAGAATATTACAATGAAAATTCCTAAGCTTTTCATTTTATATCCTCATATATGGAACCTCGTGTACAAACGCCTTTTATTAAACAGAGAGTTTTCGTATATTTGAACTGAACGGAGAATATATTTTTGTAATATAACGTGATATTTATACAATGGATTTAAGTTTTCTGTGTTTTTTGGGTAAATATCGTTGTATATTTGATATCTTTCCCAAATAATATTGTCTTTTATTGACATAACCTTTACACATTTAAAGAAAAAACTTTTTAACCGAACCGGAAGGACACCGTGAGCCATTTTTGCCAAAACCCTCCATCTTTTAGTCGACACCAACTCCTGGGAAATAAATACAGATAATGCAACTTTCTCTACAGCTGTGATATTGATGTTTTTGACATCCAACACCTTTTGTCTTCAGACACAGTGACCACGCACGCTGTAAAGCACGCGAAACGTCTAATAACTTTAATCCGGTTAAAAAGTTTTCTCTTTAAATCTTTCCCAAAATTTTGCAATAACATATCTCTAGTTTTTACACAACATAATAGTTTGTAAGATCCTGTTAGCAATATTTATTAGGTAAATGCTGTCTGCTTGATTAAGAGTGTACAATCAGTTTTTATTTTTGTTTGTTGCCGTAATATTTTATTTATATTTTTTGGAAAAGTATTCTTAAATAAATATCAACTAACAAGTTTTCCTATGAAGTGTAAAGGAAATGTTAAACGAAGTTAAGAAAAGGAAACTTAAGTATATAACTATTCAGACACGTTTTGCGTAACACTAAAAAATACGAGCTCCTTCAAAGTTGCAGGTTGAATGAGACCTGGCCGCAGACGCTCCTCTTGGTAGATAAACCTTAGACAATGGTTTGACCAAAGCACCGACTCATTGTTTAGAAGCTGGACATTCAAAATTAAAGTAGCGATGATGATCGCCAACCTTCGCACTACGAAGAAACTCAGTTATTCTAAAATAACTTATTTTCTTAACCAAACGTTCCTAATTTTTTATTTACCCAAAAGTACTTAAATTTAGTTTTAAGAAAAAACACCTTTACCTACACAAAATTCATTTATGGACTCATCTAGATAGATTTGATTGTTAAATTATTTTACATATTATTAATTGTAAAATAAATACAGTCACTTTGTACGTTCGGTAGAAGTAATGTTTTCTTTTAATTATTTCTCGTGTCATAAGAAATCTACTTATAATTTTAAAAACTTTCAATGAAACCCTTCCTTCACCTCACTTAAAAAAGGGTATCACCATCAAAATCTTACTTAAAAATTCGCATGAAACTCAAGAACATCCTAAACCCATCTGGTGCTTCTTACAAGTTATCTTGTCCGGTAAATAAACTAAGCTAAGTGCACTCTTGATGTATAGAGCCATTTGCACGCCACCGGCCGACAGATACTTGTTTAGCAAATATGTTTTATTCAATAGTGAATAGTAGGTTTAAGTATTAAGTTACGCTGCCACAGGTTCCAAGATTATTAAATCTAAATTAGTTTCCATTTATCCATTTTAATTATTATTATTATTATGCAGTTCAAAGGAGCCGTGTTGGCTTAGTGGCTTCAGCATGCGACTCTCAACCCTGAGGTCCTAGGTTCGATTCCTGGCTGTGCACCTTTGGATGACTACCTAATAGAGTTTATATAGATTGGTGGACTCAGTTTCCGCACTTTGACTCATAACTGGTCCGTTGTGCGTACCTAATAGTTTATTTATATGCATTGCGCTTGAACGGTGAAGAAAAACAACTTGAGAAACCGACTTGCCAAAGATGCAAAAAGTCGAAGGCGTGTGTCAAGTACAGGAGGCTGATCACCTACTTTGCCTATAAGATTGAAAAATGATCCGGAACGGTTAAGCATATTGTAAACACAAATTATTAACAAAAAACGTTTTTAATTAAGATAATTTAATTTAGGTCAAAACGTGACGACGTTTGAACTCGTAAAACACTTGGATCGTTTTATAATAAATTTAAATCATGTAGGATTACTGTATTTAATTTTGTATGTTTTTTTTTTTTTTTTTTTATTCGTTTCTCAAAGATTTTACAATAGCTGATAAGTGATTGGGACCTCCTTTAAGCGCATAAGCACTTGTGTTAGGAGAACCGCTCTTCATTACATAGGTGTACCAACTAATTTAATTTAATTTAACACGTATAGCTAAGCTAAGTATTACAATTTTACAATTTACTAAACATAGTCTAAGGTTAAAATGTGAATAATGATATATGTGTGTATGTGTATGTGTGTGTGTGTTTTGTTGTTTATGAGAATGAATTTTCATGACTATGAGAAGTTACATACAATTCATGATTACCTACAAAGGCTTCAGTGTCTTCATAGCTAAATGTTTCTAGGATGTTAAGTAGCGACGTTTTACATTCATGTTTATTCAATGTGTATATATTTAATATTTTATTTAATTTATTATAAAGTTTAGCAGCTTGGCATTGAAATTGTCTCATAGCAAAAACTGATTTAGATCTCTCAACAGGACAACAGTATATTTGCGTCTTTTGCTAGTTTGCGACCATCATATTTAAGAGACTTGTCAATCTTAAGGTAGTGCAAAAAATTACAGTTGCCTACATAAGACACCACAAGAGGCATAAAGATCAGAGGTGGAAAATCTTAAGGCTTAAACATCATTACTTTTAGTAAAATTCTTTGTGCCCTCTCCAGATCCAGGAACTTCATCTTTTAGCACCCCCAAACTGGGATACAGTAACTAAAATTGACTGAGCCAGCGATGTGTATATCTGTATTAGTAGATGTTTGTCACGATGTGCCTTAGAGTTTTAAATGTCCAAATAAGCTTTCGAATCCTACTTATAACTTGTTCTAGGTGCTCATCATGACATTCTTTGATCAACTACCACTCTAGATATTTAGTGTGATGAGCTTTATTTATAGTTTTACATGTACACTGTACAGTTTACTCTGGTGCTACAGTTATGTATTTTTATTTCTAGATCTGTTTGAGGTTGGGCGCTATTGTATTTGTGAAGAAAATTAGTTAGTTTTACTTAGTTTAATGATAATAAGTTTTCTCTTAACCAGTTATCTATTTTGGAAAGCCCTATTTCTGTATGTCGACGCACCGAGTCAATAGTTTTCCCAGTGAAGACAACAGCATGTCATCCGCGTAGATAGACTTTCCACTATCAATTCTTAAATCGCATAAGCTGTTTATGTAGATTAAGAATAAGGTCGGCCCAGAACACTACCTTGTGGGACCCATATGTGACGTCAGATTGTTCGCTGATGTATTGACCTATTTTAACTGCTTGCTTTCGTTCACTGAGGTAATCAGCGAACAATGTGAGTGGAATACCCTAATACCAATGTTCTCTAGTCTCTCCAGAATAGGGACAGAAACCGTATCAAATGCCTTTTAAGTCGATAAAAACTTGATACATTTATTACCTTTATCAACTTCATTAACAATATGACAAGTAGTGAGGTAACTGCATCTTCGGTAGACCCTGTCTAAAACGAATGTGAGTCTGAAATAGACTATATTCTGGAGGTAGGTAATTAGTCTTTTATTAATTAATTTTTCAAGTACTTGATATGGCAGTGAGAACGGAGATTGGGCGATAATTTGAAATTTCTCTGTTACCATTCTTTACACAGGTGTAATAATTGCTTGTTTTAGCCAGGTGGAAACACTCCCTTCGAAGCAAGATTAACCAAATGAGTAATTATGGGCCAACTAGCTCCTGTATATTTAAAAACTTGGTGCTTATACCATCCCAGCCAGGACCTGTCAGTTTTGAGACTCACAATAGTCAGGTATACTTCATGAGGGTCAGTTTCTAGAAGCACAAAAGACGAGACTGGGAACAGTTGGGTCAATACATCTGTTCTATTATGTAAGTCGTAACTGGATTATCTCTTTAGCTAAGTTTTTACCAATGTTTGAAAAATAATCGTTTACCAAATTAACCGATTTTTGAGGAGAAACATTTAAATTTAGTAATTCTAGATTTTGTTTTAGGTTGGTTACGATAAGTGAGGGTATTTATTTTTCTTCCACAAAGTTTTCGGGTTTTTTATACTCTTGGCAAGGTCTTCTTTCATATTTACGTTTGACTTTCTTTATTAAACTATTGCAGAAATTCCTATATCTCCTGTATGTAATTTAAGAATTTCATTATGAATCAGCTCGAGTTTTGCTTGCATAGCATTTCTTTACGAATACATCTAACAATTCCTAAGGTAATCCATGGTTTAATAAGGCGTTCCCTATTCGGGATAGCTCTAGTGATAGTATTGGATTGAATACACTGCTTTAAAATAGATATTAATTTATTAGTTAAGATTATAGGGTTATTTAGTAAATTAGATCATTTATGTTGCTGTTTTTTAAATAACTTAAAGCGCCTTCCATGTTGATTGAAGATTTAATTTTCGAGGTATTGTAATTCGACTTAGCGAGGTAGGATAGTTTTAAGAATAACATTTTGTGATCAGTAACTGTAGAATCAATAACGGTAATAGACGCACACGTACCTATGCACCTATCAAGTTTTGTATGAAATGATCTATGCAATTGCTATCTCGAGTAGGCAGTGTATGACCCGGGAGCAGGCCATGCATGGCATATTGAGGTAATTAATCGGTTCGAGCGCTCCTGAGATGTTTCACTGGATTTTTGTATTAGATTTATGTTGATGTCTCCTGTTATTATAATGTTATTCTGAGTTTGTAAGGTTACTAAGTACTTTTAATGAATCTATAAAATTTTCAGCGTTAAGGTTACGGGAGCGATAATACACAACATGGTATAGTTACCTACTTTGACTTGTAAGCAAGATGCATGTTTTAAATTTATTTCTTGAAAAGTTTTATGGTTGCATTATGTAGACAACTACGCCATACTACGATTAGATGCGGCTTGTAACGAAGTATATTCCATGGGGATAGGCTTGTGTGGGTCGATCCATCCCTCGGTCAGTGTTATTACATCAGCTTGAAATTTGAACTCAGATAAAGTTATTAAAAGATCATCAAAATTATTGTAAATGCTTCTTTTTGATATTATCGTGAAATCAGATTTTTGTTGGTTGTCTGTCTTGAAAAGTCATTTATAGTATGGACATTAGATTGGGCTATTTGTTGTTATCTAATTCGTACATGATTGTAGTCTGACTTCATAAATGAGTAACCAGATACTTTCCGTACACTTCGAGAAATTATAATTTACTTGGGATAAGAATTCGCAGTAAAGCCGAGATTGAATAATGTTTATAATCACTTGTGACGTGTTTGTACCATGACCATGAGATAAAGTGAGATCGCACTAGAATAGTGTTTAATATATGTGAGTGTATCAGTGCGTGAGTGTAAATAGTATATGTAGTGTAAAGGTTTGTGACTATTGTTTTTAGAAAAAACTGTTTAATAATGGGATAACAAGAAAAAAATTTTACAAAAAAGGACAATAGTTAAAG
This sequence comes from Pieris macdunnoughi, assembly GCA_905332375.1. NCBI lineage: Eukaryota > Metazoa > Arthropoda > Insecta > Lepidoptera > Pieridae > Pieris > Pieris macdunnoughi. Next base: position 5,006,225 of record CAJOBZ010000014.1, on the reverse strand, counting down.
AGTCATGCCTGCATGAGGCTGTTACCTTGATTCGTTATTGACCTTAATTACCGGGGTGTTTTCATTCTTTCTTAGGTAAACACGTCCGTAAGAATCCAACAAACTTGTAGTCTTTTGATTTACTAGATCGCGAGCGAGAAAGTGTAGTCTAGCGCCTTTCGCAGTGAGCTGCTCGGAGATAAACACTGCGTTTCTTCATTTTTAGTAGCTCCCAGATGCTTCGCTCGTAGCTTTTCTTTATTTTTGATGTTGTAGGTTTTACAAGATTTTAGTAAATCTGATTTAAGAATCGAGGATGATAACTCAACAATATTGGAGTATTCGTTTTATTAGAATCTCTTTTCCCTTTTAGCCTGTATTGTCTTTGATATATCTTTTTTTAATACCGCTATTCAGGGATTTTGATAAGCTTACAACCATGTTTATTAAGTCTTCCTTTGATTCTGTGGGTAGTTTTGGCATATTTTTTATTTCAATATTAGCCTTACGTTGTTCCCGCTGCAATTCCTCAACTTGTCCTCTAAAATTTAATTTGTTCTCTGTCTTGCTTTAAACGTACTTCAAGCTGTTCTATTTTCTTCCTAAGGTCTTCATGTTGCGATGAGAGGAATGCAAGGCTACTTTCTTGTTGGTATTACTCTCTCTATCTCTACTTGGGCAGACGTTATTTTTTTAAGCTCTTTTTGTTGTTCCGCAAACAATGACTTAATCATGCCTTTCATCTCTTTTTTAAAACTTAATAATTCATCCTCAAATCCATGCTCTCTACCCTTGACGTTGTTGAACATAGCTCGGTGGTTCATTGTCACCGTAAAGGTCTGTGTGAAAATTTCCATTTGTCGACGTTTGGCTCAGAAACACTTGTGATTTATTGGCCTAGGAGAGCGTTGAACTTTGGATCTTATAAATTCACTAATTGGGAAAAAATTGATTGTTATAATTGGGCCAGACCCTTATTTTTGCTCCGCTACCGCTTTCGCCTTTAAATTGCACTAAGCGATTAATTAATATGACTCACGCACAGCTTTATTCTAGCGTCGCCGCGTACGCAAATAAAGCGTAGCTCACAAAACTGTTTCGTTCACTTTGTTGTCCTTCTCACCCGTAGTTAATTGACTTCTTGCGCGTTATGGGCCCTGTACTTCACCAAATTGCGAAGAAATTATATTTAATTTTATAAAATATTTTACGTAATAAGTCTTATTCGCGGTCGAGGGAAGAGGATTATGTCTCTTTGGAAAAGGACTTTAACTGTAACGAGAACTGAATGGTAGTAAAGTAAACAGAAAATAACTCAGAAATCCCTGTTTGGATTTGGAAAAAATATGTCATCAAAAACGTAACTTGTAAAAAATTAGATTGTATGTAAAATTACAATTTAGAACAAATGAACACTTAAATAAAATAAAAAAACTATGTAAAAAGCTAAGCTCAATCACTATAAAGATGTCCTTGAAAGGCTATGTTATAAGGGTCTACCTCTGCTACTATATTTAAAATACCTTTAGGGTCTAAAACAGCACATTATTGTTTTAAAATTATTTTTTTACAGAATCTTCATATACTTGATAGAAAAAGTACGTTGTGCAACGGTTGATTTAATTTCTACTAAGCATCTCTTTTAAAAGTTATCATAATAATATAGATACTGACAGTAGCCGGGTTGGGTAGGCTTTGTCGTACATATCGGGACCAAATCTACGAGGTACTAGAGAAGGAACAAGGTAAAAGTACCCATATCCCACGAGCATGGTGAATGTCATGAAAGTGGATGAAGCAAGAGAGGTATGTGAGGAGCGCAACTGGAGATCTATAGTCTGTATTCTCCCTTCGAGAAAAAGGCGTGAAGATATAAATAAATAAAAAATAGATACTGAACATTTATCTCTCAATTTATGTTGAATTAATCAGTATTGAAATTTATAAGAAAAAAGTCCGTGATTTACTTATGAATTTACTAAGTTCATAACAGATTAGAAATCTCCTGGCATATAGCAAGCATTAATCTGTGTCGGAGTGTCGGCACTTAGTTGCTAATGTATGTTGCACCTGCCGCGAGCTTTTTATCTCGCCTTAAGTGCTTTCTGTTTTTAAATTTTTAATTATGTTGTCAGTAACTTACATAAGACATTGCAATAGGTGTTACAGGACTATTTTATATGATAACTTTCGAATCCAGGTCAAACCAGTTTTCTGCTGCGTTATTTATTTTTTTATTTATTCACACTTCGCTACATTTATACAAACAACAACACAAAAATTACAAGGGATGCAACGGGTGGCATTATCGCTAAGAAGCGATCTCTTTCAGGCCACCCTAGTAAGGGAAAAAAACTAAAAAATAAATATGATGGGTAAAGCAATTAAAAATAACAAATCGATATATAGATAAAAAGTAACAAATGTTTTTAAAGAATTTTATTTTGAATCTTTTAGTAATTAAAAACTTCTTAATGTTATAACGATTTCTGATGAGAATATAGTTTTATGTTTTTTATAAACACATTTGTTAATTTACTTTTATAATGAGTCAATTGGAATTGAGATTTTTTTTTTCAGGAAATAATTACTTTTAAGTGCAAGACCTCTGGCATTAAAACTGCCCATGGGTGGCTGTATCACTCACAATCAGGTGAGCCTCCTGCCCGTTTGTTTTTTCTATTAAAAAACTTTTTTGAAAACTTAACTGTTAACTGTTTTTGAAAATTTTAGGTATCTATTACAAGGCTTTGGAATTAATTTTGGATTGACGTGTTTTTATTAAAGATGTAAATCGTATAAAAATAATAAACACCTATTACTTTTTCTTTCATCAAGATTTCAAAAAGGACCTAATAAGCAATTATAACACTCTCCTAATAAGAGGAAGAAAAAGAAAGTATAGTCTTAGAGCTAATTAACCTTAAAACCGTTTTCATAGTAAACAAAAAATATCATCATATTTATTTAAATAACCTGACTAAATAAGTTATTTGGTTTGCGCGAGTACAACTTTAAATAAAACTTTCTAACAGTATAAACCACACAGAATTTATTAAGTTACTAATAATTTGACATTTCCTAGGACAGATCAGTCTCACGCCGACAACGATTACTAAAAAGCTTACTAAACGTCGTGTTTGTAAAAAAAATTTTAACCCCGTTTATATCCACTACAAAAGATTTTTTTATTTAAATTATTTATAGTTAAAGTGACTAAAATGCTCTACCAGCCTTGAATAAATCCAATCTGCCAATGTTCGATTATATCTTAGCTCCTAGACTACAACCAAAATGACGTGTATTACAGAGGACGCCCTTTGATTAACTAACCACATATTTCCTATCAGCATCGGGGTCGTGAGTTCGATTCCAGTCACGTATACAATTTCCTAATGTGTCCGGCGAGCATCCAACGGTACGAATAAAATTGTTGAATGCTTACGTATTTTGACGGTTATTTTGGAAACGTATTCAATAATACGAGGAAATGAAATTTTTGTTCAAATTACATACAAGTAAATATAACGTACGTACGTGTATAGTACGTAACTTACGTACTATAAATCGCAAGTAGCTACTAGCTATTTTTCTGTTATTTTTTTACTTAATACTTTAAAATAAATTAACGTTTCCAAACATTATTTAATTTGGACTTACCAGGAGATAAGAATTCTAAGAGATTATTCAAGTCTAGGATTGTCTAGTCAACGCAGAGTACACAAAACGTACAGAAATTAAAAAAACCTTTAAAAGTAACAAATTAACTATATGAAAATAATATTTTGTTAGTGTATCTAAGGGTAAAGGTTCCCCATTTTCCGATTTCAGACATTCAAAACAGTATGCTAATTTTATGACCCCAACAATTTTACTAAAACTTAGATCTAAACAAACATATTTCAAGTCGAGACAATAAAACGAATCTGCTTTACGAGTTTGTGGGAGTGTCGTTTGAATTTATGTTTGAAATTTTTCATTCTCTATTTTCTTGTTACACATATGACCGGACGTGATTGTAGTTTAAAATGCTTCTATTTGTATCTGTGGTATTCTGTTGTTTATTGTGAAACATACTAGTTTAGAGATGGATCGACTTACTTCTTAGACATGCCTTAAAAGAAGAAATGGCGCTACGCTACGCTACGTTTTTGTAGGTCATCTTCATCTTTTAGTAAAAAAAGGTTTTTCATTTTATGTGATTTTGTTAAAACTGGATATTATTTGAAGATGGTTTTTTGAAGTTATACTTCTTTAGGCGCGTTATGGAAAATTGATGAGAGTGAAATTTTACGATGCGCGCGCACCGTGACACAAAATTAACAGAATGAAGTTGCCCACAGAAGATGCTACGGCATTGGACATAATTTAAAAACAACATTCGAATAATAATAGAATTTATGTTACACTTAATGTAAGAGAATAATATATTATTCTTAATATTTATTTATTTAATTTTTCAAATGTAAACTGAACTTTATTGACTATAATGACTCCTTTTCCAGTATTTGATTGTTTAATTGTAATTAATTATTTGCATGCAATCAAAAACCATTTTTAATCATGCCAAAGAAGTATAACCTCTTACGCGCGTACATAAGTACACGCACCCTTTTTTTAGATAGAACGGGCAAACGAGCTGAAGTCTCTCGGGAAATGATCTATTCAGGTTTCCAAGCGTATATGCTACGTTCCTTAAGTGAATATACGTTGGTTTGTTAGTCCATAAAGTTATCGGAAACTAAAAGTCATATCGTGATAAACTTTAAATCTTAATAATTTAAATTGATTGAAAGATCTTGATTTAAATCCTAACTTATGATACAGTCCAAATTAGGTAGTAATATTCTCCGATATTTAAAAGTACTTTGAATATTAGAGGAATATCAAATCAACCTTGCCGTTCGTTTAGATCTCAGACGTCGTGGTTTTCTTATAATATTTTTCTTTTTCATATAAACATACAAATTGCGCACATAGAATAACTCATAGCCGAAGTTCAAATGCACCAAGGGATGCTAGTCGCATCTAGCAAGCGCATTAGATCTTTAATAATATACTACATACATTCTGTTGTTACAATCAGTATTCTATACATAGATAGAACCTAGTGTGTATATAATTTATGATTATTTTCACTAAGTAAGGAACCGACTTTTCATTTCATTACTTTTTTTTTTTTTAATGACTCTGGCACGATTTGTGCATTTGCCAGCATCAAGTATAGGATTTTTTATAATTTGTGCTTGTCTTTAGAAATTCGACCGTGTCCTCTATGTACGGTTTAGGCACTCGCCCGGTACCGCACAACCCTACCAAAGGCCGAGAACAAATTTAAACTTGCCCTCGAACCGGGAATCGAACCCGGTACCCCTCACCTAGCTGCCACTTAATAAGACCGCTAGGCTATGAGGCCCCCTATTTCATTACTTATTAGTGACGCAATATTATTGCCATATTATATAAATTCCACTTTAATATAACATAACACGTTATTACTAACTGAATCACAAAAAAAATTCTCTTCCAAATGACTTTCATAAAAGCTAATACCCATGTTGGGCGTATAAAAACGCACTTTTATGACATTGACAGCTGTCAATCATGTTTCAATATACAATTATTTTATTCTTGTTTATAAAATTTCAGTTGAAAGTTATTCCTATTTATATATTGAATGAATTGAATGTTGAATGAAACTTAAATGTGTAGCTGAAATTTGTATTTTAAGAAACAACATTTAGAGTGTGTTATTTTAATTGAAAACAATCACTTCTATCCTAATTCTTTTATAATCCAAAACATTCTAACAAAAAATCTTCGTATTCAAATTTAAATGACAGGTCAAAACTAGCTTTTTCACAGACAAACAAACGAATTAAATGAGATCTAAAGAATCTAACCCAAGAAATATAATTATTTCTTTACATATCTATAGTTCAAAAATTCCTTTTTCTTATAAACACAAAGTTATTGTGACAAATAAGTGATAATCCGTTTAAATATTAGTAGTATTATAGGATTCTAATATAAGTTTCCCGGCATTCAGCCTAGCGATTCTGTAACTCACTTTTCGAGCTCACACAGCGGTTTTCGCAGCGGCGGTTGTGCTGAAATCAGTTGTGAAGCAGTCATTTTATGATTTGGCATTCTGATAAGGAGGGAGTTTGTAGTTTATTGTTTATCAGAATGCACAAATCGTAAAATAACTGCTTTACGACTGATTTGAGCGCGACCGCCGCGCCGCTGTGAATACCGCTGTGTGAGTTCGAAAAGTGAGTTACAGAATCGCAAGGCAGCTTGCATTTAGTTATAACATTACAGCTAGCATCTTTATAGTATGTGATGTTTAACAGCTTGATTAAATTAATAAATAATTAATATGTCGTTGTACAAATTGATCAGATCGAAATCCTTAGTTGCCTTTCTAAGGTGTGTACATATAGTAATATTATAAAATTACATCAAGCGAGTAGCGGGCAGCGGCTCCGTTCACAAAGCAAACTCTCTCCTAATAACATTACTAACTTGTGACCCGATCTGATCCAGTAACAAGATATAAGTGGTAGGCGAAATAAATTATTTGGAAGCTTTTTAATTTGTTGAAATTTTCTTATTAAATGCGCATTTGAATACATCATCATTACGAAACACGCTATACGTTTTATAGCCATGCTCGTGTTTGGGCCTTGCCTATAAATAAGCCAGAAATCACGACATACACTATGACATGTATGGCAATTTAAAATACATGAAACACCTTTCTGTTATAATGAAAAATTTATAAGTAGAAAGTTAGTTATTATAATAATTTTATTCAGGACATTTGTTTATCTATATATTATACTAGCTGACCCGGCAAACGTAGTTTTGCCATACGTATATTATTTCTAGGAAACATTTTTTTAGTTTGATAAAATAACTGTCTACTATAATAAAAAATAGGGGTTGATCGTAGAAGGGTGAAAATTAAGGGTTGTATGTATTTTTTTATGTAGGATACACTAAAGAATAAAAATAATAATTTGGGACGGACACCCCTTATCACTTAGGGGTTTGAAAAACAGTAGCCGATTCTCAGACTTAATGAATATGCATAAAAAATTTCATAAGAATCGGTCGAGCCATTTCGGAAGAGTATGGGAACGAACATTGTGACACGAAAATTTTATATATTAGATTTTTTTATATTTTTTATTCATTTCATTTCATGTTTTAAAAACTATAAAATAATAATTACACACGCAAGCTCATGCCTTGTTCCACGATATCGACACCCAGGCGAGCCGCGCGTCCCTATACAACTTTCAAGAAAACTATTTAACTAAAAGGTACATCGTTTGAAAACATTTCCTTAGAGGAATTATTAACTACTTAGCACGAACTATGAGCTCTTTGACACAACGCCTTTAACTTATTACTTAACTGGTATTTATAAACTTTGCCTTAATTTCTTAAAGAGCTGGGTAGACAGTAATTATACCGTAACCGGCAACTTCCCATGCTTTGATAGCTAATCCTTGTTGATCCTGTGTTCGCAAGGTCTAATCTATTTTAACTTTAAAATGTATCTTTATACGTAACTAATATTAATAAGTGTTTTTTTTTATTGGTGCAAATAAAAATCAAGTAGAGTCAACTCCGGGCCTCAGATTTCTGTATATGTTATGTTTTATTTCTGTTATGTTTGTGATCATTTGTTTTTTACTAAAGAACTAGGTGAAACCTTCTGTGACACACGCCGAATATTTGTAGCTAACGCATATCAGTTTCCAGACGTTTCCCTTCGCCGTATGAGTGAATGTTAATTGCGCACGTAGAAAAAAAGTCCATTGGTGCACAGTCGGTGTTCGTACCTGCAACTTCAGGGATGAGAGTTCTCTGAAGTCACTAGGCCTGCACTCCTAGATCCCCTCTATTTATAAAACGAAATTTCTATTTGGATGATAGATTTATAGTACAGAGATATGTTACGACGGAGACAATTTGACAAAATGAGCACTTTAGATTAACCAGTGTTAATTGCTATTGAATAAAAATAAATAGACTTCCTATAACTATATTAAACTGGGATAATTTATATTACCCTTTTAATTTGTTCCTTATCTTGATTAAGTTTGAGTGACCTACATACGCCTCAATTTTAATGTATAATCAAACTATTATACTAGACTTATTTGTATAATAACTACTGCTCCCATGTCAATTTCATTTTTTTTTAATACGTAAACAGGAGTCATACTTAGCGCTACATTCAACACCTTCCATAGTGTAAGTCTTAGTCGCTTTACCCAAATAATTTTTTATAATTTTACATATGTAATACAAACGAAATAATTTAGTTTTATATTTATCCATTTTTAATTCAATTCAATTCAAAAATCATTTAATCATATAGGTAATAAAATATACACTTATGATCGTCAAAAAAAAAATTTATATGAAATGCTTCTAACTTTACATTTAGTGCCAGTTCTCAAATCAAAGGCGTAGAACGGAAGAGAAGAACTGGCAATAAACTCTCCGCCACTCTTTTTAATCGCCACGTTTTTTTTACACAACGTTTCTAAGGAGCTGCAACCATTACAACGTGTTCCACATGACATCTTAAGTAATAAATAATAATAAAATAAATTAAAAACAAAGATTTGTTCTCTATCAGTAGGAGGCATGGTGAAATAGGAGCACGCATTTACATTCTCGTGGGAACAATACGCAAATACACAGTAAAAATAACAAACATCACCGCATACACGAATTCAAGTACGACCAGTCACCACAAGTAGCACCCGTTCACGAGTATGATGCATGGCCAGCCATCGGCTCCCTCGCCATATTTTAGGGAGAGAGACAACCCGACGCATGGACGCCGCCACAAGCAATGACATTTAAGCAGCATGACGATCCTTGAAATGTGAAATTGGTTACATAAGAAGATAATAATAATACTACTTATACTGAAATAATTTGATACCACATGGATCACGGTTTGTCATTCCACACATCCCACGACTGTTTTAATGTAAAGTCCCACTTTACATTAAAACAGTCGTGGATGTTGACTAATAATAATTGTTGGTTAAGAGTTGTTAATAAAGATTTGAAATTGTATTTTTACAAGGGATATAGCATTACTTTTAAAACTTATTTACTGGATTTAACACAGATAAAGTGTCAGACATAAAGCCTTCATAAAAAGCCTACTTGGCTCACACCCAACTATTTTTACAAGTAATAGCTTGAATGCTTTATTTCCGCACAGTTAAGAAGCTAATTATGTTTATACAACCTCTATTGTTTGAATCTCATTAATTCTTGGATCTGCCAGCGACACCACTATCGCGTGACATACGGTTTTGTTTACTTAAGGTCCTGGTTTTACTGGATGAAATTACAAATTTTCAATTAAAATGATTCATATAGCAATAACAGATATAAAAACAGTATTCTTACTCTTTAACTTTGAAAAGAGTTAAGTAAGTGATAGCGGATTTAGTCAGTTTTTGAAGTAATATAGTTCTTTCAATGATGTCGAGTAAGATCGCGTTGTTCGAAACCTTAAAAAGTATTGAGATGACACGAGTATGGCTTGGGGCTGGAACAGACCATAGTTAGCAGAAGACAATAAAAGAGGATACCTTCTATTAACACAGATTCCCAATTACCCCTTTAAAACATAATTAGCGTTGGTTTAGAGAATTCTAAAAATCAAATTGGCACATGTAGGTAACTTAATCTTCTTCTTTTAGTGCCTCTCTTTATTACTTCTATTACTGGTTGGCCGTCAGTCTTTTGATGCGTGTCTTGTCCTGTGCCAGATGCACCAACTCTTACGCAGTTTCAATACCCGTCCACTCCCTAATGTTGCGAAGGCATGATTTCTTCCTTCTACCATCACGCTGGATTACCCTGGATTTTTCTTATTATAATTAATTGAAGGAGGTGGCAGCGGTCATGTCGCAACACATGGCCCAGGTGTTAACTTTCCGTTATATAATGTACAAAGTATAATTACACTTCGAAATTTACATTTACTGCCAGTTCTCAAGGGCGTAGAACGGACGAGAAGAACTGGAATTCTCCGTCACTCTTTTAAATCACCAATGTTTGTTTTACAAAATGTATAATAATAAGCACCTGCAACCATAACACCATGGTCCTTCAGAACAGGGTAAAGCAGTTAATTATTGTAACTGCACTTACGGTGTGAACAAAAGCAAACACGTATCAAGAATCAAAGAAAGGTCGTAAATAAAATAAAATATAATTTTCTTTTTCATAATATTCGAAAATTAAACCAACCCCTTGCAGTAAATTACACACTCGTATAATAAATAAATAAATTGCAATTTACGGAGTCTTAACCCCGTAGTGTAATAAATCATTACTCTTTTGTTGAAGCGTCTTCGTGCGTCTGTTTTGTTATGTATTGTACTCTTGCTGCTTTTTACTTTGACTTCGCTTACTTGTAGTTCACAATGAAGTACCTACTTCAGTTAAGCAAAATTTTGTTGTTAAGAAATTCATTTATATTCAAAGATCATGGTATTGTAATTGTCACAATATATTGTCTCGCACCGATGCTAGCAAAGGTTAATAATTTCGGTATTTTTAGATTAAAAATCTTTACAATATTTTCTTCCAATTTAGAGATAATACAAACAATACGGCACTACAAATGGTCAATTTATATTTTTGCAATAAATTCCACAATAGTCAAAAAACAATAGAATGACTCAATTTGCTCGACAATGAGGCTATTTTTGAGGAAAAGTATTGTTTTAAAAATTCGTTCCCCTTAATTTACGGACTTTAATTAGGGCGAGTAAAATTAACTTATAATTGAGTAACCACCTGTAGCCCGAGGATGGTTTCTGATGAATTTTCCTTAACAGTTACTAAGGCACTTAAACGGTTTTATTAAATGAAAACCCCTTTTGCGCGAGTTGGGCGTTAAAAATACTTTAGTATTGGTTGCGCTTCTTTTTTTATATAAATGGAAAACTTGAATTAAACACTGCACTAGTGTAGTAGTTGTCAAGTTAGGTTCAGCGCATCACGGCTGACGCCGGACAGCTTAATGTCAGAGGTAATTTTCTTAACCATGCGCCGCGGCCGGTTTATTTTTTGGTTTATTAAGTATTGTAATTAGTGATAAATAGATTAACATTTTAATACATAATGGAAATTAGACGAAAAGGCATTAAGTGTTATTTCTTATTGTTTTTTTTTTAGAGAAACGCAATTTCCAATTTTCTTTATTGATCCTTATGATATATCTACATCACCAATAGTTAAAAATATGTATTATAACCTATTCTGTGGTCTGTTACGCAAATCTTAAAGTTTTTTTAAAGCCAGTCCTGATTTTTTTTAGTATTATATTTATTTCTAATAGAATTCATTTTTAGAATATCCCTTAAGTATATTAAAAACAAGCTGTCATCCGCTCAAAATCCTTCTTGTACAGAAGCTGTATAATATTGCACAATTTCTTATTAGCTGTCTGATACAGGCAGCGGTGAAGACATTAGGTTACGCTCAGTTAATTCCATCCATTCAATCCGTTAGCAAGCTTCAATTATTACCTCGCCGGGGTACATTTTACCAAAATCTAATATGGAATAATCCTTTGGCTTCCGGTAATTTTAATATTGCAGACTTTTATTTGCTTACCCATACATTATTGAAAAATTAATTCTGTATACACCTACCATATTATATTTCTTACCATTATAAGCGATATTGGTATATTTGGAATAAAAATTACCAGTGAAAGTGTTGACAGGGTGTCGTGTTGCCGTCTAGCTTGTTTCTCGGAAGAGTTGATTTGCAGTCTTCAATCAACCAGCGTTACTAGTACCAATTCGACAGTACTTTATGCAATTCTCAAAACCAATTATTCACCCGTCATAATTTGTGTATGGCAAACTGTGGGGCTAGGCAATATGCCCTGCACCCAAGGATCTTCAGTAATTTGGGGAGTTGAGTTGGAGTTGATGTTTGTGAAATAATACGTACGTTGTAGAATAATATGTACCCAGTAAAATCCATGATAATACTTGGTTATTAATGTATTTATTTGATAAAAAATATAGTCTTCACTGTATCGGTTAATACTAGCAATAAAAATAGACAAAAATGTGTCAACCCGATAAAATACTATGGGTTTATTTATTATGTGGTTATATAATAAAAAATAACAATAGAAATTACTTCCGGCATATGCGAGCAATGGTCCTTGTTCCCGCGATTTATTTTACGATTATCGTCGTACGGGCGAATCATCTGCGCCTCGGCGAATGGGCACATTTGCGCCCACTTTCCCGAATTACCGCCCAATAACAGTTTTGGACTGGGCTGCGAAAATTTTTCGCTTCTCGTATGTACTAAGGTATAAGTGATTTGTAAATTAGTACCTAAGTATAAAGTCCATCAACTTAGATTTTAAAAATAAAATGTCTTAATTATATATTTATTTATCAATAATTTTAAATCCATTAAAGTTCTTTAACGAAGGACTTGGTTGGAGTTCATTAGTCAATATACACATATGACTAAATCGTCATAACTCCCCATTGGAGCGTTAAAAACCTATAGTGTCAATTACGGTTTCGTGGTGGAGCTTGAAATGTTAAATGCCGCAATTGCGGAATGTGATTAATTTAGAAAAATATTAATGGTAGTTTCTTACTAAATTTTGCAATGTTGCAACATCAGCGTTACGGATATTGTGAGAATTACATCAAACGTGCATACAAAAACGTTGGAAAGATATCGCTGTCGCTATTGGCAGCTATAGAGTGCGGGCTTGGATCTCGATATCCCAGTACTCTGTATACACTGGTGTACTTGTACACTGTGGGGTACCTATAAACTCCGGGGTACCTTTACCCTCTGGGGGTTCTTTCTCTCTTGGGTTTCTTTCTTTTCTCTGTTTTGTTTTTTTTTTGGTTGTTTTTTTTTTTTTTTTTTTTTGTTTTTTGGGTTTTTTGGTTTTTTTTGGGGTTTTTTTTTCCTTTTGGGTGTACCTGTACACTCTGGGGTACTTGTACACTCTGGGGTACCTGTAAACTGGCCTGTCACACTGGGGTACCTTTACCCTCTGGGGTACCTGTACACACTGGTGTACCTGTACACACTGGTGTACCTGTACACACTGGTGTACCTGTACACACTGGGGTACTATCTACAAGATTAACCGCTGAAGCCGATTCTGTTTATATTTGAATCCGCTTCAGATCATACCCTACACTTAACTCACGTTGCCTCGTTAGTGTGATAATGCGATTTTAACTTTCACCCGCGAATTATAAGAGCAATTCTCCCTATTACATGAGTTTGTAGAGTAATTGTGCCACTTAGTGTAGTGTTGTGAAGAGTAGCCGAGTATTTGCTTGTTATCTGCTTGTTAAGTTTACTCTTTCATTTATTAAATTGTAGTTTTTTTTTCAGTTGCTATGATTATTCCGCTGATACGCCGTGATACGAGTATCTATAGTTTAATTTAAAATCAATCTAAAAGAGTAGATAACTCATTGAAATTGTTTTGAAGCCACTTATTTATAAATCCGATATTTTATATTGCAAAATGCCTTTTGGTCCTTATTAATCAATATTGTAATCATCTCGCTTATACACTTTTCAAGTTCATTTTTATAATAAAATGTTATGAATTTAATATGAAATGACCTTTACTACGAATGAGCTGATACGTGCTATACACATTATTTAACAAAACTTCATTTGTTTTTTCTTCATATAAAAGAGTGAATGTGTTCTAAACGAATCCTTTACTGTTAGTTTAAAATAGATTATCAGTTGTCAGGAAAATACATATAATTGTATCTGTGTTTGAGGAGTATTTATATTTACCCAATACTGATGTCAGATGTCAAAGGGTCAAAGGCAGGCTTGAAACATTAATATGGGAATATCAATAACAGCAACTATATTATATTACAAATATCATTGACAGCCTAGTATATAACATATTCTTATAACATCGAGATACGGCAACCATAATTAACTGACCTCTTTTACATATTTTTTTTTAATTATTGTTTTTTTACATCACAAAGCGCAAAGACAGAACATTTATTTATCAGATTCTCAGAATGGTATACACAGAGCAGCCCTGCGATTCTGTAACTCACTTTTCGAATTTTATAAACAATAAACTACAAGCTCCCACCATTTCAGAATGCCAAATCATAAAATGACTGCTTCACGACTGATTTGAGAGCGACCGCTGATGCGAAAACCGCTGTGTGAGTTCGAAAAGTGAGTTACAGAATCGCAAGGCTGTGCCCACTCATTTATGTATCATAAATAGTTTTAAAGATAAATTTTATATAGAAAATAAGTGATTTTTCGGTTATCTATGAACAGAGTTCCGGAGAAACGGTGTGACATTTTTATATGCTTCCTAATTGTTGACTAAATAAAACAGGCCATAAAGAATTTATTTTTCACGTAATTTTTAAATAAAGAACGATCGCCATACTTTCTTGTCTTCTATAATTTAGATATTTACCAATCTATTACCGGCTCAAAAAGCACTTACCTGCATCCATTATCTTTGAAGGAAATTTCAAAGAAATTCCAGGTAAGAGAAAGAGCTTAATAGAGTAACATAAAACGTTTATCTAGTGGAACAGAATTGAGTATAGTTCTATCTCACCATTTTAGTCAAAATTCTTTAGACAATAAGTGTGAAGTGTTGCGTGTGCGTGCATCTAACCTAAAGGGAGGATCCAGAGCTACCAGTCTAATTCCTGACTGACCAGAAGACCCAGTTTTTTTAATGGTGTCTCCCTGTTGACCTGAAGGCCCTTTAATTTAGCTCGGGCTGTTACGACAAGTATAGCTATGCCGGGCCGGCTGGGATCATCGTTCCCGTTACTCTAGTCTGAATAGGCTTTGTGCGGGCGACTTAGTTTCACGTCTTTTTGAATTTTTTTCTCTTTTTGTTCAATTTTCTTGGTTTAAATTGAAGCGAATGCTATTAAGAAATAAATGCATCTTTCCCGCCGAACGACAAACGCGTGGCGCGAGCAAATGCTTGTGCCAAGCATGATACGATATATATGTTTATGAAGAAATTGAGAAGACTGATTCGATTTTGTGAAGCATCTAAAGCAGGCTGCCCCATTTGCCGTTAGCATTGGTGATGGGATTATCCAGATCCATTAATAGACCCAATGCCTAAGGTCGATGTGTTGTATTATTGCGTATCATGTTATAACGTCATCAAAGTGATTGTAGCCGCGGATTGTAGGTGTCGCTAGATAAATGTATTTATTTATTTTAAAAAGGCACACTAACCAAACACATACAAACACTTACAGATAACACACGACATACATGTGCATCTATGACAAGTGTGACAACATTACAATGACAAAAGTGAAAAGAAACTTATATATTAAAAATAAAAGACAATACTATCGGATCAACAGTTGGTTAGTTAATTTAAACTTTTCGACTACATACCTTGATATTCTACCGGGGGGGTTTGTTTGGGGGTTGTTTGGGGCCCTGGGGCCCCGGGGGGGGGGTTTGTTGGTGGGGTTTTTGTTTTTTTTTGTGGTGGGGGGTTTTTTGGTTTGGTTTTTTTTTTTGGGGTGGGGGGGGGCGGGGGGGTTTTTCCCGTTTTTTTTTCCTGGGGGGGGTGGGGGTTGGGGGGCCTTTGGGGGGCCGGGGGCCCGCCGGGCCCCCCCCCCCCCCCCCCCCCCCCCCGGGGGGCCCCCCCCCCCCCGCCCGCTGCCGCGGGCCCGCCCCCCGCCCCGCCCCCCTGGGGTTTGTTTTTTTTCCCCCCCCCCCGCCCGCCCCCGGTTGCTTTTGTTTTTTTTTTTTTTGGGGGTGGGGGGGTTTTGGGGGGTGGGGGGTTTTTTTTTTTTTTTTTTTCCGTTTGTTGTGGGGGGGGGGGGGGGGGGGGGGGGTTTGGGTTTTTTTTTTTTTTTTTTTTTTTTTTTTTTTTTTTTTTTTTTTTTTTTTTTTTGGGGGTTTTGTGTGGGGGGTTGGTGGGGTTTTTGTTTTTTTTTTTTTTTTTTTGGTTTTTTGGTTTTTTGTAAGGTGGAAATACCTGGGGGGGGGGGGGGGGGGGGGGGGGGGGGGGGGGGGGGGGGGGGGGGGGGGGGGGGGGGGGGGGGGGGGGGGGGGGGGGGGGGGGGGGGGGGGGGGGGGGGGGGGGGGGGGGGGGGGGGGGGGGGGGGGGGGGGGGGGGGGGGGGGGGGGGGGGGGGGGGGGGGGGGGGGGGGGGGGGGGGGGGGGGGGGGGGGGGGGGGGGGGGGGGGGGGGGGGGGGGGGGGGGGGGGGGGGGGGGCGGGGGGGGGGGGGGGCGGGGGGGGGGGGGGGGGGGGGGGGGGGGGGGGGGGGGGGGGGGGGGGGGGGGGGGGGCGGGGCGGGGGGGGGGGGGGGGGGGGGGGCGGGGGGGGGGGGGGGGGGGGGGGGGGGGGGGGGGGGGGGGGGGGGGGGGGGGCGGGGGGGGGGGGGGGGGGGGGGGGGGGGGGGGGGGGGGGGGGGGGGGGGGGGGGGGGGGGGGGGGGGGGGGGGGGGGGGGGGGGGGGGGGGGGGGGGGGGGGGGGGGGGGGGGGGGCGGGGGGCGGGGGGGGGGGGGGGGGGGGGGGGGGGGGGGGGGGGGGGGGGGGGGGGGGGGGGGGGGGGGGGGGGGGGGGGGGGGGGGGGGGGCGGGGGGGGGGGGGGGGGGGGGGGGGGGGGGCGGGGGCGGGGGGGGGGGGGGGGCGGGGGGGGGGGGGGGGGGGGGGGGGGGGGGGGGGGGGGGGGGGGGGGGGGGGGGGGGGGGGGGGGGGGGGGGGGGGGGGGGGGGGGGGGGGGGGGGGGGGGGGGGGGGGGGGGGGGGGGGGGGGGGGGGGGGGGGGGGGGGGGGGGGGGGGGGGGGGGGGGGGGGGGGGGGGGGGGGGCGGGCCGGGGGGGGGGGGGGGGGGGGGGGGGGGGGGGGGGGGGGGGGGGGGGGGGGCGGGGGGGGGGGGGGGGGGGGGGGGGGGGGGGGGGCGGGGGGGGGGGGGGGGGGGGGGGGGGGGGGGGGGGGGGGGGGGGGGGGGGGGGGGGGGGGGGGGGGGGGGGGGGGGGGGGGGGGGGGGGGGGGGGGGGGGGGGGGGGGGGGGGGGGGGGGGGGGGGCCCGGGGGGGGGGCCGCGCCCGGCCCCGCGGGCCGCGGGGGGGCCGGGGCGGGGGGGGGGGGGGGGGGGGGGGGGGGGGGGGGGGGGGGGGGCGGGGGGGGGGGGGGGGGGGGGGGGGGGGGGGGGGGGGCGGGGGGGGGGGGGGGGGGGGGGGGGGGGGGGGGGGGGGGCCGGGGGGGGGGGGGGCGGGGGGCGGGGGCGCCGGGGGGGGGGCGCCCCGGGGGCGCCGCGGGGGGGGGGGGGGGGGGGGGGGGGGGGGGGGGGGGGGGGGGGGGGGGGGGGGGGGGGGCGGGGGGGGGGGGGGGGGGGGGGGGGGGGGGGGGGGCGGGGGGGGGGGGCGCGCGCGGGCGGGGCGCCCGCGGCGGGGGGGGGGGCGGGGGGGGGGGGGGGGGGGGGGGGGGGGGGGGGGGGCCCCCGGGCGCAGGGGACCCGGGCCCCCCCCGCGGCCGGGCGGGGGGGGGGGGGCCGCGCCGGGGGGGGGGGGGGGCGGGCCCCCGCCGCCCCCGCGCCGGGCCGGGGGGGGGGGGGGGGGGGGGGCCCGGGGGGGGGCCCCGGGCGGGGGGGGGGGGGGGGGGGCGGGGGGGGGGGGGGGGGGGGGGGGGGGGGGGGGGGGGGGGCGCCGGGGGGGGCCCCGGGGGGGGGGGGGGGGGGGGGGGGGGGGGGGGGGGGGGGGGGGGGGGGGGGGGGGGGGGGGGGGGGGGGGGGGGGGGGGGGGGGGGGGGGGGGGGGGGGGGGGGGGGGGGGGGGGGGGGGGGGGGGGGGGGGGGGGGGGGGGGGCGGCGGGGGGGGGCGGGGGCGGGGGGGGGGCGGGCCCCCCCCCGCCCCGCCCCCGGCGCCCGGGGGGGGCGCGCGGGGGGGGGGCGGCCGGGGGGGGGCCGCCGCGGCGCCCCCGGGCGGCGGGGGGGGGGGGGGGGGGGGGGGGGGGGGGGGGGGGGGGGGGGGGGGGGGGCGGGGGGGGGGGCGGGGGGGGGGGGGGGGGGGGGGGGGGGGGGGGGGGGGGGGGGGGGGGGGGGGGGGGGGGGGGGGGGGGGGGGGGCGCGGGGGGGGGGCGGCGCGGGGGCGGCGCGGGCCCCCCCGGCCGCCCCCCCCCCCCGGCGCCCCGGGGGGGGGCGGCCCGCCGCCGCCCCCCCCCCCCCGGGGGGGGGGGGGGGGGGGGGGGGGCGCGGGCCCCGGGGCCGGGCCGGCCCGGGGGGGGGGGGGGGGGGGGGGGGGGGGCCGGGGGGGGGGGGGGGGGGGGGGGGGGGGGGGGCCGGGCGCCGCGCGCCGCCGGGGGCCGGGGGCGGCCCCGCCCCCCCCGGCCCCCGCCGGGGGGGGGGGGGGGGGGGGGGCCGGCCGCGGGGGGGGGGCCCCCCCGGGGGGGGGCGGCCCCCCCGCGCGCGCGCGCGGGCGCGCCCCCGCCGCCCCCCCCCCCCCCGGCGGGGGGGGGGGCCCCCCCCCCCCCCCCCCCCCCCGGGCGCCGGGGGCGGGGGGCCCCCCCCCCGCCGCCCCGCGGCGGGGCCCCCCCCCCAACAGCCCCCCGCGGGCCGCCCCCCCCCCCCCGCGGCCCCCCCCCCCCCGGCCGCCCCGGCCCCCGCCCCCCCCCCCCCGGGGCGGCGCCCCCCCCCACCCCCCCCCCCCCCCCCCCCCCCCCCCCCCCCCCCGCCCCCCCCCCCGGCCGGGGGCGGGGGCCGCGGCCCCCCCCCCCGCCCCCCCCCCCCCCCCCCCCCCCCGCCGGCGCGGCCGCCCGCCCCGCGCGGCCCCCCGGGGGGGGCGCCCGCGCCCCCCCCCCCCCCCCCCCGGGGCGCCCCCCCCCCCCCCCCCCCGCGGGGGGGGCCGCCGCGGGGGGGCGGCGGGGGGGGGGGCGGGCGCCCCGCGGGGGGGGGGGGGGCCGCCCCGGGGCCCCCGCCCCCCCCCCCCGCCCCGGGCCCCCGGGCCGGGGGGCGCCCGCGGCCCCCGGGCCCCGGGCCCCGCGCCGCCGGGCCCCCCCCCCCGGGCCCCGGCCCCCCGGGGCCCCCCCCCCCCCCGCCCCCCCCCCCCGCCCCCCCCCCCCCCCCCCCCCCCCCCCCCCGCGCCCCCCCCCCCCCCCCCCCCCCCCCCCCCCCCCCGCCCCCCCCCCCCCCCCCCCCCCCCCCCCCCCCCCCCCCGCCCGGCCCCCCCCCCCCCGCCCCCCCCCCGCCCCCCCCCCCCCCCCCCCCCGCCGCCCCCCCCCCCCCCCCCCCCCCCCCCCCCCCCCCCGCCCCCCCCCCCCCCCCCCGCCCCCCGCCCCCCCCCCCCCCCCGCCCCCCCCCCCCCCCCCCCCCCCCCCCCCCCCCCCCCCCCCCCCCCCCCCCCCCCCCACCCCCCCCCCCCCCCCCCCCCCCCCCCCCCCCACCCCCCCCCCCCCCCCCCCCCCCCCCCCCCCCCCCCCCCCCCCGGGCCCCCCGCCCCCCCCCCCCCCCCCCCCCCCCCCCCCCCCCCCCCCCCCCCCCCCCCCCCCCCCCCCCCCCCCCCCCCCCCCCCCCCCCCCCCCCGCCCCCCCCCCGCCCCCCGCGCCCCCCCCCCCCCCCCCCGCCGCGGGCCCCCCCCCCCCGGCCCCGGGGCCGCGCGCGCCGCCCCCCCGCCGCCCCCCCGGCCCCCCCCCCCCCGCCCCCCCCCCCCGCCCCCCCCCCCCCCCCCCCCCCCCCCCCCCCCCCCCCCCCCCCCCCCCCCCCCCCCCCCCCCCCCCGCCCCGGCGGCCGCGGGGGGGGCGCGGCGGGGGGGGCGGCCGCGGCGGGCGGGGCCGCCCCCCCGCGCCCCCCCCCCCCCCCCCCCCCCCCCCCCCCCCCCCCCCCCCCCCCCCCCCCCCCCCCCCCCCCCCCCCCCCCCCCCCCGCCCCCCCCCCCCCCCCCCCCCCCCCCCCCCCGCCGCCCCCCCCCCCCCCCCCCCCCCCCCCCCCCCCCCCCCCCCCCCCCGCCCCGGCCCCCCGCGCGGGGCGGCCGCGCGCCCCCCGGCCCCCCCCCCGCCCCCCCCCCCCCCCCCCCCCCCCCCCCCCCCCCCCCCCCCCCCCCCCCCCCCCCCCGGCCCCCCCCCCCCCCCCCCCCCCCCCCCCCCCCGCCCCCCCCCCCCCCCCCCCCCCCCCCCCCCCCCCCCCCCCCCCCCCCCCCCCCCCCCCCCCCCCCCCCCCCCCCCCCCCCCCCCCCCCCCCCCCCCCCCCCCCGCCCCCCCCCCCCCCCCCCCCCCCCCCCCCCCCCCCCCCCCCCCCCCCCCCCCCCCCCCCCCCCCCCCCCCCCCCGCCCCCCCGCCCCCCCCCCCCCCCCCCCCCCCCCCCCCCCCCCCCCCCCCCCCCCCCCCCCCCCCCCCCCCCCCCCCCCCCCCCCCCCCCCCCCCCCCCCCCCCCCCCCCCCCCCCCCCCCCCGGCGCCCGGCCCCCCCCCCCCCCCCCCCCCCCCCCCCCCCCCCCCCCCCCCCCCCCCCCCCCCCCCCCCCCCCCCCCCCCCCCCCCCCCCGCCCCCCCCCCCCCCGCCCCCCGGCCCCCCCCCCCCCCCTGCCCCCCGCCCGCCCCCCCCCCCCCCCCCCCCCCCCCCCGCCCCCCCCCGGCCCCCCCCCCCCCCCCCCCCCCCCCCCCCCCCCCCCCCCCCCCCCCCCCCCCCCCCCGCCCCCCCGCCCCCCCCCCCCGGGCCCGGGGCGCCCCGGCGTCCCGCGTCCCGCCGCGCCCCGCGCCCCGGCGGCCCCGTCCCCCCCCCCCGCCGCCGCCCCCCCGCCCCCCCCCCCTTTTTTTTTTTTTTTTTTTTTTTCTTACGCAACTCCCGCAACAAAAGACAAAAACCGGTACCTACCTATGCGGAATAATTCAAATTCATTTATTCAATCAGGTAACACAATGTACACTTATGAACATCCACTTTAGGGTTGCCTGGAAGAAATCGCTTGTTAGCGATAAGGCCAATAAAGTATAAATAAATACATATTAATGCTTCTAATTTTACATTTACTGCCAGTTCTCAAATCAAGGGCGTAGAACAGACGAGAAGAGCTGGCAATAAACTCTTCGCCACTCTTTAATATGCTGAAGTTCATTCACGATGGTTCCCATAATAAGGTTTAAGTAACTAATCAATATTTAATTATAACGAGACCTCTATTCCCATTGAAAACAGGTATTAAATTAAAGTACATATTATTAATACTTATATACAAAAACAATCTAGTACAATTAAATATTCTAGACTCCACTTTAAAAATATCATCAAAATCTGTCCAGCCGTTTAGGAGTTTAATTACGAACACATGCACAGAAGATTTATATATATAACAGCTGTTTATTTAATGTATATATAAATAACCTGGATACCGACTGCACCGCCATCTACCGGGCTGATTTGTGAATCGAAACCATTCACGCCACCCAAACGCATGCAAAAAAAATCATTCAAATCGGTCCAGCAATTTAAGAAGAGTTCAGTGGCATACACATGTACATTAGAATTATATATAAATACATATTATAAAGATTTTATCAACATATAAAACTTAACGAAAAAGACTCCATCGATACAAAACGTATTGCATCCTATTAGCATTTATTATCTAATTATTATTATAATTATACATTTTAAGGTGAATTGCTAATTATTTGCATTTTATGAAACACACACAAGGACTTGCAGAAAAGCGTTTTTAAATCATAAATGTATAGATATCGGTTAATTAAGAATGCCACGATAGGTACTTGATAATATTATTATATACTCAGCAAACAAAATATATAAATTCACTATCTTATTGTTTAACGATAAAAATCGAATTCATGCTTTTTCTTAGTAACCTATAGTTAAATTTCGAATGATAAGCATAATCCTCGGTAGTATAGTGGTCAGTATCCCCGCCTGTCACGCGGGAGACCGGGGTTCGATTCCCCGCCGTGGAGATATCTTTTTTGTTTTTAAGCATAGCTCTTATATTTCGTTTTTATTTTTAATAGTCATCAATATCTGGATATTGATGACTATTAAAAAATTAAAGTTTTTTGTTGGGTTAAACTTATAGCGTTTTACACAGACTAAAAATTTCAATTTATACGGCAACATTTACCACGGAATTCTATCAAAAAATTATAATACAGAATATAATTAACAGTTAATTACAAAACATAATTCCCCATTTACAATGGTCGGTTAAAACCCTTTGGTAATATTATTATTGTAAATCCGATTACAGTATTAGGTACGTCGTTACCGGCTCTCAAAGGTTGCCATGGCAACATGAAACTAGTAGCGGTCAGACTAACTCCTCGAATTCTCTTCAGCTTGTTAACTTACCCATAAATATATATATTTCATCCGATCCTAGAAATTAGGATTCATCTAACTATATGAAGTTATTGTAGTCTAGAGCGCAGACTTTTTCTGAGTCAATAATAAAAATAAATAAATTGTTTATTAGTTAACGCCTGTCTAATATGCATCATGAGTGGGGCAACAATCATTTAAATAGATTTAGTTGAATCTATATTAAAAAAAACCCAATAAATTTAAGTAAAATCGTACAGTTTAGTATTAGTAAAGTATTTTTACTAACGTTATTTATTTTAACAATTATAGTACCAATAATATATACACATTGTTACACATTTCAAACACATAGTTAAGACTAAGGTATATATCTTAGTCAACGTAACAGCTTGTACCGCAAGTAATTATTCAGAACTAGTCATGCATTCCTAGTTTCAACTTGTTTGGCACTAAATCTTAACAAATTTTACATCCTTGTTAGCATATAAGTAGAATAATATAGCATTAGAAAGAATCTTTGTTAATCATTTGAGTGCGTGTTACTTTCTTTTTAATTCACAAACTATCAACAGGAACAGAGATAATAAAGACTAAAGTAATACAGTGCATCCATGGACCAAGCTTAGTGCAATATAATACAGAAAATTTATTAGCTGTGCGTAGAGTTTTATTATTTTTCTTTTTACATGTCACCCACAGACTACTAAATTAAAATAAAACTAGAACAGACGTGTAGCTAACTAGGAAAGTACAGAGTCACAGACTAGGTTAATATTTTAGCAGGCGTTTTTTTTTTGGCACCAATAGTCATTGTAAGCGAAGATGACAATATCAGTTACAACAAAAAAGACCTATAGCGCCGAAACAGAAGCTTAATTACAATATATAAATTACCTACTATTTAAACAAGGGAATAGAACTTAATTATTCATCAGCACCTTATTAATAATAATAATAGTGTTAATTCAATTAATTTCATAAACTAGTTTTTGTTAATAAAGTAAATCGCCTCCTAAAAGATTACTTTTAATCTTTCAAATCAAATAATGAGGATAAATAATTAAGAATGCAAAAACTATACAGTGGTACGCGAAACAATAAAATGAACTTTCGAATTTATAATATTAGCATAACGAGGAAACAGTAAAATGCAAATTTAAAACCATTTACATTATTTATTCACGACTTTGATCCTACGAGAATAGAGACTTAGGGAGGCTTGACGCTACGCGAAACGAAACAAAATGGATGCGGTAATTTGTTATAATATTTTACTGATGCTATTTTGTTAAGGGTGGACGAAGCATAGAATAGATCCAAATTGAAAGTTCAGAACACAAAGAAAAGGAAATAACAATAATTCTTTATTGACGAGTCATAAGTGTACATTATGTTACCTATATGATTAAATGTTTTTTTTTACTTTACTTTACTAATAACAAAACTGACGTACACAATTGCTATGTAATTTTTAACAGGATGGAATAAAAGTGGCTTTATTATTATTATTATTTTGTTTAGGTATAAAAGTAGAATAACTAGCTAATGACCATTTTTAATAAAGAGATAGCATGGTCAAATTAAAACCCCTTCACCTGTTTTAGCTAGAACGCATAATTAATTAGTAACATTTACAATAAATATAAAAAATATCTGTCTTAAATACACAATTAAGAAAACGTTTTTATTT
Organism: Pieris macdunnoughi; assembly: GCA_905332375.1. Lineage (NCBI taxonomy): Eukaryota > Metazoa > Arthropoda > Insecta > Lepidoptera > Pieridae > Pieris > Pieris macdunnoughi. Next base: position 4,982,186 of record CAJOBZ010000014.1, on the reverse strand, counting down.
TCTGGCTATTTCTTTATAACATCGTTGACGTCGTTAGTTTAATATCGCATAAATGATGCTTGAAGCGCGCAAGGGCCCCAAATATGTTACATTTTTAATACAATTTTCCCTGTTGCGTTGTTTATAGTAATGACACTTTATATATTATTTTAAGTATATATATGGATGTCACCATTTCTCCAATAACATACCCAAATATATACAGCCAGTGTAGGACTATACACTCAACGTGAAATGAATTTTTTTAACAAGCGCCATCTAGTGGCGAAATTTTAACTAATTATTACTAAAGAGCATCCAAAATTTCGTACCGCTGTCATCGCCACCGATCTGGAGCTAGATAATCAACTGAGCCATTCACAATTTACACTGAGCCATTGACGGGACACGCTCTGAACCCGCAATCTGCGATAATGATTTAATTCCCCGACTCTCCCTTTGTTTTACGTAATTAGAACCGTACCTTTTTTACGTTTAATTTTGATTTACGGCCCGTTTGTGGGTTTATGGAGGGACTGTGATATTTTTCGTATGATTTTTTGGTGAAATAAAATACAGGATTCATTCTAGGCCAAAATCTTGGAGAACTTCAGCTCTTAAATTGAAAACTTCCATTTTAAATAAAGAATAAAAAAAAGAGAAAACATTTATGATATTTAGCGCACTCTTCCGAGCAAAAAAAGAACTATTTATATCTTAAATGTTCATAGTTCTTTAAAGTAAGACGTCATATTAATTTTTGAAGTGAAACTTTTTTATCGAGGTTGGAAAAAAATTTAGTGTAACATTTTTTCGTTACGCGTCATATTTTTCGGTTACGCGCCATGTTGCTTTTTGAAGTCAAACTTCTTTATCGGCGTTCGAATGAAACTTCTTTATCGACGTATGGGAGAAATTTTGTAGCAAATCGTCACGTTTTTCAATGATAGTAATAATTCTATTACAATTAATGAAATTCTATAATAATCTTAAATGCTTTATCTATATCTCTGATCTCTATTCACAGTTTAAACATAAGAGCTTATACAAGCTGTATTCTTTTTATATAAATAAAATACATTAAACAATTAAAAAATCGTAAATAAAATACATATCCAGAGTTGTGTAAAACACTACAGAATTGCCCCAGGATATTGAAATTAACTTGTATATTGCTTGAGAGTCACAAGTTCGAGCACTTAGTAAAATTATTCGTACTGTTGATACTTTGAAGATAGTTCGAGAGGTTCTTCAGTACTTGAGAATATCTGTGCAATCATTACCCAATCTTGACATAGGTAACTTTGGTATGAGCTAACAGTACTTGTACCAATCTTAATCATTATATTAAAATTATCCTTATTTTCGACTTTGTTTTTTCATTTAATTCGTTAAATTCGCTAAACTTATGTCTGCATGTATACTATTGAGTAGACTTTGTCAAACACGACTCTCCCAGAACCTGTCTCTTTATGATTATTTTACAAAACAAAATTTTTTTTTCGACCAGGAGCTCAATAGGTTTTTTTTTTTATTTTTTTCATTTCATTCGTTAAATTCGCTAAACTTATGTCTGCATGTATACTATTGAGTAGACTTTGTCAAACACGACTCTCCCAGAACCTGTCTCTTTATGATTATTTTACAAAACAAAATTTTTTTTCGACCAGGAGCTCAATAGGTTTTTTTTTTATTGTTGCTTAACTTAACTTAAATTAAGCATCAAAAACACCTTGGTGCCTGATGATACAAATTTTAAATTCCTTATAACTAAAAAAATACAATTAATAGAACCGAAACGATAACTTTACAACATAAAACGTTTATATATAAAATAGTAAAATATAAATATTATGTATAAGGTAAAAAAGTTATACATAATATTACATTTATGGAGCCAAGCAATCACATCCCAGGTTGACTAAAAAATCCCTTTGAAATTTTTGGGTGTTACTTTAAGTTTCAACACATTATCAGAGAATATATTCGTCATTGCATGAAGTAGTGAAACCTACGACATATTACATATATACTTAATGAAAATTATACAAACTTCTTTATGGAAATAAGTATTAGGATTGTAATGGAAGAGCTGGGAACACAGTCATAACTCATAGGTACATTGTAATGCATACGTGTAATGAATAAACGTTTTTATTATTTATAAAAAATCATTACACATTCGGTATTACATTGATTGTTATGAGAATTACATTTATGTTTCAATTATCTTGTTAAATTTCAAAGTCACCAGCACGTTCAGAGACGAGAGAGAGACGAGTTAATGGTAGACTCGTCTAGGTACATAAATCGGGGATTATTTTCGAGATAGAAGCATTTCAGTCACGTATCGTGGCTAAGCTCGAGATATAACTTACACTCAACTTCTTGACGTAGACGTCTAGCAAAATAATAGTTTCGTGGTAGATTCGGTGTTCTAAAGTCAAATTTCTCTCCGCTACTTGCTGTTTAACTAAAAGCATGTTTAAGGATATTTGTTTGTAATAGCAATTGTACTCACGGGCGTGTAATTTAGATTAAAGGCAAGCCCGATTCGTAATATATTTATAGATACGTCAAAATTAATGATTCTTTGGTACCAAGCAGCCAAGGTCTTTCTTAACTTTTACTACCATTTAGTACATACATTTTTCGTGAGGTTATAATAGATAAATGCGTTAAGCATACTTTTCGGCTCGTCTGCCTTGTGGTGGAAGGTGATGTGGGACTCGCTACTGTGAATACCCATTAAAACCCCACAGCGCCAACAACAATAGACGGAGGCAGGACACGGTAATAGCGTAGCCTTGTCCGCATGCCGCCACGTGATCAGCCGTTGTTATCACGACAAGACGTTAACTTATGTAACGCTGCCACTATGTAAATAATAGTACTAAAATCAGCCCTGCGATTCTATGATATGATTTGGCATTCTAATAATCAATAAACTACAAGCTCCCACCTTTTCAGAATGCCAAATCATAAAATGACTGCTTCACGACTGATTTGAGAGCGACCGTCGATGCCAAATCCGCTGTGTGAGTTCGAAAAGTGAGTTACAGAATCGCAGGGCTGCACTCGAAAGTAGTATCTAGTATAGCGGGCTATTTAGACAACGCAGAAGACAATTTTGAATACATTAATCAAATTACATCTTGTAAAACACTTTAATTTGATTATCGAAGCTTAACCCGAACAAAATGTGTTCCTGCTACAATACGTCATTAATAAATTTCCATTATTTTTACGCCATCAATTCAAGAGAGAATTTCTAATGAGAATCATTAAAAGTAATATAATTACTACTTAGAAATTAATGAGATTTGATAATGAATATCTTGAAGTGACGGTTTTTAAATTAAATTGAACTGAGTACTTAATTGGTTAATTTGAAGTCTAGACATATTAATATTGACATTGTTGAGATCTAATAATACCTTAATATGATTTAAACTTTGTGTAGATTTACCGAAATTACTATACGTACTTTGAACTTCAGACTTTAATTCTTCTATGTAAGATCTTTAACCGTATAAAAAAACATTTAAACTTAGTAAATGAATATATTATTGAACAAAGTATTTTTTTTTGTTCTAGGATAGGGGGCACAAGAACCTGTGGGACGTCCAAGAAGAGCAGTCATCGCGGCCCATGGACACCCATTTTAGCAGGTGCATTGCCGGCCTTTGAAAGAGAAGTATGCTCTTTAAATTTAATCTATACTAATATAATAAAGTTCTCGCTTTGTGTTTTGTAACGTGTTATTTTAATGAATAAACTAAAAACTACATACTTTTAAGTAACATTCCTTTGTTATTTCCGAAATGTTAAAAATTTACAATGTATTTTCTTATTAACGATTATAAGGTAACGACATAAAAGTTGGTATTAAGTGTGAAAGGTTGAATGAATAGTAGGTGGTTGAATATTTCAAAGGGGGAACGCTGCCAGTATCTTCGGAACCTTGCCTAAAGGGACCTTTTAATAATATATTTTTGTTCAGTAGCGTAACAATAGGGTGCAGTGCTGGTAAAATGCCACGGGGCCACGACCAAGCGGACCCCTGCCCAAGAGATATTGTGTTCTATGGATGAATGTGAAGACCAATACCAATACGCATTGGGCTAGAGACTACAGACCATTCCCTCTCGCCTAAGTGAGGAGGCCTATGGCAATTAGTGGGACATATATAACGTGTAATTGAAAACGCTGAAAATCTCGAAGTTTATTAAAATTAAACTGAGTACAACGTGACGATTTTTACTGATAGGGCCCCATCAAAAGCATTTGCAACGGGCCCCAGTTTGTATAGTTACGCCACTGTTTTAGTTATTATATTTTAAGGTTTGTAATAGATTTTGTTTGTATATCTAATTGAATTAAACAAATACCATGTTTTATTGTTTTCGATGAAGTAATTTTCTTACAATGTTTTCAACAAATGATAAATTATCAGAACTATTTGGACATTGACTACATATTTTTCATGTACTTCATTCGCCAATAAAAATGCTAGGTAGTCCATCAATCGCGGTCGGCGTGAAGCGTAAAACTAATAATTAAACTGGTTCAATTCCGCGCCAGGTCAGCCCGACTCTGGGGATTAAAACTAAATTGCGATCACTGTACATATATTAACTTATAGGCTGAGTTTGTACAGAGGCCGAATGTCACATTTAATTACTAGTTTCAGTTCGTGTTACATGTCTAGAGGCTCTTCAGCCTTATGTGGTTCAACAGTCCACAATTGCTGATCTTGATCATTTCCTTATCTGCAAGTAGGTGTTAACATAAATATTCACTGTTTTTTTGGTAAATTGAAGTTGTAGATAAAAATTTTGTAATTCTTATTAAAAGTTTATTGTATTTCCAACCTAATATAAAAAACACATATGTACAACACAACAGAAAAAAAATATTATTATTAAATCTTTATTAATGAATCCATACAATATTATTTAGTGTACATTTCACAATTTTTAATTTTTTTGAGATATGTATATTAAATTGCCTTAAACATGATTAAGAATGTATAATAAACATTATAAAGTTCAGTATTTCATTGGGCCTACTATAGTGTTGGGTTGGAACTTGAGGTTGGCGCATCTAGGCCACCTTAGAGGGCCTTGATTTCAACGACCGTTCGTGTGGCGGGATGCGGACAACAGATGCACAGCAACGATTACCACATTACCCTTCACGAGGCAGCAGTGCCCCGGCAGGGCATGCGTAACGTAATTTCCCACGAAAACACTGCTTTTCGATACTTCCATACACTGCTTGCTAATACAATTATGATATCGTCTGACCAGTGTTTTTTCTACCTATTCACCGTTTACCGTTAGGGCCGGGCCATTTTGTCATATTATATGACCACCTTATGTCATGCTATGTATATGTGTCTTGCCACTTTGGTTTCAGAGCGTGGCTTTAGTTTTTGAAATACCATAAATTATTAAGTACATATTTTATTATAAACGCGAATTATTACTCTATTTACATAACCAATTACAATAAAAATTCTATATTTTGTCGTTCATAGCATATAATATTTTTAATAATTATTTAAGAATTAAGGAGTCGCGAACTATGTTTCCCGTATATCAACATCCAATACATTTTTGACATATGGGACTAAGGCTTAGTATTGTTTCCTATCCAAAGAAAAGCACAGTAATGAGATCTCTATATATAAGTGTCCTATGAGGAATCTATGCAAATACATTGTGGACTAAGTAAATAGGCTATTTTTATCGTCGCAGCTTGTTTATAGTCGCCTCATTTGGCATTCTTCCACCGGCCAGCGGCTTTTAACTCCTTTAATTATTGCAAGCTATACAGCTTATAGGCTTAATTATTTTTACTATTTTGCTAATTTATTAAAACAAATACATTCCTAAATTTTCTATGAGATACGTTCCTATCCTTTGTTGCAAGAACCGTAAGTCTATAATTAATTTATTATGATATTAAAACAAATAACTGCTACTTGAATTTGTATAAATATTATTTCTTAATATAACAATATCAGAAAATAGCTTAAAATAATAGAAAATTTTGTAAATTTATATATTTAATACATTTTAAAATAAAATTTTAGTAATAAAATTGTATTTTGCCTATTTTTATATTAATGTCGACATGCAGTTTTTCATACACAAGAACACATCCAATAAGTTATATAAAATCTCTTCAATATTTTAGTTCGCGTTTCATCGCGTCCAAACTGGCCAATTCCTGGTTAATATATGGAAATGGAATAATAAATAACCCATATCAAGAACAATATCTCTTGGAACGAGAAAATATGGCAAAAATACAATTACCCAATCTATCAGTGAGAAATAAATTCGGGAAGTTGATATAGAGTTGTTTTAATGGCATTTAAAGAACAATGTAGTATAATTTACGTGGTTCCCTGGCAGCTACGAGTTTCATTCTGGATTGAGGCCAACATTTTACATAATATAGGTTTTAATAGCTCAACTTACGTATCACTGTTTAATATGCTTGATTGCGACACTAAATTGCATTCCTAAGATGATATGAAATAGCAATTACCAATAATAGGTTATAACAGATATTTGCCGTAAATTAGACGTGGATTTAATGTATGAAACAATAATTTTATTCAATTGAATGGAAATTAAGTCAAAATTTAATATTTTGTAATATGTTTATTAATCCCGTAATCTGACACGAAACTCTGGGCAAACGTATTAATATATCAATATACGAAACCTATATGTTTAACTTATGCTCATTATTGACAAGGACAAAAAGAGGTTTTTCAACAAAATTTTATATATGCAGCAACGTTGCGCCATCTGACAAAAGTGTACGTGGTAAACTAATGAAGTACATATACAAAAAAAAAGTGTGTGCGTACAAAGTACACATGTTAGAAGTGAAACTTCTTTGGCAAACTAATTTTTAAGTCTTGTTCATATTTATACAAATCTAAAACTTTAGATTTCCAAGACTTAGGGGGAGAGAAAAAGGAAGCTATATGTTAGGAATTTAATTGTCATTAAAATATTAAAAGTGTCGAAAATTAGATTTTTTTTTTAATAAAATAAATAATTGAATTAAATTACAAATTATAAATTTAATATTTATAGTTTATTTCTTCTAAAATAAAATACGTGGCATTTTACAACTCGTCATTTGAGATTTCAATAAATTATTTTGCATAAAATATAAAATATTACATAAATTCTCTTTACGAAATTTTAATTTTAAAATAGAATTTCTATAAGGTAATTCTTTCTTCTCACTCTGTCTCAATCAATCGCTCTCTCCCTTTTCTTCGACAAAAACGCTGCCATCTTCGTGACGTTCCGTAAAATTATTACCATAGAAAAAGACCTTTTTAACGGATTTGAATTGTTTTATTATAAATTTACAATTATTAAAAAATCAGCAAATTACAAAATCAGCAGTCTGTGAACACACACTAGATAGGCCCAATCACTACACACGCTTTGACCAAGCGAATGTAATTGCGAAAGAAAAAAGATTCTTCCCAAGATTGGTACGCGAAGCCATTGAAATCAAAAAGCACCCCAATTTCAATAGAGAAGACGGCCTAAAATCGTCAAACACCTGGGATCCAATAATATCCAAATTAAAATCTCAAGATAAACAATCCGCGAAAATAGAGGACACCGTGAGCCATTTCTGCCAAAACCCTCCATCTTTTAGTCCATACCAACTCCGGGGAAATAAATACAGATAACACAACTTTTTCTACAGCTGTGATAATTTTTGACATTCAACACCTTTTGTCTTCAGTCACCGTGACCACGCACGCCGTAAAGCACGCGAAACGTCGGTTAAATTTAAAATTAATTAAAATAATTGTTAATTTATAATAAAACAAAACTTATAATCCGTTAAAAAGTGTTTTTCTATGTCTAAAACTTATGTCAATAAAAGACAATACTAAAACCCTCATGCGCCTAAAGAAGTTTCACTTCAAAAATATCATATTTTCTACGACTCCTAATATATGTACGATAATCAACTGGATTTGTCATAGAAATATTTGTAGCTGTGGTCAAAGACCTATTTCACGAGGGCGTTGTTCTTTGTCAATCTTATAATAGAGCAGCTGGAAGAACACTCAAGATGGTTTTCTTTCAAAGTTATGAATGTGTTATTTTATTCTAAACCTTTTCTCATGTACGGGGTTTGATCCTATTCCTATCTATACGAGAATTATATATATATATATATATATATAATTCTCGTATCACAATGTTCGTTCCCATACTCCTCCGAAACGGCTCGACCTATTCTTATGATTTTTTTATGCATATTCAGTAAGTATGAGAATCAGCTACTATCTATATTTTAAACCCCTAAGTGATAAGGGGTGTCCAACCCAAAAATAGGGAGTAATGGGGGAGAACGGATTTAACATCTTTCCGGCCCCAACTGTCAACCTCACCTGCACGCGCGGACAACACATCATCCGCGGCGGTATTCCTATACCGTGGTCCCCCTGCTAGATAACAGACGAGGCAATGGCGACCGAGCAGTGGCGGTATAACCACATACCTGACCAGAAGTCAGAAGAGGCTACAGCGGCCCTGGGGTTCAAATAATCCCTAAGAGAACTGGTGCAGAAGGCAACGGGAAACCACTGCAGCTAATCTCCTGAGAAAATCGTTATGGAAGTAGACACAAAAGAATCACGACTGCCATGCGAACCGCCTAGCCAGCAGCACCGCGCCGCGTCCGGGGCGAGCGGTGGGAAATGGACTACCGGCCATGTTGGAGTAAGAGACCAGGCTCCACGTGGAAATAATACTACTGGAAACTCCGTCAAGTTGCGAAAAATCCAGAAGATAGGCACGTGGAATGTTCGCGGGTTTTTAAAGCCTGGTAAACTTAATATCGTGGAGAGGGAAGTCACCAGATGTGGTTTATCCATTTGCGGTCTAACAGAAACGCACTGGAGAAGCAACGGGCACTTCTTTACCGACGCCCATGCTGTTTACTTTTCCAGTAGCGATGACAGTAGCCAAAACGGAGTAGCGATTCTAATTCCTAAGCATCAGAATAACAGTGTGATAGGGTATGAGGCAGTTAGCGACCGCATTATGTCTATGAAGCTCAAAGCGTCACCTGTAAACTTGAACCTAATACAGGCATATGCCCCCACTAGTGAACCTCTACCTCTCGTACTGGAGAGTTTTTACCAAGATTTACAAGCAACAATTGCCAAAATTCCCAATAGAGAGTTACTTATAATAATGGGTGATTTCAACGCAAAAATTGGCTCAAACTCTGCCCAGTACAGCAAATCAGTGGGAAACTTCGGACTTGGGGTACGTAACGAAAGAGGTGAAAGATTCACGCAGTTCGCAGACGAGAACAACATGGTAGTGGTGAACAGTCTATTCCAACACCATCCCCGTAGACTGTTCACCTGGACGTCACCTGGAGGTAGAACCAAAAATCAGATCAACTACATACTGATAAGATCACGTTGGCCACCTCTATTCTTAATGCCCACACGCTTCCTGGGGCTGATTGTGGTTCCAATCACGAACTCGTTATCGCAAAGATGAGGTTGAAGCTCAAAGCCGCTCGATCCTCCAAGAAGACAAGACGGATTGAAGTAGCAGATAACGAGAAATTCACTACAGCCATTGAGCGGAGTTGGACAGATTGGACAGTTGTAAACCACACCGACGCTACACCAGACACGCTATGGAATAAGGCTAAACAACTCATCCAAAATGCAGTCACGGAGTCTAGTCCGGGATCAGAAACTTGCAAACGTCAACACTGGATGACGGACAGTACCCTTGCGCTTATAGAAGAGGGGCGCTTTAAGAAAGCCGCAGGAGCAGACATAAGAGAACTGAATCGGCTGTCTGCAAATATCCAAGCCTGCTGCAGGCGAGACCATAATTTCCACCTTCATAGCATTTGTGACGAACTTGAAAAACATCACGTGTCTAGAGATCTTTACCACAAAATTCGTCTAATTACTAAATCTCTACCTGCTAAAACCTGGGCTATCGAGAACGACAAAAATGAAGTGGTAACAGAACTCGAACAGATCTCTGAAACGTGGAGGAGCTATTGCCAGTCATTGTTCCTGGATGCGCAGTCGCGACTGTCTATAAGCACAGAACCAGAGCCAGAGAATTTGGAACCAGACATCCTTCTGTCCGAAGTAAGAACTGCCATAAAACACCTGAAAAGCAATAAAGCAACTGGTAGAGATGCAATTCCTATAGAGACAATTAAAGCCTTAGGAGAACGTGGCGACCAGATGTTTCATCTCATCTGCAATAAGGTGTCGCAGACAGGAGTTTGGCCTTCGGAATGGACACACACCATATTCACACCCCTGCACAAGAAGGGCTCAACGAAGAAATGTAACAATTACCGCCTCATTGCTCGGATACCACACGCTAGCGAAATATTGTTACATATTCTCAACGAGCGCCTGAAAGCCTAACTCTCTAATGAGATCGCTCCGGAACAGGCCGGTTTTGTCAAGGGGAAAGGCACTCGGGAACAAATTCTTATTTTACGCCAGATCATAGAGAAGTCAAAAGAATTTAATAAGCCCGTGTTCATTTGATTTGTTGATTTCTCAAAAGAATTCGACTCTGTGAGATGGCCGGTGTTGTGGAAGACTCTGGTAGATATAGGCACACCAAAACATCTTGTGCACCTTTTAAGACGGCTTTATGAAGAAGGCTCAGCTTCAGTACGCATAGATGATGTCCTATCAGGTGATTTCCATCCTAGTGCTGGAGTACGCCAGGGTTGCATAATATCACCGCTCCCATTCAACGTGTACACAGAGCTAATAATGCGCATCACTTTGGAAGACTGGACAGGCGGTGTAACAATTGGTGGATACAGAATTGCAAACCTGCGTTACGCGGATGATACCACTTTGTTTGCATCCAGTTCGCAACACTTGGAAGAGCTTCTGTCAAGGATGGAACGAGTGAGCCATGAGTTTGGACTAAAGATAAATCGCAGCAAAACCAAGGTGATGATTGTTGACCGTGCCAGAAATAATTCGCCTCAAGTTACTCAAATCGCGAAATGCAACGTGGTCCAATCTTATGTTTATCTTGGGGCTCAGATTTCAAGCAATGGCGGATGCATCGATGAAGTTAAACGACGTATGGGCATCACAAGAACGGCGATGGACAAAATGCAAAAAATATGGAGAAACAGGAATATAACAAAAGCCACGAAGACCAGGCTCGTGAAGACACTTATATTCCCCATATTTCCGTACGCAGCCGAAACGTGGACCTTGCAAGATGTGGAAAAGCAGAAAATAGACGCTCTGGAAATGTGGTGCTGGAGGAGAATACAAACGTCTCGATAGTTCAAGAACTCGGTATTAAGCAGCGTCTGTTTTCAACAGTACAATCTCGCATCCTTACATTCTTCGGACACGTATCTCGGCGTGGTAATCAGTCCATAGAACGCCTTGTCGTCCAGGGGAAGGTGGAAGGCACTAGACCGCGCGGAAGGTCACCCACACGTTGGTCTGACCAAATCAAGTCTGCCGTAGAAGACTCTCTCAATCAGTGCAGCAGGATGACCTCTAATAGGCAAGATGGCTAAACGTCGCGAAGCGCATCACATCTGCCCCTACTATTCAAATTCTTCCTAGCGATCACGACCGCTCTGTCAAGAGTGCACCGGATAGGAAGAAGATACAAAAATACATACAACCCATCATTTTTACCCCTCTACGATTAACCCCTATTTTTTATTATTGTAGATAGTTATTTTTATTGATCTTAAACAATGTTTCTTAGAAATAATATACATGGCAAAACATTGTTTGTCGGGTCAGCTAGTAATTTCATAAAATTTTAAGTCTACTAACGCGACAAGTAGTTTTAGCAACACCCTGTACAGAAAAAAGAAACTTTCATATAGGCTTCAAGATTTTCCAAAACAAATCTGACAATATTCCCACCTTTCCCGATATTATAAAACATCACAAAGGAGCCAAATTAAAGCTCTCTCTAAAGTTGTCTCAGTAAAATAATGGTGCATTAATAGCGGTGTCCATTTCCTCAAAGTCGATCGACTCGCCATGATTGAGTTCTTCCCTCTATAACGTTATTAGTTGGCTCTTTGATCCCAGCCAGGTTAGCAAAGGCTATATTAAAAGGATTTCTCGAGGTCTTAAAGAAATAGCGCTTTAATCAACTTTTCTAAGACAAAAAATACTAAAGGATTTTAATAGCGACTACCAGTGTTGCTAGTGACAATGTATTTTTCAATGGACCATTTCTTTAGATTTTCAAATAGCGACTTTATTATTTTTTATATTGTTCTATAAATGAAATCGTTGACAAAGGATTCATTAATTGCGTGACGTTATAGTGTATTATTTTGTATCGATAATTTAAGCAATTTATTATAGTATATATTAAAATTGCATTTATTTATATTATAGATCACTGGTAAAATTAAATTACGTTAATTTGCATTTATACGGAGTGTATTGTGATTTTGTTAGCTTAATACTTTTATTTTATTAAAATTATTTTGATACGCTGAATCTGAATTGAAAAAGTGTAACTGCGTTCTTCCTGATAGACACAGAGACATTTGAAAAGAAATATAGGCCCCTAGCAATGATTAGTTAATATTACTTATTGGATTAATTTTTGTTATTTTTAATTTAAAGTAATTGAAAGTGTACTGCGGTTTGGCCTTTCAGGCAACAAGATAAAACCCTTAGTGGTTTTTGTCACAACCGTTTTGGATGATGTCATGGAGGTTTCATATTATTAAAATTAATCAAAATACATGGTAATGCGTTATAATAATGTTATAATATGAGCGCTTGTGTTATATATAAACCGTATGTTTTGGTGTCTATTTTGCATTATATAAGTAAAATTTAATGTTTTACGAAACGTATGTAACTGAGAAACATAAAAAATATTTTATAAAATATCATTTATACGATCGCCGGTACTATAAATCAAAAGCGATTGCGTTTTCGACTTCAATAATGAGGTTTTATACATCGCGATCCGTAGACAACACGAGGATTACATCGGGATTGCACACAAAAACGTCAGTCAATGAATTTTTTTATTTTTAACTATTTACGTAACGCATATATTTAATATTTTTAGAAAATTGTCTTTTTTTGGTGCACAAGTCTAATAAGTTACATTATAACCACCAACAATTCTGCACTACATACAATTAATCAATTAGTTGCCTATAAAGATTTTTTTTTATATAGAACAGGGGGCAAACGGGCAGGGGGCTTAGACAAATTGCCTTAACAGTAGTGTATGTAGAAAGTCGAAAAATATATTTGTCGACATGAACTGTCATTTACATACAAATTTAGTTTTCGACGTTGCACTCTATTTGTTTAACATATCCCAACATAGCATTTAACACTAATTAACGATAATTTATTATTTCCCATATTTTTTTAACTAATCGCAAACAGGCTACTAATGAGACCCAAAGTTTAACTTTTAACAGAAGCAAAACGTGTTAAATTGAATTAACAATTTCTGAAGTGCGATAATTTGTATGGTATAATGTTGAATAGTTCTTCGGTAAAATTGCAAGTCTAGAATAGCGTTTATTATCCCGGACAAATGCACTGTTCTCATAATATACTTTCATAAGATAAAAGTCGTTTAATATCTAGTTAGCAATTATCCAAAAAACTAATATTCAGTTATATAATTTTTTTAAACGATCTTGTAGAAGTATGCATCAGATTTGAAGGTATGCAAAGGTTAATAACCTTTGGCAGGCTAATTAGATTTTCTCTGTTGTATCATCGAGAGACAAGTCATGTCAAGCAAGACCTTATTACATAGTATAAAAGATGGGATTTGTTATGAAAACAAATATCTTTTTGTTTTATGTTGTATAAAATAGTTTGAGCAAGAAATGTTTCATCAGAAGTTTAACTTCGAACAAATTTGATGAATTGATTTTAAATTAGAATCTTTTTTACATCTTAAATAGATTTAAGTTTAATTCCCAACACATAAATATACAGTATTTACAATATTTTTAACCTACATAGAAAAATAATAATCAAAATTTAAAATTATTTATAAATAAAGATAAAAACGAATTTAAAAAGTTTGGTCCCTGTAACTCTGGCAGCATTTCCTCGCTGTATTGCGATAGTTATTCGTTAAGTGAGGAAACCACCAGATCTGGTACTATCTATCGCTAACTTAAAGCTTTAATTTGCGCCTGTGCACTTGAACCTCACGAACCAAGTGTCTCTACTCCAAAGGGAACAAAATGAAAGTTGGAGGACTTTTTATTCCTATTATTACTTTCCGCATGCTTTGTGGCCGCCCCGGCTTTCTTTGCTTGTCCGAGGGTGAGACGGGGCTAACGTGTCCACACAAGTAGCATCCCATACTAAAGCCCGTAAAGACATCTTATATATCAAAATTAAAAACATTTCGCAGCAAATTAATGATGAAGGGCGCACTGGTGAAACCTCAGGGTACAGCAATCCAAAATCACAAATAGTTCTTATTTTAAAAAACATTACATTGTAAAACTTATTGCCAAAATAAAACGAAAGATTCACTGTAACAGGCCGTCAAGTCAGCGCGTGTTATTGAAAGTCCAATTAATGCCTCAATCGGGTCAGACCACCCACTTGCTCCGGATTTAACACTCAACTCTGATTTATACTTGCTGCCACATTAATGAGATTAGCGACTGGCGAGTTATACAAGTAGTTTTGTCTAAGCACTTCGAGGCTAAGGGTTTTTATTTTATATACGAACTCGATTGGATTTTGCTTTGTGTCTCAGGTGGAATGCTGACCTAGCCACTTGTTCAACAATATTCTCGCATAATATTTCCTCGAAAATGTGTGGCTTATTTAGCAAGTATTGGTATGTCATTAAGTACACTCTGATGTTTTTATGTGTGTAGTTATATTCTTATCAAAAAGTAATGAATAAAACTTAATATACTGCAAATAGTTTTGTATTAGCTATCATGAAATCAGGTACAAGTAGACGTGGTTTTAAGTTTGTTATTATATCTAGAAAATATTTACCAAATATTAAGACATGTAACTTACTGACTTCACAGAAGATGAATTTAACAAAGTGCTTTCAAAGTAGGTTACACGTATAAAAATTATTTCTAGTACAATGATATCAAACATAATATTATTCTTATATAAAATATACAGTTGTTTTTTCCCTCAACCCATATTACATCTATTAATTTTGATATTTTTTACCTTCAAGATTAGAACGTGTATGTACGTTTTTTTATAGAACAGGGGGCAAAAGGGCAGGAGCCTTACCTGATGTTAAATGATACTGCCGCCATTACTCTCAATGCAATGAGAGAATTTTGTGGTACGCTCTTGAAGAACCTTAAGTCAAATATACTTCAGAGGGTACCTGGTGCCACATAGTGGTGGTGCGCAGCAAAAACTGCCTTATGCCTATAACAATCAGTTGTGGGACAAAGGACGTCGAGGTCATTTTGTGGATAAAAAATATCTCGGGTAGAATTTCGTATTCTGCTTCGACGTCCGACACTGAAACGCTTGCTTTATACCAAACCGTGCTAAAGGAAAATCGCTCTCGCTTCGTCTATGAATGTGTTATAGGTAATATTGTCATTGATGCCACTTCAGGCTCGTTGACGGTTTTTGTTGTACGTAATTGCAATCGATATCTATGAGTATATATCGCATTTTTATCGGAAATTACTTCACGTTGATTAAGATACAATTGTTATCATTTTATTTACTACACACTTATACCAAGAATCCTCTTGTAGCTCATACTTCTCTATAGTTGTTTATTCGTATATTTTTAAAAGTAACAATAATATGGTGTAATGAATGCAATGCAATTGTGTAGTGTACAAAGTTGCATTCAAGACTTAAGACTTTGTAGAGGTTAGACATGAACTTAAATCGCATCCATTCCTAAAAGGCCGGCAACGCACTCGCGAGCACTCATTAAGAGTCAGGGTGGCGGTATGACTTAAAATCAAATGAGTATCCGTTACACCCGTCGTAAAACTCATCGGGCGAAAAAAGCTAAATCCTTTCTTTGTTTTATATCCTTTAACAACTAGAAAGTATATCAAATGGACACCGTATACATAATATTCAGCGTTAGTGACAAATCTAAAGATTGTTTAAAAGCCCCACAATATAACATTTTAGTAGACGAAAAAGACATTTACTTTTTTTTTCTACGTTATTTGCTCGAACAGTGTAAAGAATTATTTTATTAACGAAATTATTATAATTATACATATACATCAATGTATGTAGATGGTTTTCTTTCATCCTGGGAAGTAACATCTTGGAAGTGCATGTGCCCTTCTTTTTCATGTGTCCTTTTCACTATTTAAAATAAATAAATAAATGTGTGGCGCTACAACTTTTTTAAGTTTGGGCCTCAGATTTCTCTCATACACGCCGTCAATTTTTTGGGTTTGGGCAAGCCGGTTTCCTCACGATATTTTCTTTACCCTTCGAGGGAATGTTAAATGCGCACAGAGAATGAAAGTCCATTGGTGCACAGCCGGGATCGAACCTACGACCTCAGGGATGAGAGTCGCATGCTTAAGCCATTGGGCCTTCGTTCCTTTTTCACAATTAACATATGTTTTAATTGCTTTGCTATGTTCCATTAGTTTTGTCTGAGTAATTTTATGTTTTATTTAGTCTTCACTTAATCTTATTATTATTGTTTTTATTTTTTATTTTTCTACTGTATTACTGTACGTATAAATAAATCAAATTCGTTCAATCAATATAATTTTAAAATTCCATACAAAAATCTCTCATCTAAATATCGGGAATATTGTTAATTTGAAACATTCCTTCAATTATTGACGCCCTCAGATTTCCTTGTATAATTTGATTTTGTCATTTATCACTTGTAATTCTCCTTGATAGGTGTAATTTAAGGGTTTGGTTTGAGTGCTCCGTTGTAGGGTTGGCAAAATAAACATTGATTAAAATTTAAATATTTGAGTTCAATGTTTACAGATAATTAATTTTATACTCGACCCGGTTTCGCACCCAGAACACTTGATAAATGATATACATGTAAAGAAAGAATTATATTTCTTTTAGATTGTTAATGACCTGTCAATTGTTAATTGTAATATTAAGAGTTAGTGAGTCGCGATTTGGCTTTTTACAAGAAGAATTTCTGTTAGAACATTTTCGGATTTTAATTAGGAATAATTTAAAATTATTATTTCTCTACATGTTGTTTCAATAATTATTTCAGGTAATTGATTAATTATTCATTACTTTACGTAAATTAATTTTTTGGTTGATTATAAGTTTTAAGATTTTTGTTAAAACTTAGGTTAGAATAAATCTATAATTATTGCAACTCATTTGAATTACATTCATCATATTCAAACAACGTTCTAGTGTATAATATTTTTGATGAAAAATCCCATGAATTTTTTTTGAGTTAATCACGAACAGACGCGGCTAGAGTTTTGTTTCATAGCGTTCTTGAGGGTTGTTAAGTTTGTATTATCAAACCTAACTTTAACAAACACAACCTTAACTGTAAATTTAAATGGCCATTACCCTGAAAAATAATAATACTTTCTACTTAAAACTAACTAATAATTATTTATTATTATGATATAGAAATTAAAAAATACATTTTAAAGAATTTTATCAATCCACGTTCTATGATTGTTTTATATTATTATGACATTATAAATGCCACAGAGTTCCAAAAGTTGCTCAATGGCTTTATGATAGTCTACCTCTTAAATGAATTTCTTTGGTAACCCTTCTATCTAATCTCGCATCTGAAGGGGTTTTCAACTTTTCGGCTGCTAATTGAGGCCCTTTATTCCGAATGCTTGTGAATAATGTCTTGACAAGAACAAATGACTGCGCCTATGTTTACGTACTACACCTTTTTGGGATAAGGAAAAATTCATCGTATTACAAATTAATTTACGTAAATTTTTTGGTTAGTGCACGCTGATATTTAAAAATAAAATAAATCAGTGCCACTACAAAAATTTTAGTTCTGGGCCTCAGATTTCTGTATCTGATTCATGATCATTGGTCAATCTAATAGGCAAGTAGGTGACCAGCCTCCTGTGCCTGACACACACCGTCGACTTTTTCGATCTAAAGCAAGCCGGTTTCCTCACGATGTTTTCCTTCACCGTTCGAGCGAATGTTAAAATTTAAATGCATACATAGCAAGAAAGACCATTGGTGCACAGCCGGGGATAGAACCTACGACCTCAACCTACGACCTCAGGAATGTTTAGAGTCACACGGCCAACTTTGCTCAATGCAGTCTAAATGGTGATATTTACATAAATAATTTAACTCCACAGATGTTTATTGACTGGGGCCAAGGCTATGACAATTTACTGAAATGTCATTAAATACTGCCAGATAGGACCAGACGGTTATTATTAGCGTTTGCTAACTATAACATCTATTTTCAACATAAATCCACTCAAAACAATTCCACTCGTTATCCCTCGAATTCCCTCACTAATGTTAATAATCGGATCTTCAATCCCCGAGGTATTATAGAAGTTTAATGCCATGTCTGTGTTCTCAAGTGTAAAAAGTTTATTCAGCAGTGAATTAAAGTGTTGAATTTAGCATTAATGTTTTTTTAGATTGCCATATAAACTATATATGATTATAATCATAAATAATTATTTAAGCTCAAGGGCGGATGGGGGTCACACAGTCAAAGTTAGATTTCTATAAATAAAATCGTCGCACACGTGTTGCTTTTGCTGTATACGTGATTGATTTTTATTGTTTTAGAAAAATCCGTAAATTGGCTTTACGGTACCAATTAAATTTGTTTAAAAGAGACCCATTCTGCAGGCATTCTGATAAACAATAAACTACAATCTCCCACCTTATCAGATGCCAAATCATAAAATGACTGCTTCACGACTGATTTGAGAGCGACCGCCGATGCGAAAACCGCTGTGTGAGTTCGAAAAGTGAGTTACAGAATCGCAAGGCTGTCCACGAAGGCATGACCTGCGAAATAGTGTCAGTCAAATCCCATCAGGCTCAGGCATCACAATTCCGGTACCTTATTGGATTCGATTCCCTATTCATAAGTTTTTCTGATATATCGGTCATCGCGACGTGATTGTTAACGGGCCTCACGTAAATACAAATTTGTATTCTTCAGACATTAATAAAACAACCATAGACTATTGAATTACTTATAACGTAACGTTCATAATATTACTTCATATACGCTACAAAACGTAATCATTATATTTTAACCGAGCAGAAAAGTTTGTTGCAAGCTAAATCTAGAAAGAAATTGTACCTGAACAGTGTGGATAGTTCTATCTTTACAGTAATAACTAATACGAAAGTACAAGCTACAATTAAAATAAAGGAAAAAGCATTTAGATACAAAAAAAAAAAAACCAGTGGCGCTACAACCTCTTGTAGGTCTGGGCCTCAGATTTCTGAATCTGTTTCATGATCATTTTTCAATCAAATAGGCAAGTAGATGATCAGCCTACTGTGATTGACACACGCCGTCGACTATTTGGGTCTAAGACATGTCGGTTTCCTCACGATGATTTCCTTCACCGTTAGAGCAAATGTTAAATGCGCACATAGAAAGAAAGTCCATTGGTACACAGCCGGGGATAGACACATCAGGGATGAGAGTCGCACGCTGAAGCCACTAGGCCAACACTGCTCATACAAAAAAGAAGATCAATATTTAATCCTTGTTCAAATCTGGATCGTTAATGAATTGAAATGACAATACTACTCCGCTACACTTAATGAGGCGTAACAGCAAATTACTCTGGTAATATAAACGATCTTCCAATCCATTAAGCTGTTAAGAATTTAGCCGTTCACTGGAATCACGGATGTACTCCGCCCTCCCTAGTGTGCGTCAGTGAACAGGAGCGGATTTAATAATAATAATTGTTAATTAAGCATCATTTATTGAATTGAAACATTCATCCATCTTTACAAAATATACACACCTATAATTTTATACAGAAATAATTATAAGTAAATAAATTAGATAGAGCATAGGCCTCTTCCAGTTCGCTCCATCTCTCTCTATTTTGAGCATTGTTCTCCCAATGTTCTCCACCAGTGAAGGAACGTATTTACTCTTATATAAATGTTATAAGTATTAATAACATTAATAATGCTTAAGTATTTCCGAACCAATTCGACTTAGGGTCCTTCAAGAAAAGAGCGTACCAATTCTTAAAAGGCCGGCAACGCACTCGCGAGCCCTCTGGCATTGCGAGTGTCTATGGGCGGCGGTATCACTTAACATCAGGTGAGCCTCCTGCCCTTTTGCCCCCGTTCTATAAAAAAAAATTGGAATGAAGAGTCTGATACAAAATTTGTCTATATTTCTTTAGAATCTTGCCACTGATAGTGAGAATAGTTTTTTTATTACACAATGATAAAAAGAAATCGTACGAAGACTTCTTTTATATCATTGAAGCGGGTTACGCAGGTAGGACTTTCGTTACAAAGATGTATTTGATAATGTCACGGGAATCTATACACTTCAAAATATCATTAATTATTTTGTTTATGGAGTTGGAAAGCTTTGCCAATTAAGTATTATATAGTTTTCTTAAAGTTGAAGCTCAATTAAGTCTAGACAATGTTATTAAAAATTAATTGACCTAGGATTCAACGACTTCTGTTTTCTATAAAGTCTAATGGTCTAAGATCCCGCTATACAACGACCTTCACCGAGATGCTTATTTAATGAAACTTATTTTATATATAATTTAATATGTCAATAAATATAATCCATATGGGTTGCCTAGCAAATTTCAGTCCAGAGTATGTTTAATTAATTTAAAAAAATAATATTTTTTTAAACATTTCACCGGTATGATTATTAGATAAATTCTATACCAATCGAACGTATGAAGCCCATAGAATATGCAAACGTTAGGTTGTTTTTTAATCAATTAATTATTTATGTGTATATTTTTTATGTGACACTAAAGTATATATATACATCTTTAGTATAAAAAGAAGGTTATAGTGATACATATATAATACTACCCTGATTAAAAATATTGATTGAAAAAGTTCAAAAAATTTACTACATGCAAATTATAAAAAAAAAATTTTTTTTAATATTAATTAAACATACTCTGGACTGAAATTTGCTAGGCAACCCATATGGATTATATTTATTGACATATTAAATTAAATATAAAATAAGTTTCATTAAATAAGCATCTCGGTGAAGGTCGTTGTATAGCGGGATCTTATACTATAAGGACAATTTTCCATTCCTTTTAAATATTTAAATTCGCAGCCTGATAGAAAGGGTCAAACGGGCAGGAGCCACCTATGTTGATACCACCGCCCATACACTCTCAACCAGGCCGCGAGTGCGTGCCGGCCTTTCAAGAATTGGTACGCTCTTTTCTTGAAGGACCCTAAGTCGAATTGGTTCGGAAATACTTCAGTGGGCAGCTGGTTCCACAAAGTGGTGGTGCGCGGCATAAACTGTTGATCTAGTAAAATATTATTAAATCATAGTTAAGATCTGTTCGAATCCAAATTATATACGAAATATATTTCACCAGATTAATATCAGCCCAAGAACGAACTGTGTGTGTAATAAGCTTACACTCATAAGCATTACTAACGTTAAACATGAAAAATCACCAAACATTTATTACATAATTCATTCGTAGCATCATGTATGTAAAATATTAATTCAATCCCGCATTTATTTAATCAAACCCTAAAAAACGTCATAGGTTTGATTTCCAACCACTCAATTGCTTTTTATAACTAAATTAATTGGAATAACTAAATAACTTTAATATAATTTGCTCCTCATACAAAAAATATTAAATAAATTCGGCCCTGGTAAAGGAATATTTCTTCAAGCAAATGTTAAGAGCAACAAATCAATTCGGAGCGTTATATGAGCAACAGCCCAGAAAGGGTCTTCGAAACAAAAGAAACAATGTTCGCTATACTTCAAGTGAAGTGGGCATGTATCGTTAATGCTTCGTTTACATTGGGATAGTTACTATCTGTATTAATGTAATGTGTGTGTGTCTCTTAATTAATGTAGGGAGCTCTATCCAATTACAAATAGTAGACAGTAGAACAATAAAAAAGCTTTGCAAATGTGTATGAATTTTTAGAGCTACCTACGTAAATGATCTAGGTGTGTTTTAAGCACCGGAATAAGTCCGATGGCTAAACGTTGTCGGTCGGCAGCCGACATATCAACCTGTCTGCGGCAATCTTGCGGCGGTATCACTTAACATCACAAATCAAATCAAATCAAAATACGTTTATTCAATTTAGATGCTTCTTAGAGCAATGCTTATGAATGAGGTTCCTAGCCGTTTGCCCCTGTTCAATAAAAAAAAATATGTGTTATTAAGTGGTTGTCTGGAAGAGATCGCTCGAAAGCGATATTAGGAGCGCCAGATTCAAAATTTAATTATATTTAATTTATGTTATGTTAATGCAACGAAGTGTTAATAAATAAAAAAAGGGTGCGTGTACTTATGTACGCGCGTAAGAAGATATACTTCTTTGGCATTATTAATAATACATACGGATAGTTAACCTCAATTGTATTGAAGCACTTAGGAAGGTTGATGAGCACAGTTTTTTTCAAAAATATTTTCTAATATTAATTAGTATTGATTTAAATATTCAATTTAAATCACTTCTGATTATAATTCAGACGCACATATATAATTCGCACTTATATAATGAAAACAAAATGAAAACACGTGTTTTAAATGTAGAAACTCAAAGCATGTGGATAAATATTATAAATATAAATACACAGTGAACAGAGGTGGCGTGCGTGCCAACATGCGCCACTAACTTCATTCTGTTAATTTTGTGTCACGGTGCGCGCGCATCGTAAAATTTCACTCTCATCAATTTTTCATAACGCGCCTAAAGAAGTTACTTCAAATTATTTATATCTTCTTCTGAAGTACAAAATATACAATAATAATCACACTGTGATTTTACATTGATGATTTTTATACATATTTGGATTCATAAAAACCAAATGTGAATGAGAAACATTTCTACAATTATAACCTGTCTTAAATAGATTGGTCGTTCGTTTCTGTTATGAGAAAACCATTAAAATTCAAAATGAACGACCTATAATAACAGTTCCACATTCAAAAACATGTTAATGCCCCCCCTCCACTGCGAGTGGAACGGACCCATTACGGACCCCGCTATACTCGTAACAATGGTTTTCATACATTTTCATTTTCTTTCCGTGGGAAACTCGGTCAACTCGCTAACCTCATATGTGACTTTTTCAACTCGTTCTCTCTGTTGCGCTCGTCTCCGCTTTGGTGGAAGCACATGTATGAAAATCATCGTTACGAGTATAGAGTCCGTAATGGGTCCGTTCCGCTCGCAGTGGAAGACGGGCCTTACAATCATATTCCTTAATATTTAATAGATGAATATTTTGTCACATTTAATTATATGAAAATTGACATGACAGGTATAAGATTTCGAACAATGGGTGAGTATAGCAAAACATACAAACACAGCACAGACAGGTTGTGCTCAGTAAAAGTAAATACCGCGTGAAATTGAAAGAGCGTCGGTCGAGTAGCACGTATCGTATCAGATGTTACACTTGACTAACACAACTACACAAGTACACACTACACTTCGATATCAATGCGTAGACTCAATTACATGATTGAGTTTCCTTTCTTATGTTAGTGTAATTTTCTCAACATATTTTAATTCTTGATTTGATTTTCGTAAATAGTAAAACAGTGGCGCTTAACCCTTGTTCTTGGCCTCAGATTTCTGTATCGGTTTATTGATATTTTTTGTCTTTATCAGCAAGTAGATGATCAGCTTACTGTGTCTTGGTCTCTGATATATGTTTCTAGAAAGGCAAATAAGTAATCAGCCTGGTACATGCCGTTGATTTTTGTGTCTAAGGAATGCCGGTTTTTACACGATGTTTTAGAATACCATCATCTTACGAACGAATGTTGAATGTGTACAAAGTCCATTGGTGCACATTGGGGGTTCTAAGTATCCTACGATCTCTGGGATGTGAGTCACGCATAAGCCGCTTAAGCATAGTCCAACACTGCTTTTGTGTTAAAGTTAAACGTCAATGTTTGTAGTACATTTATGTTTGAGATAAAGATACTTAACAGGTTAACAAAGGTAGGTCATGTCTTCGTTGGAACAGTTACCACTTACCTTTTTATTCACAATTCTTAAATATATTATCTAATATATAAAATTCTCGTGTCACGAACGAACATTTCGTTCCATACTCCTCCGAAACGGCTCGACCGATTCTTATGAAATTTTGTATGCATATTCAGTTAGTCTGAGAATCGGCTACTATCTATTTTTCAAACTCCTACATGATCAGGAGTGTCCACAAAAAAAATTGATTAAAATTTTTTTTTTAATTTTTTATTATGTAGCATTAAAAAATACATACAACCCTTAATTTTCACCCCTTTACGACCAACCCCTATTTTTTATTTGTTCATTAAAACTTATGACTTGAACTCCTAGGTTTATATTGAGAAAAATTCACAGAAAAACCTAAAAAGTTTTCATTCCGGAAAACTGAACATTCTCTGGGGTAGCATAACAAAATGTTCTATGTAAAAAGGTAGGCTAAGTAATATCACATTAAGGAGAAACGAAGTTTGCGGTTCCAGTTCATTAATAAAATATTCTAAAGAGTTATAATTTTTTAATTATTGTTCAATAACTGGCATCAAAGTTGGTATTTTTATCTGCAATCGGATTTTAGTATCTATCTGACTGACAGATAGTAAAACAAACACCCACCGCACCGCATCAAACAAAACGCAAACCCATATATAAGCAGCCCAAAACTCGCACTTTCTTCGCCCAACGCTTTTTCTCCTTTCGATGCCCTTTCATCTGTAACCACTTCATTAAAAACAAAATTATCACTAACATTTCAAAATCACATTACATACATTTACTATACATCTCAAACAATATCTTATTAACCTGTCCTATTCTGATAGTGCAAAAATAGTTTTAATATAAATGTGTAGAAATAATTAATATAATATATAAAATACTGTTTACTCGTCAAAAGGCTGGCTGCCCACAACACAGGGAATCCAAGTGTGTGGGCCAGTGCACTTTACTTTATCTAAATATATTGTATATTGTGTATAATAAAGTTTTTTCTTTCTTTTATTTATTTATTTAATTATAAGTAATCCTACAGCTAACATACATAGTATTATAAAACAAACACGTAGACAGTACAGAAAGCCAAAACAGATTACATAGATAAACAATATTATATACGAAAAATAAAACAAATAAGTACATTAATAGACAAACTATATAAAGAAAACTGAAATTTTACATTTAAAGCAACAAATAATACTTAATATTTCAAATCACTACCTAAACAAAATCAGAGTCTTCCCGCCTCTTCATATACTTTCTCACATCTTCTTTGGTGAGGTGGAAAATATCAATATCCTCATGATTTGTGAATTATGCAGGTAATTCGAGTTCGTACGAGGCACATGGAACAATTTTGTGTGTCTTGTCGCATAAGGCTTTCTTTCTAGATTCCACACTGACAGATCAGTATCTTATTAACATAATAGTATATAATTTCAATGAACAGTAGTCCCTTATTATACATTATATACATTGCAAATTCGGCATTACCTTGGCTGTAATTAGTCCACTCGATCGTAATATATCTGTGGCACTTTACAAAGGCTTTAATGCACGGCTGGGCTAGAACACACATATACAACGTCATATTCACCATAGTACATAATAAGAAGATATCGGCTTTTCTGTTTGTATTAATATGGTAGGTATTGTAAAATACATATGTACTTACAATTTATTAAAACAATCAGTCTCATTACACTCTTGTAGTTATAGTACTCTTTAGTCTCATTCTGTCAAGTAATATTACGTTGTGATGAAAAGAGGCAAATGTGTTTTAATTAATACGGTAATATTAATTTATTTATAATGAATAAGGGGATCACCTAGACTTCTGTTGTTCCGCAACTGAGCGTTCTTTAAGACACTTTTTGCAGCGCATTAGCACTTTGTGGAAGTAGCTGCCCACTAAAGTAGGTATATCTGACCTATTTCGACTTATAGTCTTTAAAGATAAGAACGAGCTAATTTATAAAAGACCGGCAACGCACTTCTAGCTGTAAAATTGTCTATAGGCGGCGGTATCACTTAACATCAGATGAGCCTCCTGCCCCTATAAAAGTCTATAAAAAAACCTTTAGGCTGGATCAACACAACAATACCGTTCATAGTTCGTTGTTGGTCCGATCTAATGGAGACATATTCTTCGTTTATAATATGGTTTCGTTCGGTTAAAATTTAGTAATTTAATCAAAACAAATTTAAATATTAAAGTCTAATCCGTCTCAGTAATGATTGGATCTTGTATGATGCGACTTTAACCGAATGATACCGGATTTATCCGGTTCAGACGCCACTGCCCGGATTACCGTTTAATAAGTGTGAAATGAAAAGTTTCAAGTGAAAATGTGTGCTATTTCTTATTCTAGTTACGAGGCGAAATTAGGACTGTCGACCCTGATGGTAAGTTTGAACCCTAGTTGGGCCATAGGTTCTCTATGTATGATTCTCTATTTATCTATGTGGGAAATTAATACATACTTCCTAATGTGGTTATAAAGTACGTACTACGTTACATTAAAAGAAAAACAAATAACATAAATTATTAGAGGGGCAAAGAGCGGACTTATCGCTAATAAGCGATCTTTTCCAGGCAACTCTACCAAGAAAAAATGTGCATGTAACAGTGAAAAAATACAGAAAAATCAAACCTGATCAAAAATAATACAAAAAAATATTAATAAAATAAACTAACAACTAAAACCCTCACGGTTCATGAATTGCAATACAAAATTAAGAATATAATTGAACCTACTCTTAGGATGTTTCTGATGGTATATCTAACAAGAACTATATTAATAGTATATAAAACAAATTACATATAGTAATTAACTGCATAAATACATCTAACACACACTTGAGAGTTAAAAAGAAAACATGCAAGGAGCGCGAATTTTCTTTACGTAAATACTATATATTTTCTTAAGTTTAATAGAAATACAATTATCTCAAAAGAGATATTCTAAAGGCAAACATTGAAACTCTTGAACGCGTAAACTCGAAGCATGAATTGAAATGCGTCGAACAACAAAAATAATAATTATTTTAATGATGATCCTTCGCAATTGAAGATATTTCCTTATTAATTGGAGGCTTCGCATTATTTTCCGGGAAATCCGAATTCAATGATAGTGTAGCGAGAAAATCTTGTATATTTTTATTAATCTTTTACTGTACTGTTTTTATGTCGTTTTCAAACTTTTAAAAGATTAATTTGTATTTTAAATAGCTTTTAACTTTATTAAAATCTAGGCAGTGTAAGCCTAGTGGCCTCAGAGTGCGACTCTCATCTCTGGTCGTAGGTTTGATCCCCGGGTGTGCACTAATTTACTTTCTGTCTCTGTGCGTATTTAACATTCGCTAGAACGGTGAAGGAAAATATCGTGAGGAAACCCGGCTTGCCTTAGACACAAAAAAATCAACGGCGTGTGTCAGGCACAGAATAGAGGTTGATAACCTACTTGCCTTAGATTGACAAATGGTAATGAAACAGAAATCTGAAGTCGAGACCTAAAAAGGTTGTAGTGCCATTTATTTATTTTAAAATCTATATGAAAAATCATGTACACAATTGTATTACAAATAGTGATTGTGTAATGGGATATAAATTCAGCAGTGGCGATGTTTGGGGTAATTCTAAATATTTCGCATACCTTGTCTGAAATCAATATGATCTTCGAAATGTGTAAAATTGTCTATTATTACGTGTATAAGTAATTCGAATGTCCGGGTTAATAAATGGACGCTTTCGTCAAGATAATATCACATCAAGCACAACCACAGCTACAAGTCACTGAGTGGCTTGGCTGAGGGCTAGGAAACAAACGATTTATTGTATGAGCTGGGGGTGAGAATTCAGCGAAAGTAACGATTGTCCTATTCGTAATTCGTGTCACCGTGTAATATATGATTCACCAAAGAAGTGCAGTTTGAATGATAACTAAGTTAGTGTTGGAAATGAAATGAAAGAAAATTTCATTACTTTTTCAATTTTAATTTATGTTTGAGGAGAAAATATTGTTAGGTTTCTGATTTTTTTATTTTGATACAATTTTTTTTACCATATGATGTCAGACTTATTGATTACCTACTAAGTAATGAATATTACTTGATGTCACAATTCTTGAAGTGCATTCAGTTTATTTGACTGATATCCGTGTTTCATTCCTAACTCTATGGACATTGAACGGTGTACTATAAAGCCGACCAATCAGGGACAGCCTTCGGACAGTTAACCCTTAATTTGATTATGTTCACTGTGATAAACACTCATGAAAAATAAATATTGAGCGACTATTTTCTACTATTTTTCGGTTTTTATTTTAGTTATAGCAAGTTTAATTTGTATTTATCGGTACAAAAAATAATTCTACAAATGGCATCATCGTTTATCTGTCATTATTGAGACAAGATGTCAGCGAGACGCGGGCACTCGATTCTTCGCAAGGTAAATATTTTTTTAAATTATGTTATATTTGACTAAACTAACTTTTTATGGTTTATATTTGCTAAACAATACTTATGCTTTGGTTTGGAATGGGTTTTACGTAGTGTTTTGTGTTTTTGGTAACTTTTATTTGGAGGCAAACTTGGTTGTTCATCACAGTGAACACTGCCAAATACTCGAATAAGTACTGTCAATTTGATATGTTTATTGTGATGAACATTGCCAAATTAGGGATAACTTTTATTTACAAATAATGTGCTTCTTTTGGTTTTTCTTTTATTTTTTCTCATCGCCAGAGCTTTTTTACCTACTGAAAGAAAACTACGGTGTCTTTGGTCTTGGTACAATACGAAGCAACTGGATTAGAGGAGCTGAAAAGTTGCTACCGGATGAAAAGGTGATGAAGAAAAAACAGAGGGGAGCGTTTTCACAAGTTGTCTGTGATGCAAACAAATTAGTTATAGTACGCTGGAATGATAATAAACCTGTAACTCTTATAAGCTCATTTATTGGATCTGAACCAGTACAAAAAATAAAAAGGTATTGCAAAGAACAGAAACAAAAAATAGAAGTGGATTGTCCGCAAATAGTTCGCGAGTATAATAAACATATGGGGGGTGTAGACCTGGCTGATATGCTGATATCACTATATAAAGTTCCATTCAAAACTAGAAGGTGGTACATAGGAATATTTAGCCAACTTCTAGATGTGCGTATAAATAATGCATGGCTATTGTATAAACGTAACTGTCAGGGAAGTCAACGAAAATCAAAGTCATTGAAAGTTTTCCGATATGAAATTTACTTAAGTTTAACAAAGAAAAATAGATCTATACCTCGTGAAAATATACAAGAATGTAAAATTATAAACCCAAGATCAGCCAGGCCTACAAGCCCCATCAGATTCGATAATACAGGACATTTTCCCAGCACAAAAGAAGACATGGGGCGATGCAAGTTTTGCCAGAAAAACACAACTGTATATTATATTGTATAAAATGCAATGTGAGACTTTGTTTTGTTACGGGAAAAAATCCTCGCAATTGTTTTTTACATTTTCATAATAAATAAGTTGATTTAATGATATGTATAATGTTTTTAATTTACCTGTTTATATGACACTAATTTGACAACGTTTACCACAGTGAACATTACAAATTACTTGTTATCCTCAACATATTTCGCAGTGTTCACTGTGATGAACGTTGATTTCCTGAAAATCTGAAAGGAAAATTTTTTTTTGTCTATTTTTCCTAAGTTTTATTTAACCCTAGGATTTCAGATATACATCTTATTTCATAAAATAAAACAACTCTGATCTCCGCCAAATTAAGGGTGAATTTGACAATTTTAAGATTGTAATTTGACGGTTTCACTTCGATAGATTACAATCTACCAAATAATAATACGTTAAATTGTAAGCAGTACGTTGAGGTTCACAATCTTTCGACAGTTACTTTAAACAATCTCTCGAGATAGTTTACAATCTAACGGTGTTTACAATTTTACGGTGACATTATATATATATATATATCCAGCAGGAACGACCAAAATGTCCCGGTTCCCGAGTCAGGGACATGCTTAATATAATGTAAAAATAAAATGTACACTACATTTCTTATATTCGTACGTAGCAATATATATAATGCTAATTGAAATTGAAATTTGTATTAGAGCTTGAGTTTATTTCTGTCTTTTTTGTATGGTAGATAAATTGTTCGTTTAATGGCCTAACTTGACTAGGAGCTAATCTAGCTCAGTGTGGTGTAATTAGCGATCCAGCGAGCGCAAAACGTCTGATCGTTAGTCTTAAGGACTTACTTCAGCATGGACAAGAAAAATCAAAGATTTTGTATCAATTTGATGTTGTGAATAAGATCCTTAACCTTATACTTTGTGTATTTAATAGTCCGGTCCTAAACTTTTTACGGAATCGACATAAGGATTTGTCCCCTGGTTTTCAAAGTGAACATTTACCCTATTGTCGATAAAGCTAAATCAGTCTAATACACAGTATACAAAAGAAATCTTCTGTCATTTTTCACCATAGCGTTGATAGAATTTGATGGAATGGGACAAAACAGTACTGTACTAACAAATGAAGTTCTTATGAACAAGAAGTAAATACAAAAAATAAATATGCCTAAAGTAATATAATATGTAGTAATTTACAGCTGATTATGTGACATACGTAAAATAGAGCCTAATAATAGTAAGCTAGGCTAGGTTATTCTATTTTTTCTTAAGGGCGTGTGAAGGGCTGAGGTGTTTTTGTGGGCTGCGGTGGGGTTTCGCTACCCTTCTGAATTCGACTTTAAATGAAGACCCAGCCTCACCGACGCGATCCCGTGTCAAGCTCGACACTTATGGCGCGGGTCTGCGTAAGCGCATTTTCAACTCAAAAAAAACTGGCGTCTCTAAAGGTGTGAATCAACATGTTAATTTTTCGCTTCCCACTTTGTGGGTATCACTCAGTTACGATTCTGTTCCATTTTTGCTTTGAGAACTCTCATCATATATAATCAAAATTTTTAGCTGTTGGTATGTTGTGTATGCCTCTTAAATTTTTTATTTAAATGTCATATAATTTTGTCATTCCTTTTTACTCTTCTTGTACCTTTATCCAGTTGATCTGTATATGCCCAAATATAACACCCGTACAGCAACATAGCAAAATACACATATTCTGAACCTTTCTCTTTTCCCTTCATAGGCATTTCCTTGTTTTTCATGATCTGATGAATAAGAGTTCTAAATAACTAAAGTAATTACCTGTATTTACTTTAGAGCTAATTAATCTATCTCTTACAACATAATTTTCATAATAAATTACTTTTCCATTTAATTGATCTGTTGAGTGATTGCTTCTTTTGCAAATGTGTTCAAGAAACCTATTTTGATAGAGTAAAACCATTGTTAATCTCATGTACTAATTTAATTTAATAGGTTCTTTTAAAAATTGTATCCAGGTAAAATTGTAATCCAAATAAATTAATTAATACCGAATACGGAGAAAGAGGCTATTTAATAATATTTCGAGAAAACATCATAATATCGTGGTTTCATAAGCACAATTTGTAATGACGAGGAGTAATGTGGAAATTTGACGAGGGAGTAATGGTGGGGGTAACGAAGTGTGACGTCATAACTGTGGCTACTTGATAAGTCTGGATGCGCTATTAAAAGATTTTTGTTAAGGTTTTTCATCGAACATTAGCTTGGCTACGTTCCCAATTTGTGGTTTTTGTTAGTCTTAACTGTTATTTTAAGAAAACAATTTTGTTAAAAAAAGGATCATTCTAGTCTTGACTTCCTCTCGCCAAAACAGCCCGAGCTAAGCTGTTAAGGTCCTTGGGCCAACAGCGAGATTTCATTCAAAAAAATATAAAAAAAACTTGAAATCCAGGCGTTTCATATCTCTCCCACTAGACTCTATAAAACGATTTACAAGGTGCCGAAAATAAATATGTTAAGAAATACTGTAAGACAGATGTACTGAATACAAGATACAACAATGCATTGTAACGTTTGTTAATTTTAAACTTCTTCTATTGACCGGTGTTTGACATATTTAATTTGATATACTATTCTCGTGCGATTTCTTGGTTGATTGATTCGCCCTGTTACGCAGCCTAACTGCATTACGGCTTGGTTGGGAAAGATTAGATCTTCTTGGTTGCGACATTATTAATTACGTACTTCCCCAAAACAAAAAAACAAACCGACCGACCGACCGGTACATAACCTCAAGCAATCCATACGCAATTGTTTTTTATATTTCAACAGTTGGCACTGTTGTCTTTGGACTTTCAGCTGTCAAATTGCATTGCGACTGTGGCGCCACCGCACCGGTTGATAGTAGGTTTCCTTAGTATGCGTATTTTTTATCAAAAGATGGCACCACATGCTGATTGCATTCGTAAAATTAATTTATTTATTATCCGACATTTTATTACTTATTCTGATATTAAAAGATCTTCCGTCTAGAGTCTTTAAAAAGCGACTTAGTGTATTACTTTTAGAAAAAATGTACTATTCAATAAATGATTATTTGCGTGAAACACCGTAATTGATATAAGTTTAATGATGTAATGTATATAGTATAATAGACTAGATAATATAAGAATTGACTTTGACTAATAATGTAAAATTCCTTAAGACAATTTTGCGCGCCTTAACATTTTGTACGCGATTGTATCACCTTAACATTTTGTACCATATTCTTGCAATAAATAAATTATAATTATTATTCGGAGCGGAGAAGAATCCACCAAAAAAGAGATAAATAATATCGGTCCAGCCGATCTCGAGTTATAAGTGGTACAAACACGACTTTGTTTTATATATTTATAAGATTTAAGAAAATACTGTATTTTAAATCTTTGCAAAATCTTAGAATATACCTCATCCAGTCCTCCCTAATCGGATCGAGAATTTTTCTTAAAGAAAGCAATCCCTCACTTTGCTTAAGCATCCATGTAATGTAAGTCCTGATCTCTTCTGTAGATTTCATTAGCGCCACAAAATGTTCCTCTTTTTCCTTTCCATTTTAATTATGATTCGTTAACGAGCACAATTCGTGTTATTTTTATACTTTTACTCAACCTACGGTTTTAATCTTTTATTGTGTATGACGTATTCTATTTGAATGTGCACGCATTGAGACATTTTACACACGCAAGGAACATAAATATAGGAAAAACTGCAAATAAATGCGGGCGCAATGTTTTGATCGCTTGTACTATCTCAATAAAAATATAGTATCAATAATGAACTTTAACATACCTATCATTTATTTAAATTTTAACTTATAAAAATGTGTTTATTCGTTATAAGTAAAATTGTGCATTATGTTAGATTCGGGGACCTTTTATAAGTAAAAAAGGTCCCCAGCTCTTATATAACAAACTTATTATCACTTTTAAGACGTCACAATTTTTATTGAAATACATTTGCATGTAATAAAAACAAACTATCTATAAAATAATATAGACTCGCACGGTGCGCTGAGCCCGCGAGATTGTGGTGTAGGTGGTTAGGGGCCAAATTACCTATGAATTAGAAAAAAAGTCATATTTATTTGAGGAAATTCCGGAACGGAAATATCTGTTACTTATTGAAATCCAATAAAATACTGAGTCAAACGCTTACTAATATATATGATTGTGGTATTATAAAAATTTTCTCAGTTTGTTTAATGTGTTTTTGTATTTGTCTCTCATAAGTCTTTACTTTTAAGTAATGAATGATGCAATGAAGCAATAAATTAATATAAAAACTGTTTTATAAAACACAAAAGCGCATACACTTCTTAGGTACATGTACTGCAATTGTGGTCAAATAATTTTAAACCCAGACAAAAATGTTAACACGTAAAATAAGAAATGTATTGAAAACATAAGGGTAGGAGATGTATCCAACGATAATAATCCGTCCTTTTTATTATTTCTATCACAAAAGAAAACCGCGGGAAACTCGCCACATTCGGAAGATTATTGTTGCCCCCTACTAAAGGCTTTCGAAAATTTTTGTTTATTCAAGTTTAACACATCATACATAATACTATATCATGTATGTGGAGGTAACAATATTAATAAAATTAAACTTATAAACATAAACTAATAATAATAAAATAATATACATAGAAATAAATAACGAAACTTAACATAAACTAAAATATATCATTAAAAGGAAAATATGTAGAAAAATATACTTTTAATTAATTTCGCTTATCGAAATAAGAATTTTTTTTTTAAATATCTGATTATTTGAATATTATTCTGATGCTAATTGAAAAATATTCCAGCTGTTATATGCAACATCTGTTTTTAAAATACTATGTTTATGTATATTGTTATACATATTTGTAATATCAACATGAAATACAATGTTTGAATAATATTTAAAGAATTCTGTATATGGTAATGTTGTGTCACTAAAGAAGCATTCTACAGCAGTAGGAAAAATTATCTAGATTCAATTAAATATTAACACAAAAATATGTACAAAAATAAAAAAGATAATCTCCACGGCGGGGAATCGAACCCCGGTCTCCCGCGTGACAGGCGGGGATACTTACCACTATACTACCGAGGATTATGTCTTCTCATGCCAAATTATAGATTAGAACTCGTTTACAACCGAAATATGACGTCTAATAATTTTAATTTATTATTCTCATACAAGATAATTGTATAAACATATTTTTTTTTTATAAATTATTTCTGCTCTAAGAAATCATATAACATTACGAAATAACCTAACTTTAGACTAATTTATTTACATCAACGATGTTGCCCGAGGAAATCTATAACCGGGTTGGTCTATTACAATTAAAGTCTAGCCTAATTTACTAAAAAGGATATTGAACATAGAAAGTGTTACTAACGGTCTCTATTAAGGAGAAGACAATCTGTTTATGTGTACTTTTTTCCAAATACCACTGTTTAGAACTTACACTTATTCACTAATTCGAATGGTTATGTCCTTTTCAATCTTCTCACTAGGCCCGTGGTGTCAGGATTCAAGAAGTTGAATAATCTCGACATTCACGCACTGGTGTAGCTTTTATTCCTGGGTTCCAGCAATCTTTTTATTATTGTGGCGACGTTCTCTACATTAACATTCATATCACATATATATATTAATTAAAATTATTAAGACAAAACTTCGCTATTAATCATTTCACAATAACAAATACTAGGTCATCGCTTCATCGTAATGTGGCGCGTTCCACTTTTTCGATCACAATAATTAATTCGCGACTACCTTACAAGCCACATACTAAAAAAATCTTTATTGTTTTTAAAATACTGTTTAAACTCTTAATATTTGTAAAATGATATAATGAAAAGCAATGTTTGAATAATATTAAAACACATTAATGTTGTGTCAGTAAAAAAACATTCTACAGCAGTAGGAAAAAATATATAGATTTAAATAAATATCAGTTATACGTGACACTGTTATAAAAATATGTAAAAAAATAAAAAAAGATAATCTCCACGGCGGGGAATCGAACCCCGGTCTCCCGCGTGACAGGCGGGGATACTTACCACTATACTACCGAGGATATATTTATTGATGCCAAATTATAGATTAGAACTCGTTTATAGCCGAGGTCATCTGATCATTTTGAATTATTGATTGCTCTCATATAAAATAATATTTTTAACATAGATAAAATTTATAATTTTATTTATGCAATTTAGATTAGGTAAAAAATCACACGACTTTGCAAAGACCGATAACTACTTGATAACGCCCGAACACTAATTTTGTAAATTGAAGGATGTCTTATATAACCATTTGAGTGTGGTCCTGTTGTACGGTGCGGTTAATAGATTGTCAAGAAATATAAATTTAGTATTACATATTTAAAATCTCGAAACGCATACTTTTAATAAAAGTGAGAATGAGAATTGATAGTAATAATTCAAAAATGTCGCCCGGGGAAATCTGTAATCGGGTTTGTCTATTATACCCGGCCCAATCCTGCCCCATCCCGAGGCTATCCGGGATTTTTATCTTGAAATCGGATGACGCGCGGATGACTTTAGAACCGAATCTCCTAGATTGCGTTCCAAATTCGAATATCTGAACGTTGATTGGTCCTAGTT
The DNA here is from genome assembly GCA_905332375.1 of Pieris macdunnoughi. NCBI lineage: Eukaryota > Metazoa > Arthropoda > Insecta > Lepidoptera > Pieridae > Pieris > Pieris macdunnoughi. The sequence continues at coordinate 4,945,870 of CAJOBZ010000014.1, read as the reverse complement.
TTATCCTTATCTCGTTAACTACTTCGGACACTTGCCTAAGGGAGTATTATCTCAGTATCTAGTTACTTTTTTATTATAAGGGATAGATACTTCTACGAATACTAGTCTTATTATAATGTAGGTAGATTCTATAATTTTACGAAGTTTTGCCATGGTTCCTTATAATCTTTCAGATTACTAATAATATGACAAATAAATGCGAATTCATATTAATAATAATATATGTAATTGTTATTTATAATTATAGTGATATTCGTTCGCATCAGGCACAGAAGGCTATGATCACCTACATGCATTAAAGACTTGATCACGAAACAGATACTGAAATCTGAGGCCTAGACCTAAGAGGTTGTAGCGCCACTAGTTTGTTTCCTCTTCGCAGCATTGTTACAATATCATTGAGAAATTTGTATTTCAGATAATATAGTGTAATTTGACAGTACTTAAACTTATAGATACATGTATTTGATAGTAAACGTAATATTATATTAGAAATGTGACAAATTCATAAATATGTTCATGCTCCGTACCCACCCTTTTTCCGTCAACGTTAGATATTTTGTAGATAAAAACTATGTCATTATTTCCCATAAAAATAGAATGTAATAAAAATATACCTGTTATTCGAGGGTAGACCGCATCTTGACAGTCCTATACTAACAAGATGCTTTACATCTGACTTTTGTCGTCCCCTCAAATCCTATAGTCAAAGATTATATAACAGATACATCTTAGAAAACTGTCTCTCTCTTTTCTTTATTTTTTTCTTATGTTTGGTATTTTTGGTGCGGCTATAAATAAAAGCGTCTGGAGATGATACTATAATGATTTTGTCTTGTTATAAAGTTTAAAAATTTATTTCATTTCGCCTTAATATGATTTCTTTACTTAGCGTACCTTTTTAATAGCTACTTACCAAAATTTGTAATATTCGTTGCCTTGAAGTTATGTTCTGTACAATTAATATATTTATCTCGATAAAAACCTTCTTTAGCGTTTCGATTTCGAGTTTTGCGATTCAGATTCTTTACTAAGTACATGCAACGTAGCAAATTATCGTGCAATATATTAATTAGTGACGTCAACTATTTAGGTATTAGCTTTAAGCCCTGGAATTCAGTTCAGCTTATCAATGTAATTACAAAGTTAATTAGTTATAAGCTAAATGCATCGGAAATTATAATTTATTGGACAGCTAATTCTCGCCTTTATAATAAATATCCTGAATATTGTGAATTAACTTTCATACAGTGGGAGATATCGAAGAGAATATATCATAAATGTTAAGAGATTGAGTATAAAAAAAGAGAAAGATAAGTTTATAAGATCGAGTCTTCACTTCCCGATTGTTAAAATCCAAACAGTTTTTGTAAACTTAGTATTTACTTAGGAATTCGTACATGCCTGAACTCGACTCTGAACCATAATTTTGTTGAAAAGGCCACCAACGAGACTATAGTGTGTTATCTAATGATTCGTAAGAACAAAATATTGTTTACAAAGCTAACTAGAAGTTCTTTTTCCACAGGTTTTAATGCAAAGGAAGTTTTTCGCTGGGAAGTGTTTTTGGAACCCTTATATGGTGTTCTACTTTCACCAACGGTAGTATATAGGTATTAAAACTTATTGCACTGTGAAGATGTTGACATGATTTTTTAAATAAACATTGTTCATGTAACCTCTCTTGGAGATCATATCTCTATCAAATTTATCTATGCTAAATCGCTCATACTTCTGTTTTACGTTTCGCCTTAGGCGGTCTTCAAAGTTTGGGATTTTCAGGTCAAGAGGTTGGCAGATATGAGAGGCAAAGTGAGTATTGTTTGCATACCGAATATTTCTTTAGTCGCCTCGAGCGTGCTACATTCTATTTGAGTGAATCTTTGTTTAGCGACCTTTGACTTAAGTGTGTCTGTCTATAATAGTTGACCGCCATCTAATTAGAACACCTTACCTTTTTATAATTGTAAGTGCGTATAGATTTAATTGTTTTTAGCGAGTTTTCATACTAAAACATAGTTGTTCTAGCAAATAACACTGACAGCTCTTAGACACTGTGATGGTTCTTAATATGTCTGTTAATAAAACAAATTCATTGCATAGGTACAATTAGTTCGCTCTTTGTAAGATGGTATTTAGTTTTTTAAACAACAGTGAATAATTAATTCACCCCCAAACAACACTTATTACAAGGGCCCTGTCTGTCCTGCGTTCAATTATGATCGTACTTTTCATCAGAATACTTCAAACAACCACTAGGTCCTTTGATCTCATGCTGTAGTGTCCTCAATTTGCAAAGCCATTAACGCCTAGCCACAGGTGAGCCACTCAGACACAATGCAGCATATTTTTCAAAGCAAATGAATTGCAAAACTGTTTTGGTTAGAGCATGAATATGAATGGAAAACATGGCAACAATGGCGCGTGCTTCTCTATTATTTTTGAATCCTACAGCGTATTTAGATTTTAATATTATTTCTCATTACATTTTTACTAATTGTTAAAAGTCAATGCGTTTATGTTTCGCGATGTCGTTTTATAAATAGCATTTGTGAAATTTTATTTAAAGAATGAATTTCAAAATGTAATGATGAAAAAGAAAAAGAAAAAATGCTTTACTTTGAAAAGGGATGAAAATGTTATATCGTACCTAGTACAGTGTACACCGTTATTTCTTGGCTGAGATTTAAAAAACTGCTCCCTGTCGATCCATCTGTTGTATAAAACGGATATTGATTAATCTTTTTCGCGCGCTCCCAAGCGCGCCATCTGACAGATAATGAATGACCATAGCCACGTTACAGATTAAAAATGTTATTTCACAGATTACAGTAGTGTTCTTTATAACAAAGTAAAAGCAGAAATACATTTTTAAAACCTATACGTATTCTATTAAAACATTATAAAATTACGTCTCATAATTAAACCTTACAGTAAACAAAGATGATGATAAAACAACTTTGTATAAGGTAAGTATTAATGCATATTAAACCGTCTATCATCAACAACACCAGCAGGCAGTGCGGTTTCGGCGGGAAATCAAGATGGCGACCAATTCCGTGCAACCGACAGCACGCAACTGTCAACGTGAACAGATGCTTATGTTATCATAACTGAATTAATTATTAATATGACAAATACTCAATTAAAGAATTAATAATCTACTTTAAGACTCTTCTACTCATTTATGATACTAGTGGAGGACAAAGAACAACAGACATTCTTTTGCGTTTGTAGTTTGATTTGATTATTTGAAATATTGGCAAAAAAAGAGCATATATTTTTACTGGAATCAGTGAGTTAAACAGCCTGTATAAACTAGAATGTTAATCAGAAGATAAATATGGTAATTTCGTTCAACCATGCGGGTAACAATTGATTTATAGTTTCGGTGTTGCCCCGTAGAAAACTATCCCGATGACCGGGGAAAGGGTTAATTATATTTGCGGACTTTTGGATTAATTGCATTTGCGAGTGTAACAAATTGAGTTTATTGCTAAAGTTGCGAAAACTTTAACGCCTACCGTTTTACATGCTATAAATCTCGATCTTTTTATATTATGCTTTGTTACTTTGTTAAACAAAAACTCTTTTTAGTCTTCATAAATTAAAATTTATTAAAATGTAATTAATTTAAATTAAATAGGCTGCTTAACATGTTCCCGCTCAACGTCTACAATGTACGTCTACGTCTACAATACGATTAAAGGACTGGCTTCTGAGCATACCTTGCGCAGTGTTAGAGATGCTTTTGAGACCTAGTTACACACTTTTTTCATTCACTCACTGACTCACTCACTCACTTACACATTTGCACCCACACACTCATGTACTCAGGTGTGTTGATAACAGTTTATTTTTTATTTTATTTTTTATTTAATAAAAATTATAAAATTAATTTAAATAAAAAAATAAAAAATAACAGTTGACAAGTAAATAAAATAAAAGATGTAATTAGATTATATATATAAATATATTTTAAGGAATTTATACTTAAGTTTGTTATGGAAGAGCTGGGAACCCTGACACAGGTATTTCTTACTTAAAAGGGTTCCCAAATCTTACACATTGTAATGCATATGTACCTAAAATAAATAAAAAAAATGTGTGCGTGTACTAGGTGTACACACGTAAGAAGTGAAACTTATATAAAACCTTTGTTGTACGCAGAGCCATAATTGGTTTGTTTTAAGTTTAGAGGTCCGAAACTATTTCTTTAAACACAAGTAAATTTTGATACACTGCCTAGCATACAATTTACAAATTAATTGCTGCAAATTGCGATTAGCAAATTTCAAGTCGAAAATGTAATCCGTTGTCAAACTTCAAAGTCAAAAACATACTATATGTCATATTTTAACGCCGATAAAGAAGTTTGACTTCAAAAAGCAACATGGCGCGTAACGGAAAAATGTGACGCGTAACGCAAAAATGTTACACTAAATTTTTTTCCAACCCCGATAAAGAAGCTTCACTTCAATAAAGACATTTTTTTTTATAAAAAAACTCCTATGCCATGTCATACTCGGCATATGATCTGTGTCACGCATAGGCTAATCACCTGTGTAGTAAGATACAATAATAAATCTTCTATATTTATCATTTAATAAAATCAAAGGGACCAACAGCATACTCTAGCGTTTCTTATTTCAAGCCGCGAATTATGGCAGCTAGGTCAGGGATGAAGTTAAAGGGTTCGATTCCAGGTTCGAATGGGCATTAGACTAGAAGTGGGCGAGGCGGTGGCCGCGTGTCTCTCTTTTTTTTTTTTTTTTTTTTTTAGTTTTATTAAATTAAATAATTTTTGTAATGAGTAAAGTTCTTTAAACATAAACAATAATAAACAAACGGCCCTCTTTTCCCCCCATAGCGGTCTTATTAAGTGACAGGGGTACCGGGTTCGATTCCCGGTTCGAGGGCAAGTTTTAATTAAATTTAAATTTGTTCTCGGCCTTTGGGAGGGTTGTGGGGTACCGGGCGAGTGCTTAAACCGTACATGGAGGGCACGGTCGAATTTCTAAAGACAAGCACGAATTATAAAAAATCTTATACTTGACGCTGGCTAATGCACAAACCGTGCCAGAGCCATAAAAAAATATAAATAATAATAAACAAAACTGAGGAAGGAATCTGTATGCTATGCCTTTATCATCGTGATAGTATGGTTATTTTTTAATCATAACAAGGCAGGAAGATTTAATACATTCAACTATTGTGATAATACTAAACCTAACGTATAGCTCTCCCGGGTGTCATAAAATACCGTGTCACCACTAAATTCTATAGCTACATCTGTATGCACAGAATACTAAACTGATAGAATGAATAAATTCGTTGGTTACGTTCAATAGACAAAGAACAATATGTAATTTTGTGTCTAGAAGATTTCGTAGTTTAGTTCAATTATTCCAAAACAACATATAAAGGAGAAATGAAAGATACACGTGAATATATTTTATAAACAAACATTGTAAAAATACAAAATGTGTTTAATAAAACTCAAATACCTAAAGTTAATTTTACACTAAGATGATCTTCATTAAAATTATTTAAAGAATGAGAAAAGTGACCAAAAAGCCGAAGATCTAAACTTTACATTTTCTATGTGAATACTTAGATCAAAGCACAAAGTTTTACAACTACCAGAACTCAGACTGCACCTCAGATTTCAAACCAAATTCACTTGAGAACTCCTTACCAACTTCGAAGAGATCTCGTTCTATTTGTATTGATTTGGTCATGTAAGTTCCTTCTTTGGTACAAAGTCCTGATTTGGTGCCGACACATAACACTGTAGGGTTGAATTTAGGCAGTGTAGGTAAAATCAGCCTCTTTCTATACTAATATTATAAAGAGGAAAGATTTGATTTTTTGTTTGTTTGAAATGAATAGGCTCCGAAACTACTGAACCGATTTCAAAAATTCTTTTACCGTTGGCAAGCTACACCAATTCCGAGTGACATAGTCTATGTTTCATTTTCAAAAAAATTAGGGATGCTTACTAAAACTTGAATAATCTAACCCAAGGTGTAAAAAAATAAACAAAAATCTTCCTACAATCGCGTGCACTGCGAAAACTATTAATGATAGAACAAAATGATGTATTACAATTTTTCAGGACACATCACTATCTATAAAAAATGTCGCAATAAGCTACAATTTAATGGCATAACCACCAAAAAAGCATGGTGGATTGGTGTTCTCCTGCTGTTTCTCTTGAATAGTTTACTACTAGGTATGTAATATAACAAAAATCTTAGCCACAGCAACGCTTGGCCGAGTCTACTAGTATCATATAAACATTGATTTCTATAGAATCTTTGTAGGTGAAAACATTTCTATTCCGCCAACAAACAGTCAGATGAGGGTATTTTTTGTTTGACACTAAAGTTCTTTCAAAATAAATACTTCATGGTGATCACGCAAAATGTCAGCAACAGTTTTTGTTATTAAAACGTCATAGCTCCAATAGATGTTTGTGAAAGAAATTGTCTTTCACCTCAATTAAAATCAACCAAACAGTTAAATAACGTAGAAAATATATGCCAATATGATTCCTGTAAATTATGATATTGAAATTGACTGAATTTTCAGAAATGCTAAACTAATAATATCTATTTATTTCCAACACACAAATACAGTCAGAAAATTAACAATATTCATAACATACAGTAATAGATAATAAAAATTGTGCGTGTACTAGGTGTACACACGTAAGAAGTGAAACTTCTTTATGATCTTATTTTTCGAAAAATGATCTACTATATGCAACTTTACAGAAATTCGTTAAATTAGATAAATATTAACAAAAGGCTTTTATTATCATAGACATGAATACAAATATTTCATTTTACCTTATTTCTACGAAGATTATTATAGAATTTCATTAATTGTAATAGAATTATTACTATCATTGAAAAACGTGACGATTTGCTACCAAATTTCTCCCATACGTCGATAAAGAAGTTTCATTCCAACGCCGATAAAGAAGTTTGACTTCAAAAAGCAACATGGCGCGTAACCGAAAAATGTGACGCGTAACGAAAAAATGTTACACTAAATTTTTTTCCAACCTCGATAAAGAAGTTTCACTTCAATAATAATTAAAAATAAATAAATCAGTGGCGCTAAATCCTTTTTAGGTCTGTATTTGTTTCGTAATCATTTGTCAATCAAATAGGCAAGTAGGTGAACATCCTTCTGTGACTGACACACGCCGTCGACTTTTTGGGTCTACGGCAAGCCGTTTCACTCACGATGTTTTCCTTTACCGTTCTAGCGAATGTTAAATGCGCACACATACATATATATATACTTTTTTCGAGATGACATAAAAAAACGAGTGGAGCAGGACGTACAGACCCGAGCGGTAACGCAAGTTCGGCTCTGTACATCGAGGGCAAACAACGTATACGGCGAGAGAACGTTGAGGTATTTGCTACCGCGGCTAATAAATGGTCTACCCAATCAGATTTTAGATTGCCTAACGCCAACCAACATAAAAAGTAAATTAAAAAACTACTTTTATATGCATTTGTCGCGCTCCTAAACAAGACTGCTATGGTTACATTTATACAAACCACAGCGGTTTTCTAATGTAACATATTATGATTGTATTATATTATTTTGTAAAATAAAGGAATAAAAATAAATATATATAAAATAAAATGGTGTCAAAATAAAAAATAATTCACACATATGTAACTAGATTTTTTTGAAGCTATGAATGTTTTAGTGAAGTGGCGTATTGTTTTATACTCAAATTCTCAAATATACTGTATATATTTTCACGGAAAACTTTTTATAAAGTATTCTTTAAATCTTTCGAAGAATCATTGAAATATCACATGCAATTTTAAACAGTTTTCGAATTACGAAAATAATATGACTGGCCATAAAGGCACTTAAAGCTAATAAAACATAGACCGGGCAGTGAAAAGTGATGGAAACAAAACGATCACTCCCCAATTGCCCGTGGGCCACTCGGCTGATTGACCCGACTGGGGATTATTGAAACTCCAGCCACAGACTACATTATCCACTAGTGCGTTGCACTTAAACGTCAGACAACATTCTATGATTTTAAAAAAGTTTCACAATTACAATCGGGCGATTACAAACATTTCGAGAAGTTTTGTATTAGTCATACTTGTAGAGGCACACATTCTACTTGGAAGTTATTTCGGCCGCTAAGGATATATATACAACTTCTCCACTTCTGGCCGGCCTGGTCTAATGGAATGGAACGAATTCAAGTCTGACCAGTCACCACAAGTAGCACCCGTTCACGAGTATGAACTATTAAAACGTTTTAAGTCGTGCGATGTTATACTGATCAATACTCTGTGATATCACAAGTTCTCTTATAGCAAAACCATCGCTGATTTCTCCTGTATTTAAGTTAAAATTTAGTCTATGAAAAGAATATAGGAACATACCTTTTTACATATCTAAATAATTGTGATCGGTTTTTTAATGTCCACACTGTTTTAATAATGCTGCGATTCAACGCTGTATTTTATGGCTGCGTTCATCGTTATCTGTAACTGATGGATTTAAAATTCACTGTTCCCGATCCGATGCAGGCGGAAATTGACTTCCGCATTTTGGACTTTAAAAATTCAAATTTAGAATTTGTAAAACAATTACTACCATTTAAGCCGCTTAACACCGCTTGAACTGTGCTCATACGTATAAATTTATTTAGCGAAACGAATGAATAAAAATGTAACAGATAATTCATACAAAGATTTTAAAAGCAAGAGCGCTCAGCATTCAAAGGGAAATAACATGCAACGTTTTATGAGAGCCGTTTGATGGCACGGCAAATACGTTCATAAATTCCCGCGCTATCTGTATATATTATTGCATCTGGCTTGTCTGTACGTAGACAATTGAATATTATTTATTTACTGTGTACTTCAAATTACGATAATAGCTATTAATATAACTTTGGATTCATTCGCTTGTAGTTTACAAGCTATTAAACAATAACTAAATTATGATACAACACGAATTAGGTATTACTTAGTAAAATGAATTACATAATTTTTATTAAATATTTCCTTTCTGTTTCGTATATGTTTGAAGTTTAGTTAGTTAATTGTTTTTGGTTATTTATAATTTGTTTATGTAAGAATACTAAATAAATAAATAATTTTGCGACTACCACTTTTTTTATTGTTGGGAAATCAATTTACAGATACCCGCGCCGGGCTACTTTTAAAAGTGACGCGGGGAGTGTGGGTTTCGGTCCGTGTGGTGCAATGGACCTCAATGCACTGAAACCCAAGAGCTGTTCGCTATGGACGGGAGGCGCGGTAAGAGATTTCCTTTATCTGTGTCTTTGTCATGAGCGTCTGTTGCGCTACTGCGAGCCCAACTTTCGAGTTGACCAATCCGGTGCGCCAGGTCACGTGCGTAATCCATGTGCGTACTCGTCGTCTTCCAGGCCTTTTTTTGCGTTGAACCTGAGTTCTGGGTTCGATTTCTATCGATACAACATTTGTTTCAGTTAACCCATAGAAGCTTAAACCCATACAGAGTTTCATACAACCATTTCTAAGCTGGAGAGCATCTTCATCAAAAAGCAAAATCGCAGCCGGATGAGTTAGTAGCTTTGCATAAATTTATAGATAGCGGTTGGCAAATGTCTTAGACTAAATCAAATCGTCCCAGTACAATTTCAGCCAATAGACATTGAACGGGACTGTCCTGGTATTTTATTACGTGAATAACTTAGATGTTAGTCTTTGTTGTCGAGACGTTTTGAAATTGGATTTTCATTGCACATTTAACTTTATAAAATCTATATGACGTTTTTCGTACGGCGAACTGGCGGCGATATACCAGTGTTTCCTAATGTGGCCCTAGCACTACAGGGGGCAATTTTTTCAATGATTATTTGTAAATTCAGTTTATCATAATATGTTTTAAAATCTACTTACGTTTTGTAAGTTAGTTAGTTAGTTTCCAAGTAATTTCTTCATTATCATTTAAAACTAGTCTTAAAGGAGCAATTAAATTTTAGATATTAAAAATTATGTATGTTACTAGGGGTTTTTTTTTGTTTTTTTTAATTTTTATTTAATTTTTTTATAGAAACTTATGCTTACATTAATTGTCACACATTTTAGATGTAAGATTTTGTAAAATAATTAGTAAATTTAGGACTGTGTGTGATGTCGTAAGCTTAATAATAACTAAATAACTAAATAAATAGGGTTGCAGAATAATTTTGTAAGCTATTTGCAATTAATTATTTGTACAATTTCTCGACCTAGTAATTGAGCCCTTCGGGCCATTCAGTGCTTAGACTGTTCGAGGACTCTTCCTTTGGGTAGGTCCTTCTTTATTAGGGAACTAGCTAGGAACTAACTAGGCACTATTAATTTCACCACTGCCGCATTGTATATGATGAATTTATAGTACTATAATGAATAATACTGCCTTTAATCTTGGTAATGCCTAAGATTATTCTTAGTTAAGACTGACTAGTTTAGAATAGTATACAGGCCTGAATATTACCGTGCCTGATATACGCATATCAAATCTGGTCACTCACTTAAACTCAAAATAACTTTCTTCATGTAGGTAACCAAGTGACTTATGAACGTCAACAGAAAATATGTTAAATTAATTCTAAACACTGATAAACAAGAAAACAAACTAAGAGTATGTCAAAATAGTATCAAAAGGATTGTACTAGGCCTGATATTGAAAGAGTAAAACTAGAAGAAATAAAATACATGACAAAGTTAGAAATGTGTTTACTTCTGGTAAAAGATTGAAGTGCAAATGGACAGGACACTTTATGAGAGAAGATAAAGATAAATGGACGAAAAAAGCGACGGAGTGGCTTCCTCGCAATGACAAAAGAAAACGAGGAAAACAAATAAAAAATCGGAAGATGATATAAGTATAGCAGTTAGCCCTATGTGGCGACGTAAAGCTAGACACCGAGAAGAGTGGAAGCTCTTGAGGGAGGCCTATGTCCAAGGACAAGCTGTATAACAGAAAATAACCGGCTTGCCGATTAATGATTAGTGTTTATCTTACTTCACATTTTTATGTACTAGGATAAGTATTTCACATCAATAAAGGCTTATTATAGTTTAGAATAATAATTATTATTTTAACTTCACTTCACTATTTTCCGAAAGACCAAATTTACTACATGTTTGTTATTTCGGAAAATCAAATCTACTGCTTCTGACTCTGATTTAATTTAGAACTGTGATTTAACGAGGTACGAAAACTTAATAATAAAGTTATTATTAATTAAAACATGTAACACGAAAGTTTATGTAATTATATTTACGAAAATCGTATTCATGCACTCAAAACACGCAATAATTTAATGAAGTTATATAATTAAAATTAGGAAGACGAAGCAGCGTCAAGTAATTCAAATGAGGGTAAAAGTTTGACATAATTACGCTTTGAGTAACACCCCATACGTATTAACTTTATCCCAAATTTAGTGATTTCAAAGATAGGGATTCAAATATATATCGATACTATAATATCGACAATAATAAGGTTTCTTTTTTTATCGTATAATGAATTATAGTATTTACAATTTCCTTAACCTACATAGTAATAAAAAAAATTAATAAAAAGAAAATTAAAACAAATTTAAAAAGTTTGGTCCCTGTGGCAGTGTACCTTTAAGGCAGCATTTCATCGCTGTATTGCGATACTTATTCGTTGAGCGGGGAAAGCATGAGCTCTGGGGTCACCGGTACAATCTATCTGGTTTCTTTTAAATGCATATTCATAGAAATATGGTGTTTGTAACGTACTAGCGTTACAGAACTTGTTTAAATATTCTTTGTTAGAAATCATATACACTCGAATTAAGTTACATATATATTTTGGTTAATAATTAGAAGCGCAAACCAAATATTAGGAATAGCACACTTGAAGCTAAAATGAGCCCTTTAGTTTTTCCCACGCTCATAAATTGTACAACATTTTCGATTCCGATAATGTACAAAAGGTCGACCACACTTATATTAAAATATCACTTAGATTTAAGAACCCTTAAATAAGCCATTTTAGTTTTTTGTTATCGTCGCAACCCCACTACCTCTAAGTTTATATTAGTTATAAGCTCATGTTAAAGCCAATTGACACCCAGCTTCAAACAAAGAGTTTCATTTAACATATTATATTTGAACATCCCTACAACAACCGCCACTGAACTTTACTCGCGATAGTATGGAATTGTTATTGTAACGTGGGTATATTATAAATGGGTTTCCAATTCTGACTTACTACTATTATGACGACTTTTCTTCTTCTTGCAGTGGCTCTTCAATAACTAAAGGTCGGCAGTCAATTTCTGAAATCTTGTACATTGTCAATCTAAACAGTTGTTCCACTGACTTGATCCGCGACTCTGACGATGCCCCATAACCAAGACATTTAGCACCTACCAGGTTTGCGTTTTACCCGCATTTTTCCCAGCGTTATGATCTGTTAAAGTCGATGTTGCTGGTAACGAAGGATGTCGCCAAGACGAGACTTTCCTCTGCCTCTTTCTTTTCCATTATAAAAACTTATATGTTAATTTATAACTTATAAAACACACTTTACAAACAGTATTTTTCACTTAATCACTCCTTAGAAATTATCACAATTTGAAAGTATGCTGAAGAAAGATTTTGAACACTAAGAAAAAATTACAAGCAATAAATTTACAGTACATTCAATATTGCATTACTTAAATAAAACCTACTCGATAAAACGTTTCCTATATTTTAGAATTTAAGGGTGTATTGATTTCTATTAAAACGTGAATTTAAATTAAATAAAAAAAACAATTAATATTAAACAATCGAAATACCAACACATCCCTAGCGACAGTAATAACAAGAACACGAAGAGTACAAGATTAAGTTTAATTTATTTCGTCTTTTACTATGCCTGCGCCTAATATCCACTGATTTGGCGGCAAATTTAATTATGGCATGCTTTTGACGTCGATTGTGGAGTAATTTCGTTTGTATGATTCTCATTGTCTCGTTTAAAGACATTTTCGAAGAAATGTTGTTTCGCATTTTGACGCTGTGGTCTTAATTTAAGCTCTGGTGTTGTTTCCGAAATTTGATCGACAATCGTTTCAAATAATAGGTTTAAATTAATTAATTAAAATTGTATTGTCTATTGATAACACAAGTTTGTTGTTTGTACAGACCGCCATATTATTTACGAATTATTACACACATATACTGGGTCGCGCAAAAGTAAAGACCCTATTTGATTCAGCTATAACATTTTTTATAAATTAGAAAACTAGATTTAGGTTGTTTTAAATGTATATTTGTGCCAATTAATTTCGTACCATTAGGATTTAAAGATGATGTCTTTTAAATGGTGACTTCCAGAGTTGATGCACATTTGAGCCCTATTTATGACATTTTGCATAACTTGCCGTTATACTTCCTGCGATATGTTCCTTATTTCTTGATGAATGTTTTCTTTTAGAGCTGCGAGAGTTTGTGGCTTGTTCACATACACCCAAGTTTTCAAAAAACCAAAGAAAGAAGTCTGGACGGTGATCGGGTGATCTTGCAGGAAATCGTCGACGAAATTGACGTTGTGTTTTTATCACTGATGAATTATTCAAGAACATTGACACGATTATTCCACGTTCTTGGGGAGTAAAACGGTCCATGTTTATTTTCAGTGTATTTTACATTTGTTCACTACACAATTTTCAACAACAGATTGAAAACTATCGTCATATAAAAAAAATAAACAAATTTTCTTTAGTGCCATTACTTTTGCGCCACCCGTTACTTGCATGCATATAGAGCAGTGTTAGCCTTAGTTAAGCTTGCGAGATACCTGAAGTCGTAGGTTCGAACCCCGGCTGAGCATCAATGGACTTTCTATGTGCGTAGTCTAACGCTTGCTCGTACGGTAAAGGAAAGCTTAGACCCAAAAAAGTCGACGGCGTGCAAAAAGGGCTGATCATCTTCTTGCCTATTAGCAGAAAAACAATGGAACAGATAGTGAAATCTAAAGCCAGACCGACAAGATTGTAGCACCTACGTAGTCCTGGAATGCGTGGCTGTGACTTCCGAACAAACAGTAATCCTCGGAGCTGTGTGGTCGCTGAAGCCTGCGTAGTGCCCAGGAAACTTCTAAGCTTCTGGAAGAAGATAGGCTGGCTTGAATAGCTAGGAATTAGGGCACAACGGATCAAATGTTCGTAAGCGCGGAAACTGAGTACATACAAGGTTGTAGCGCCACTTTTTTTTTATTTAAGATATTTTACACGTATGTTACGTATGAAATATATATTTCAAAATAAGATTATAAAAGATATATAGCTTTAAAACAACATAAGCGTATAAGGTGGTTTACAATTACCGTTGTACTACATTATATGTATATAATATATGATACTTAATATATTCTTTTTAAGGTAATAGCAAAAAGGTTAGTCGACATCACAGGAGACCGAAGAGCTGGCTAGAAAGATTCAGTCTAGCTATTCAAAGGGGGAACGCTGCCAGTATCTTCGGAACCTTGCCTGACTGTTTTAATAATATATTTTAGTTATTATATTTATGGTTAGTTATTGTTTTTTTTGTTATTATATATTGGTTATGCAATTGGTTTGTGACGTTTTACGTACAATTTTAATGGTTATAGTGTATATGTCACTTGGCTTAGTATATAAGTTAGTTATTTTAATATGTTCGACATCCTGGTGGACAGAAAAACTGAGTCCAGTTTGTGTTTCCACCACACCAACTTATTTTCTATTTAAGATTATGTATGTAATAAATTAATGAATAAAATTAAATAAATTATGTTGTATTAGACGTTGATTACCTGACCAAGCTTTCAAGCTTATTCCCCAGTTTTAAAGTTAAATAAACAAATACATACATATAAAATTTCACACATGCATTGTAAGCTGTGACAATGGCATGTCAACGAGCATACACTAGCCAACGAGCCGTCCCATTGTCGTGGAAATACTTTTACATATTATATTGCCTCGTCGATAGTGTTACTGTTCGTAAGAATATAATAACGCTATACAGTTATTTCCACTGAGAAAGCTAATACTAAATATTAAAATAATGTTGCAGTTTTTGAAGTAGACTGTGTTAGTTATTCATATTTATATTGTGAAGTTATTCCTTCCAAAAGTTGTTTCGGCCTTTTCAATAATAATTAAACGAATAAAATAAAGTGATATAAATATGAATTCGCGAATAAAGGGAGACAAGAAGAAACTGTATGAGCTTATATGTAGGTATATAATATCTATATATATATAATTCTGCTGAACGTGTGTATTTCACTGAACTCCTCTTAAACAGCTGGACCGATTGGAATGTTTTTTTTGTATGCGTTTGGGTGACGCCCAGGATGGTTTAGGTTCACAAATCAGCCCAGCAGATGGCGCTGCAGTCGGTACTATCATACTTTGTTTAATATACTAATCGCTTGAAATATCATGCAGGACAACGTCTGTCGGGTCCGCTAGTATATGTATAAGGGCCATACTGCTAAGAGAACCTTCTAGAGAAATTCAAAACGTGTTTAACATACATGAGTCATACTTAACGCACGCTTTAGTATTTACTTACAGAAATAGTTTATCAGATTTAACACATACATTTAAACATTTGTGGATTTAACCATAATTGCCTCTTCTATCTATCTATTAACGCATTTAGGAATGAAAGGATATTTTATGAATGAACCATTGCTATTATGTAATGAAATAATGAAGGCATTGTTTAATAGTGTTCTCGTTACAACAAACTTCCGTTTTCCGTTAGCTGCGGGGTTTTCATTGTAAGGCTTTTTGGTTTTTTCAATAATAGCTCGCCCGTGGCTACGGCCAGATTATAATAACATCTTTCAAAACGACAGAGCTCTGAAATTTCATTTGTATTTCAAATTTATTTTAAGATTAGCTGAGGACTTCATCTCTATTGGGATTAGTATTGTGTCGAGCAAGACTGAAATAAATAATAATTACTGAAATCTATAACTTGGCCAAAGTGCCATAATATATTTTTCAACTTTATGCAACATTATAAATAAAAATGAATCGCAAAATATATTGCTCACCGCAATACTTTAAGAAGGCTGGACCAATTCGAGTATTTTTTGGATGTAATCCTCGTACTTAGAGGAAAGTTTTTATGGAGAGATAATTTAGTACTTAGGTTTTTATTCCGGAAAAGCGAACAGTCTGTGGGATAGTATGTAGCTACTAAAAAGATAGGCTAAGTAAAAAAACCATATCAAAGCAAACGCAGTTTGCAGTGGCAGCTGAAATATTTCTTGAGTTTATTGCCAGTTCTTCTCTTCCGTTCTACGCCCTTGATTTGAGAACTGGCAGTAAATCTAAAATTAGAAGCATTTAATGTACCTATATTCCTTTTTTGACCTTCATAAGTGTACATTGTGTAATATGAATTACACAATGTTTGAATGTATGATTTTGAATTTTTGACTTTTATAAAATCACATTAACTTAATGAATGTATTTCTTGTATTAATCTGTAAAGTTAGGCAAATGAAAATGCTATAGCAAATATTTAAATTATGGACTCCATGAGATTTGCTTTGAAAATCAGATTAACACGAGGTTTTAAAATACTTTTAAAACAAAAAATAATCCCGATGGAATTATAAAGTACACGCAGATACGCAACTGATTTTCTATTCACAAACATATTTCCAAACGCGATAGCGCGTAAACTTCAAAAAATACGAAAACTCCGATGTTGAAATTCAATCAACTGCCACAAAAAATTTCCCTCTGTTTATTTCTGCTTCAAATGAAACTGTCAATCGCTAACTGTTTCATACGTTTGGTGTGCCACGAGAGTTGATTGCAAATAACACTTCTTTCTAACCGATTGTTACAATAAAATCTTGAAAAACGTGATACTTTGATCCAAAAAACAGATGTGTTTTTTCTTCATTAAAACATACATTTACTTGCGGTACCTACGGTGAAGGAAATAACGTGAGATGATCACCTATTTGCTTATTAGAGAAACAAATGATCACGAAATAGATGCAGAAATCTGACGGCCACAATGAAGTAAAAATAACTGATTTAGCTCAGTCTTTAAATTTATTTAACAATATTCTTTTGAGCATTTCTCTTCTACCACGTAAATAGCTATATAATACTTTTATACACCCTAGGGTGAGAGTTATAGTTATGATTTTTAACTAAGATTATTACAGGGTTAGCATGTATCCAAGACTTAACGCTGAGATTAGCTTAGCCTCCAGCTAAGACAGAAAATGTCAAAATACAAATTGATGTTTCATTTCTGCAATACTTTGTTTATTATGCAAAAAAGTTACAAAACAATATTTAAAATCTAAAGCGGTACCTAAGCTAGTGTAGCTTTTTTACTAAAACTAGAAATTCACGAGTAACCTTTAGAAAATGTATTAATTATTTAAAGATGCAATAATTTTATTACGTACGGATCGCAATGTTTGGTTAGGTTATAGCTTGAATTGCGTTGTCACTATAATATGCCAATTGCCAGGCTACCAGGTACAACAATCCCAGTTATTTTAAGATTTCTCACAAAGGGGGTTTGAACAATGACTAACTGACTAAGCACATTTGGATAATGCTGTGTAATTATGTTGTGCATGCTATTATATTTTCAAGCTATTTAATTGCTTTGAATTAAATTCTATTTTTCCAAAGTCTATGGAACTCCGATACAAAATGGCAACACGTTCTTAAAAGACAAATTTATGGTAAAGCTCTGGGCCATTTTTTTTAGGCTTATAGTCAAAGTTTTTGGTAAGTCGTCGATTGCGTGGACTTGAGAAGCTAGCCAACACTAGGGAGAGATTTAGTTTGCTTTAACATTTTTATTAATATTATATCATAGATTGCAGTTTAGTTTAGTTTTAGTTAGTATATTTGAAGTGTGTGGAAAGTACATGTAATTTTATGTTTTTTGTTAGTTATTTATGCACTTTTCGTACTTTTTCAGTTGGTGTTTCTTTTTATTTTTGCATACTATGGTTGCCGGGACGAAATCGCTTGTTAGCGATAAGGCCGCCCGTTGCTTAATAACTTATGTAAGGGAGAAAAAGTAGTAATTTTTTCACTAAAATTAAAAATGACTAGGCCGGTAAATAAAACTCTTTAAACTTCTTGTAAAAATTTATAATTCTAAAATAAATAATGAGAAGGAAACCATTCTCGTTATTTCAGTTTAATGTTTATAAATCTACGCAAAAACGATGTTTTCTTTGAGGAACTGTCCTCAAAGAAAGCGTAGAAAAGTCGAATTGGTTCGGATATACTTCAGTGGGTCGCTGGTTCCACATAGTGGTGGTGCACTGCCAAAACTGCCTTAAAAAACGCTAAGTAGTGGAACGACGAACGTCGAGGTGATACAGATGGTTTTTCGTATTCTGCCTGGACGATCGTTGATGAAACTCAACTGCAGGTATTAATCACATTCACATTGTAAAAGCACATTTATTAAAACAAAGATTTACTTATTTATTAGTAGTGTAGTATTGGCTATAGTTAGTACGTATTGTCCACATTACAGCGACATTAATTAACAGACTAATTAGTGCTTGCATTAGCAGGTTTACCATTATTAACCATTAATTGGTACCGCTATAATATTATGTTTGTAGATACATTAAGTAATGAACTAAGAATAATATGCTTATAACAGGTATGTAACATTATAGCATGTTACATACCTGTTATAAGCTAAGTGCTACATACAATTGACAAGGGGCGGGCGAATCTAGCATTCATGACAGATATTTTTTTGTTTTAGGACTGTTAATATCCATTGCCAAAAGCAATTTTGTACTACATGTCCTTTTTTAGAAATATAGGTTTTATAAAATAATTAATTAAAAATTGTGATAAAACAAGAACCTTTCCAGTAACCTGGATCTTGACCATACTTCAAATTTTAAAATACCGTTTCACAATACGTATATTTGTTCATTCTATAGGGAATAACTGGGCTAGTAAATAAAACTCTTTAAACTTCTTGTAAAAATTGTATTATTCCCTCTATGACCTTTCAATGTTTCAAGTACATTTAGAAGTGGTGGCGCAAGTCACCCCACTACAATTATAATTTAAACTTGCGCAATGACGCAACAATATTATATATGTATGTTATAAATTATATTATTATATACATATACGTTTGCGTCCACCGTGTAGTTTTTCTACGAAGTAAGATTTATAGAAAGAGCAGTTAGTTAATCTCAGTCACTTTTAGTACGTTTTACCAACGACTAATCATTATGTGGAAAAACACATGCGAAGTGTTTCAAGCTCTAAGTACATTTCTTCTACATTTCCACGAAACGAGTAAAATTAAAACTTGAAAAGTTCAAATTATAGTGTTTGAAAGTATTTATTTATATAAGTGTGTATATTTTTTAAATTTGTAAGATTATTTTCAATGTTTACTTTAGGTAAATTACAGTAATTGTAATAAAGAGTTTACCCTTAAAGGAAAGCTTACTTATCTTCCTACAACATCCGGTATTTAATCACGTATCCGTCTTTTAGCCAATCTCTTCTCCGGTCGGTGCGCCCTCTATGGTAACCATAGGGAACTACTTAGATCGCGCATCAGCGCCGGTAAATGCCACTCAAGATGAATCAGATAGCCCCTACCTGGAATTCGGATTATAATAGGTAAGTTTTATTTTAAAGTAAATTATTATCGGTTAGTTACTAACATATTGAATGATGTGTTTGTTATAACTTGGTGTGTCATGATACCTTGTCATAATTAGAGTTACTAGATTAGAATTTATATTTAATTAATAAACCATGACGTCAAGTTTTTACGTGTTAATTATCATTCTGAGCTTTTTGTGTGTTAAAACTTAAAGCCATCATACATACTACTCTAAATAACACTAAACATGACAGTTACATTTGTCTTTTCTCACAAGACAGATATCGTCAAACGTCTTTTTTTCAGCCAAAATTTTGGCGGTAAAAAGTAAATACAGGTTGTTTCAATGTTTGTCGTGGTAGGTTTACTAAAAACATAAAGTAATTATATAAAATTAGTATTTGAACAAAATTATTATTGAATATGTCAAACATTAAGAATATAACGACTGTGGCTCGTTCACTGACCAAACGACCATTTCGAGTTTCTATTGAAGGTAATATAGGATCAGGAAAATCGACGTGTATAAAACATTTTGAGAAGTACAGTATCGTGGAAACACACGCAGTAAGTAATCCTTTTGATTCAACATTTATATATCGGCCAATTATTCAAACTGACTTCTGATAACACTAGACAATTCGATTTAAGTGCTCATTATTTATTATTCTAGGAGCCTATTCAAGAATGGCGCAATGTTAGCGGTCATAACTTACTCGGGTTGTTGTATAGTGATCTTAACAAATGGAGCTTTGCATTTGAACACTATGTGCACCTCAGCCGGTTAAAGATTCAAACCAGTCCACCGTCTAACCCAAATGTTAGCGTGAAGATGTTTGAAAGGTATTATGTTATTAACTTGTAAATTCTTATTTGTATTAATTAAGTTCGAAAAACTATTCATAAATCGTTACCCTTTTATATTTATACTCAATAAGACATGAGTTATATTTATAAATAGCAGTCTAATTGGAAATAGAATGTTTAATAGAACAGAATTACCCTTCAAGCATAGGGGTCCTTTTTTCTAAGGAAATAAACTGATATATTTTGATAATTTTGTTGTGGATTATAAAACTACAAGACCAGGGATAAGGCATTTACATGTACAATGTGTGCTTTAGGTGAGTAGACATGACAAGGCTAAACATGTAAACGTAACATAATATTTCTATTTATTCATTGTCTAGATGTAATTATTTTTAATTTACTTAAAATTGTATTGTTTAATTTCAGGTCAGTACAAAACAGCAGGCACTGTTTTGTAGAGAATGCTAAGAAACAAAATTTTCTTCATGACCCACAGTACCAAGTTCTTGTTACTTGGTTTGAATATACTGAAAAGAATTTAGACATTAGCTTAGATTTAATAGGTTTGTATATTTTTTTTTTCCAAAATTTATCATGTGGATATAGTTTTTTAAACTTATGGTTGCAATAATAGCTATTTTTAGCTATTTTAGTAACAATTATAGGTGATCTAATTACAAACTTAACAAAAAATTGTAGAATTGGAATCTCCTATACAAGGTAGCGCTCTATAATAATTACATCATTAGTAATTTCTTAAACTCATCTTTTTGTCTTACATTTTTATACTTAGACATATTGGTTTCCTTAAAATTCTTGCTTTCACCTAATGGGCAAGTGTTACATACATCAGAACAAAATCTATTGGCTCCTAACTAGTGTTTAAATACACAACCTCTGGGTATAGAGTTGAACCTTAAGCCATAAGACTAACACTACTCTGCTGTTCTTCATAAAAAAACATATACAAGTTTAAATTTTAGTATATTTACGGACAACACCCGAAGTCGTTTGGGAACGAATGATGAACAGAGGCAGGGCTGAGGAATCTGAAGTGCCTTTGGAATATTTACAACAAGTAAGTAATAAAGTTTAATAACAAATAATTTGAAATAAAAAGCCACCTCTGACTATACTGAGCTGAGCAATATACTGTGTTCAATGTCTACTTATTTAAGTCTAGGCGTGAAGCTTAGGGTTGTAATGCGATAAGAAAAATAATCGTTAATACAAATAAAATTTCAAACATAAAGTGCAGTAAGGCTGATTATTTTTTATATTTCTACTAGCAGACTCGGCCAAGCTTTGCTGTGGCTAAAGTTTTTGTTATATTACATAGTAGTAAACTATTCAAGGGAAACGGTAGGAGAACCCTAGTCATGAGGACCACCATGCTTTTTTGGTGGTTATGCCATTAAATTGTAGCTTATGTGAAACATTGGTACTTTCAACACAGCGCCATCTGTTAGAATTGTGACTGTCAAATAATTTGCAATAAAATAATATTACAGGTATAAATGAAGATGTAAGCTACTCTATATTTTAAGTTAGTTCAAACTGTACACGGTGTGCAAATTTGATTGAAATCGGTTAAGTAGTTTAGGAGTCCATAGCGGAAAAACAACGTGACACGTAATTTATATATATTAAGATATATGTTGTATAGATACATGTTACATTTATTCATAAAGTTTGATATTAAATATCTGTATAAATTATTGTATGACCAGTGGTTGCACTTTAAAATCAGGATACTAAGATAGATAAAAGAGGCCTGTTACTAAAAGTAGAATTATATCTGTTACAGGTGCACGAATCATATGAGAAATGGTTAAGCTTCCCCGATGTAGGCTGTGAAGTGTTAACAATTGATGCCAATCGAGACATAAAATATGTTATTGAGGATTTAGAAAGATATACATATAAGATATTAGGTGGTAATCATACTAACTAGAAAAATGCAGCTATGTTAAATAAAATCTGGCCAATTATTCAGTGTAAACTCTAAGTGTAGGGAAATGTTTTCTGTCTAAACAATATAGAAATGTTGATTTACTATTATTTCATATTATAATAATAGACTAAGACTCCACTGCTCGATTCTGCAGATATGTTTCTTTTAATGAATAATTGCTGATATCATCATAAAGTAAATGATGTAAAGAATGGAAAAATTATTAACATACATTAGGGTTGCCAGTTGTAGACAGGTATATTTTTGTTAATAATTTAGTCTTGCAAATTCATTTTAAATGAAAGTTGTATAATGGAGGAGTGGGATCCTGTACTATAAAATGATAACAATCACCCAGTCTAGTACATGAATGCAAAGTAATGACAAACAAAAGAAAGATTTTCATAGAATCTTTGATATATCGACAATAGCTGCAGTTTTTAATTTCTGCATCTTATACCTAAGTTATTTTTCTAATTGTGGTCATTATTTAGATATGATGACATTAGAGCTCATAAAGTTGGGTCTACATTTAAGAGGCTGAGTTTCAGTTCATGGAGTGAACACTCTATGTTTAGTAAGTTAATTTAGAAGAAATCCAACGAAGGCTTCTTTCAAGTCTGAAAACAAAGGAAGCTCTAATATAGTATTTTTATACAAAAGATATTATATGTATAAAAGTCTGACATTACTTAAAGAAACATATTCATCACTTCAAACATTTTTGATACAATCTGTGATTTTTCTATCTTCAAAACTTTTATAATAGCTTTCATAATTTTTAATTAATGTAAGTTTTATTGTTGCATTGTATTTACTGATGGTCTGATTTATATTTAAGAAGAAAGAATACCATTTATGCCAAATAATATAATTTGAATTTAATTAAATAACTATAATTGATAAGTATCAGGTTTCCTTAACATTTAAATATGTACACTTAGTTTAATTTCGTATATAGACTTAACGCACATAACTAATCTCCCGGGTTCGATTCCTAAAGAAAGAAAATAGTTTTGTCATGAATACCTGATCTCATGTTTCCTATAAAGAATAATGATTAATAAATCAGATGCATGCCTCATGTGTGTAGGGTATTGCAAATTGAAATAATTTTATATAAAAACCGCCTTAATATTATGGTAAGAGATAATATGTTAAAAACTATTAAATTAAATCTTTGTTATTATTTTTACTACGGGTATGCCTCCAGTGTTACTAGATATAATAAGAAAATAAAGAAGTTAGTTGACATAATAAATAATTTCATGGAACGGTGTTAGTTTCTTTTTAGTAACGTTTTCTTTGGCCCCGTTGAATGTGACTAACATATTTAAAACACAACACCGGTCATATATAAGATATCAAAATAAGAGCAAAAAAAATGATATGTAAACGTAATACATATGGCTACGTTATATACAAATATGTGGTTAGAACTCATCTATTTCTAGCAAGAACAAAACCATAAGTGCATACTCGCGAGGCAACTACGAATATTGGCGAGTCGAAGCCGCACGAGTGGTATCCAGTCTCGATTTATTTCTAAAATAAATAAGTACAAATTAAATGTATATATGTATCAATACCGGTATGTTATTTAAACGAAAATATCTGGAAAACTTCATGTGATGTTTGAAATGTAACGGATTTAGGTTTTTTTTGCAAGTCACAGATATGGACTCTACAAACCAAAGCCAATAGAAATCACATGGTAAACCTTTTGCCATTCCAATACGACCGCGGTAATTCTTCATTTCTTTTTTTCCGACCGAGATAGTATAATTTTGCAATTTTGAATTTCTTGAAATATGTAATAAATAAAGCTGCACAAGAAAATGGAACATTTCGATATATTTAAATAAGTTGTTTGATAACTTCACCAAAATTTTTTTTTAAAATTCAATTATTCTTCACTTTTAACATAATAATAATAAATTTAAGTCTATCAAAGCTTATTGTTTACTCTCTAGAAATATATTCTTTTACTAGAAACTAACCATTGGTTTAATACATGGATGCTGTTTTACCTTTCTCGGGGGGATGGGAATCCCCGGCCGGTGCGCGGGTTCGTCGTGCGCCCTTTGGGGCGCGCCCCCCTTTTCCCCCTTTTCCCCCCTTAATTTTTTTTCCGACGATAGTAAATTTTCAGTTGACATTTCTTGGTAAAATAACTGCACAAACGTACTCTCATTATAGCGTTACTCTAGAAATATAGTTCTTTTCTAACTAACCACACTTTAATAAATGTTAAAATATATTTCCGTAACCGTATCCGTTTCACAAGTTTCGGATAGTTTTGTATACGTTATAATACCAACTGATAACCTAGACAAGATAAAACCAAGTTATTACATAATATTTGTGTTTGTTTTACTGCAATATTATAACCGTAACCGAAACTAACGGATAATCCGAAACCGATATTATTTTATTCCTATATCCATATCCAATTCCGATATATCATATCCATACATCTCTAGACTGTAAGGCCCGATTTACATTATCTTAGTGTTTAGGAGAGTATTTTAGTACAACTTGAAAGGCAAGTTCTTTAGTGCGTTGCGAGTGAACGTTTACATTTCTTCCAGTAGAGTATCATTACAGCGCCACAATGAACGCGCAACGACGTCGGCAAATACGCTCTATTATACGCAAAATACTAACTGTAGTTATGGAACAAATAGAAGACGAGATTTTATTCGAAATAAATAAACAAAATATAAATAATAAATAAAATAGCTTCTTTTAAGGCAGTGTATGCCGAATGCCTAGCCTGTTTGTTTTTGTATAAATTGTTTTTAACGTTCCACAAACATTTGTGAACAACATATTCAGACACAAATTTGATAGTTGCATCTTTCGACCATTTAGCCATCTTTAAAAATAAAAAAACACGCATGCCTTTGACGGCACTTGTGCACTCTCCTAAAGATTTTACTAAATTACGTGTTTACACACAACGAGGGGGTTGCGCGGGCGCGGGAGGGGTATCACTTGAAACAAAAATAGAAAGCGATTCTATTTTGATTCAACTTGAAAGTCAAGTAGAACCGTACTAAAGCAAGTAGCGTTTACATGTTTCAACTAAAGAACTATCCTAAAGCACTCTGCTAAACACTAAGATAATGTAAATCGGCCCTAATACTTGTGTGTACTTACCTCCTCTTAATCCAACAACTGGTGAATACTTTATTTCAAAAACCACAAAGCTGATTTTATTAAATATTTGTCTGATCCTTAATTATCAAAGAATCATCTCGATATACTAAGAAACTATGTGCATTTATATAATATATAACCACATTTCTAAGAAATAAATAGATCATCACACTCAAACATTTTTCCGACAATATCATATACACCCTTTTTAAAGTCTGTTAAAATAATTAATTATGATCAGGATTTAAATAAAATAACAATTTCATAACTATTTTATTATACATTTATAATTTATGCTTAAATTACATATCACATTTTGAAATTTAGATAATTTAATTAAGTAATTTCAAAATATGACATTTATCTACAAAGTCCAAGATCGTGAAAAAGGAAGCTTTTTTAAGACATTATGTACATCATAAATTGTTTTTTTTTTCTGTAAGGTAACAGTTTAATTAAAGACTTGTTTTAAGAATGTTTGACTACTCCATTATTTTCACGATCCATGCTTAGTTTAACGGTAAAGATGATCAGCTTTAATATTAGAGGCTATCTCGCTCTCCCATTTATCACCGTTCGTTAGTAACTTTTCCTTATTGTAGAGAAGTTCTTCGTGAGTTTCAGTTGAGAACTCAAAGTTCGGACCTTCAACAATTGCGTCTACGGGACACGCTTCCTAAAAAAATAAATATAAATGTTATTTATTAATGGAGGAAACAATTAATACATATTTAAAGAAAAAAAACCGGATTAAAGTTATGTATTATTATAAATTTACAATTAACATAATTTTAAATTTATAATAATACATAACTTTATATACATATACAATTAACACAATTTTAAATTTATAATAATACATAACTTTAATCCGGTTAAAAAGTTTTTTCTTTAAATGTGTAAAGGTTATGTCAATCAAAGATAATACTAAATTAATACATATTTTTTTTGATGTTGTAAAACAAGAGAAACATTTCGCTATTATATTATAAGTTTAAATGTATAATATATGTAAGAATAATAAAGTTATACCCGTGTAAATTAAAAGTGTCACTATTAAATAATAGCAGAAATAGTTTTTGTTTTAACAAAGGATGTTTTTATTTAACAAAGAAATAAAAACATTTCAGCAATATGTATTATATACTATTGAGGGTCTTGGCAAGAACTGAATAAATTAGTAATGTAATAAAAATATGTATATATATAGTGTATTACCTGACAGAATCCACAGTAGATACACTTGGTCATGTCAATATCATATCGCGTTGTTCGCCGAGAGCCATCGGCACGCTCTTCTGCTTCAATAGTGATTGCCTGAAATATCAAAGTATTTAATTGGGAACTGTACCAGATATATTTCTCCTACTGTCTTTTTAATCTTCAATATAACTAAAGTATGAGATCAGACTTAGTCTTAGTTCCTATCCCAATCAAGAATCAAACCTAAACCATAAACCGGCTTAGGTTCTCCTACACATCTCACACTCTCTAATATTTTTTATGCACTTTTAACTCAATATACAGTTGGCATTAAAGAAAGTAAAAATTAATCTCAATATTAAACCACTGATTCCTTTTTCCTTCTACTATGATAACTTCTTTCTTTCTTTTGCCATGATTTTTAATTAATTTTTTTTTTTAATTTGGCAAGTTATAACAAACTTGATAGATGTTTTAAAGTCAGTAAATTTTTCTTTTTAAATAAAATTGTATTTACATTTAAAATAAAAGCAATAATTGCAATATATCAGTTGACATTCTATACCTATGTTTTACCCACCACTTTTCAAGCATTTTGATTAGAAACTTCATACAAAAGTGATTTCTGTATAACCTTAACAGAAAAAGAGCCTATTACAATCCTGGATATTTTCTATATGTATACAATATTTAAATCAGGATATACCTGTGCAGGACAAATAGCTTCACATAGTTTACAAGCAATGCATCTCTCTTCTCCAGAAGGATAACGTCTAAGAGCATGTTCACCCCTAAACCTGGGAGAAAGGGGCCCTTTCTCAAATGGATAATTAATAGTTGCAGGCTCCTGAAATTAACAACATACAATATTTAAGTTAAATATTATTTTATACAGTAAACTTAATGTAGTATGTGATTTAATGTCAAACTCTAGAATACTAACATATACTTAACAACAACTCTCTATAATGTCAGAAAATATACGGTCCCTTTAGCATTTTTGCTAATAAAAGCACAAAACTTTAGTGTTAAGAAATATCTAAACTGCACTGTCATTATTGCCTGGGAGTCAATCATATCCCTCTTTTAGTCTATAAGTAGTATATTTGTCATTATATAGTATCATTAACAATTCAAAGCATGTCACAAATAATCATAATTTAAGTTGTTATTATTCAAACCTAATTAACTATAAAAATAAAAGCTTACTTTGAAAATATGAGCAAAAGTAACAGCAAAACCTCTGATCAACTCCGTCCAGAACATTGTCTGGGCCGCTCTATCTGTCATAGCCTTAAAGCTCATATCTGGATCCTCTGCATTCACATATTTATATCCAGGTACTTCTATTGGGTAGACTTTTTCAGGTTTTCCCTCACTTGGTGTACTATACTGAGCATGACGAAGAACAGAGCTACTGCTATTGATTGCTCGAACTATAAATTTAAAAGGTCATTGTCATAAAGTTTTGGTTAGTCATTAAATTTTTACTATATAAAATTGTTTTGATAAATTCTGAATCAATTTTCGGTAACAATAACACAAATTTCTTGCATTCATAAGGTTTAAAATTAAAGAGGTATAAGTGAACTTTAAAAAACCTATTTGCCCAGACGAATTAATGCTATAATAGCACCTATTTACTGGAACCAGCTGATAATTTTAAATCAACAATGTAAGGTTATAGAAAATTGCGTAACGTAATTATCACTATCTTGGCAGCTTTTAAGAATCTGGGTGAAGAGCAATAAAGGGAGTAATATTATTACCTCGCGAAGTCACCGAAAATATCTTAGCAAGAGACATTATATCGTTCTCAAGTTTTGCGACTCGAATTTATTTTATTCAAGAACGCTGAACATTATTGAGCTTTGACAGTTGTCTAATGTCTTCTTCTGTGCTACTGTCGTCTATCCGTATCCAGTATCAATGTCAGTGATGAAAAACGTCAATTGTCAACCATCTACTAAAAGAAAAAACATGAAGATGGGCTACTTAAAATAAAATCCACAAACATATTTTAAAGATAATTTTTTACTTAAAAAGTTAAAAATTTAAATTTATTTAAATCCTTAGAGCGCTTAAGACATTGACTTACGCATGACTTACGTTTCAATCAAAGAGTGACATATAATTATTTGTCACACACAGTTTTTGACATCTTTTTGGAAAATCAAACGTGAAACGACAAAGCTTGTATCAGCTTCAAAACAATAGTGACGTTTACAAAATCTCGTTGGTGGCTTTAATTTTGCGATTATTTTGCCACGCACTATGGGAGATGCTCAAACTCCTGATGTTGAATCACCAAAACCCGGTCCAGGGGATGAATCCCAACCTGAGGAGGTAAGATCACCCCATTATTTATGAATATCAAATCTTTAATATAGGCTTACTCAAAGATGTTCTTATTAGGACCGGCGGCTCTTTGGAGGCTTAGAATTTCAAGTTTCTGAAGTAGTCGGAAGATTAGAAGCTGTAGTCAATTCTCAGGAATCCCAAGAAAGCATGGAAGAGGAAGAAAAAAAGCCAGAACCGCGAAAAATCAGCGGCAATTACTTTGAACCAGAAGAAATGGCAATGGATGAAATTTTGAAGGTTTTGGAAGATCTCGTACTGAAGACTGATCCAAGTTGTGAAAATACCGAGCCTCCACTACTTCCGACTGATCCTGTTACGCGTGCTGCTATATTGTCCCACAGTATTTCGGCTCTTTTTGGTAGACTCGAAAGAAATCATGCGGCAAGGCTTGGAGCTCATATAGCTAGTGAAACTACGCTTTGGATGTCGCATATGTTTAAGTAAGTACTAATGACCGTAAAAATTCCTATAAAAAACTTTACTTACTATAAACATTTTATTGTAATATTTATCAATTTTAATGGAATACTTAGATAGATAGATACCACAGTTTAGTAATCAGTGATTACTGATAATTTTAAATTTGAATTATGGCAGGAAATAGTGCACCAAGTCCTTGATAAAAATTTAATACAATTGTTATCAGAGAAAACAATTAATTTAACTAGCCTTATCAATTGGTAAAATGTATGGTTAAATAAACTTGCTTTTCTGTCTTGTAATGTATTTAATTTGATAATTTATTGTTATGATTGGTGTATATAACTCTTTCTTATTGTACCTCTTTGGCTTATATTTTAATATTAAATATAAATAGATACTCAACTTTTAAGTACATAATATTGAAAAAATAAATAACTAAATCATAATATTTTTACATTCCTATTTACAAAGCTCTAAAGATGTATAATTTTACAAGGTTTATTAGTAAACATCAATCAACATTGTCCACTTATTGCCTTGGACTCTTTACAGATGATTAAACTGTTAACTGTAAACACTGACAGATATTTGCATTTCTTACATATGTAGAACAATTCTTTGTTTTATACATTTTGACCGACAATATACATTCCATTCCAAGATAATACATCTTTAAAAGTTTTAGAACTATGTTTACAAATGTTGCTATGTTTTTAAAATGAAATGACATTGGGTTTCTTTGCTGGAAAGATAAATTTAATTTTTAATACATAAAAGAACTTAATCTTGCTGTTTAGAGATATTATCAGGTTAACAGACAGAGAAAAGTATCTGTGAACTTTATTTCTATAGATGGGATTTAAAGTGAAAGTAATACCTTTCAGACTCACAGACTATAGTGCATACTACCATCAAGAACAAATGGAAGGTTTAGTAAGAGTAACAAGAATGTTGCTACATCACAGATACCCACGTTACTTAGAGGATGGGGGTAAGTTTTTTTGTAAATGTTTACACAAAATATTAATATCATCTTTTTAATTATTTACTTGTAAAATTATTTTTTATGGAATAATATTACTTATTAATAAAATTTTGCTTCTCCATGTAAAGGGTCTTTTTTAATTTAATCATCTGTATTTTAATATTTGCATTCTAGCATGTTTTGGTTGTTTCTGAACTTAGTTTATTATCTGTTTAATTTCAGCACTAGCATTTGCAAGTCGTCTCCCGAGTATATACAGCTGTGTAGCAAGTCCATTGGGGGTTGTCCAACATTTGTGCAGACAGCTTGGCCTTCCACTTGCCTGTGTAAGACCAGTGCCTGTTGATGCTACTGGTGCGTAATTTAGCTAACTTGTGCTAACTTTTAATTTTCTATACCACTCAGACCAAGAAAAAGATTTAGCCAAACTTGTCACCTATCAATCACACTATAATGGTATAACACCAGAAATCCAAATTTAAAAAAGTATGGTACAATAATAATGTTAGTATGGCAACTTTTCTTTTTGCTGTTGCATCGATATAACTTGAGTATTAAGAATAAAAAAATCATAATATAATAATTACTTTTCAGGCCGTGGAATCGACATAGAAGCACTGGACAGACTTTGTGAAGAGGATATTAATGGTAACCGAACCCCACTTTTAGTATTAGGTGAGGTGGGTGGACCTCCATTGGGCACAGGGTCGGCACTTCGACCCCTGGCTGAAACCTGTAAGAAACGGAACCTTCACCTTCACGTGAGAGGACACGCATTGGCTTTACCCGCTGCTTTGAATAGAGATCAGGTAATTTAATATAATATGGATAACACTAAATCTTATTTCAATATTAAATTCATATCTGGACTATTGTCAAGAGTTTGAACCTTGAACATATGAAACCGGGTTGTGTATTAATGAATGTTTATTTTGTAAAGTGAAATAAAATATTGTGAAGTCTAGAAGTAAAATACTGTGAAGAATAAAATATTGGTAAAATAGAATAAAACTCTGCAAGTCAGGCACAGACGGCTGATCAGTTGTCTTTAAAAAATAAAAATGATCAAAGACGGATACGAACACGAACACAAAATAATAATTAAACACGAAACGGATACGAACACGGAATAAAATAAAAACAACGCACAACCCTGTTGTGTTAATTCCGCACATAAAAAGAAAAATTCATTAGGGAGCGTTCAAGTATTACGTCACGCAATTTTTGGAGATAATTGACCCCCCATGTAACCCGCCGTAACGTTTTTCTGTACCCAAGTATAGTAAAACGTTTCGTGACCACCTAGTGCCTCTTTATACCTAAAAGTTACCATCATGTGGTGTAAAGTACTGGAAAGTCGAAAATAATATTAACAATAACGCGTAATTAAATCCCCGCCCGGCATCGTAACGTTTTATAAAAAGAAGAAAATTCGTTACGTAATACTTGAACGCTCCCTTAGTGATACAAACGTAATTCGAACGTACGACCTCAGGGTTGAGGTCCCACGCTTACGCCACTAGGCCAACACTGCTCTGTTTTTTTTTATTTTTTTCTTTATTTTTTCTTTTAAGTACTGTTGTATTTAAGAAATGTTTTATAGCCAATTTTGTTTCTGTTTCTGAATTTTAATGTTTTCATTAATTATTTTCAGACCTACAATATAGCCGATTCTCTCACACTTACGCCCGGCTCTTGGTTCGGCGTTCCCGGATTACCCACTGTCGTATCCTTTTACCTCAAATCAGATATTACCTATTCGTACACTATATTTGTACTACTACTTGTATTTGTTTGGCGTGACTAAAGCAATATATTTATGGCAGTAATAACGTCGGTGACGTGACCATACAAAATCGTTCAACGTCTATCCTAAGAGCGATACGGTAATATTATAGTAACGAGAATACTCTAAATACATTTTTAAATACTATCTTAATATAAATAAACTATGCGTCACGTTGGTTCCTTAACTACGGAACCGATTTCAAGCAAATTTGCACACCGTGTGTAGTTTGATCCAACTTAAAAGATAGGATAGCTTACATCTCAATTTATACCCGCAATATTATTTTATTTCAAAATGTTTGTTTTTTATTTGACAGTCACAGCTAACAGATGGCGCTGTGTTGAAAGTACCAACGTTTCACAGAAGCTACAATTTAATGGCATAACCACCAAAAAAGCATGGTGGTCATCATGACTGGTGTTCTATTTAGGATAGATAAATATAGTTTTGTGAGATTTAAATATTAATTTCTTAACCTAGTTCAGACATTTTATCGAATACCAGAACCTATAACAGCTAATGATCAATTGAAGGGAGTGAATGCGGTGAGTTCTATATTTATTAATTATGCTATAAAGTTTAATGGTTTCCGTAAATTACTCCAGTGCCTCCAGTTTATATACATTGTGTCCATATTCTAGGGATTATTATATTTTACGCAATTTTTATTTTATTTTATTTTTAATGTTTAGACTAACTCAAATAATGTCATTTTTATGGTAAAACTTTATATATTATGTAGGTATGACAAAATAAATATATATATTAATATAAAGAAAATAAATTAATTAATAACTTTCAAGGCGGGTAGTCGCGAAGGGACATTAGCGGTTCTATCTGGCCTTTGTAGTGGGTCTGGTCGTCTCAGCGCACTTCCATTATGGACCTGCGCACGCGCAGCTGGCGCTAAACGGCTATCGAGGAGACTCGATGCGGCTTTTAGATCAGCGAGGGCAGCACGCGCGCTGGTTGCAAGTGCTGATTTAAGGGTTTTGGTTAGTTTCTTGGTTTATATACAATAAGATTTTTTTTAATGTCCCAATACAGAAACAATAAAACTAGTGGAGAAATTTGTCTACAATTTTCGATTAGTTTGTAGGATAATAATAACCTGTTAACGTGAAGTGGGGTAAATAAGTTGATAAACTCTGAATATTATTTTTTGCCGGAATTCGAACCTTCCACTTTTACTAAACTGTAATGATCGACCATTTATAAAACACGAAATATTAATGTACTCTGGCATAATTGTAATTGAATTAAAAATAGTCGTATTTTAAACTGTGTAATTAATACGTGTTTGTTTTAAAATTAGACTCTGTGTTCACTTAACACATTTAGAGCTAAAAATAATTGATAATAATTTTCAGAGCGAACGACCGGGCGGCGATGAACCACCAAATCTTGATATTGTTGTAAGTACTTTTATTTAATTATTATTTTCATAAAAATAGATATAATTGTTAGTTATAAAAAATTTCAAATTAAAATTGGTTTATAAAAATAATTTATATATTCTAACTATGAAAAGAAATACAGACTTTTATTGGCAAATATTTTATTTACATACTTCTTTAAGAAAATTAAAAAATTAAATTAAAGCATTATTCTCCTAACAAAATAATGCTTTAAAATATTTCTTTAATTATTAAAGTACAATGTGTCCCGACAAAGGAGGTTTCAATTCAATTTAAGAACACGTAATCTGTGGTGAACGTGGTTGGATAAAACTTTAGCAGCAACAATGTCAAGCAACACCGAGGATACTGATGAAAATTTAACTCCACCTGGCATTCTTGGAACAGCTGAATTCTCGAAACTGACGAATAGTCTTTTGCCAGAAAAATCAAGAAAAGCGTACGACAAATGTTAGCAAGACTTTATGACTTGGAAGCCTATAGCCATGATATTAAATAAAATAGTGTATGCAACTGCATATAATTAGCTATTAAAACACTCGTGTAATTTTATTTTCAAAAAACTACACTCGTGTTTTAATATCTTCTATTATATGACAGTTGCATTAACTACTATTATTTAAGCTGACAATCATAAGTTCATAAGGTTATTATTGCGTTAGTGACATTAAACCACTATTCCTCCTAACCGTTTATAGTATATGTGTACAGGCTTCCGTCAATGTTTGAATGTTATCGGTACACACGCACACTACAATGAATAGCTGACGGTTCGCAACTGACGCTCGGAGCAAACTCCCCGCACCCCGCGATCCCTTCAACCAAAAATTGGTGGGGCACGTCTTCGTGAATTGCACTATGTATACGTTTAAACGTTTTTTCCATATGAACTTTGCAGGATGCGCTGAGCCAAGCATCAGCCTGTGTGGCATTTCAGTTCGCGCCTCCTGGAGTAGAAAGACCGCCACCGTACTTCGACAAACTAAACTCCTGGCTGGGACAGGTGTTGCAAAGGGAATCGGATATGGTATGTACAGAAATAACTACTGGATCGCTTTTAAATTTATTCACCATAATGCTATACCCTGAGTAAGATCAGCTATATTTATTTAAAAAAAAAGGTTATAAATAAAAATTGATTATACTAATTAAACTAATAGTAGTTATTGAGCCGAAATTGTTCGAGCCTGGTCTATGCATATGATATAGATACCGGCAAACATCTTGAACAAATGTCCTTGCCTGCGCAGAAGCGATTTTTAGGTATCACTGGGAGGGGCGGCGGGAGTGACGTGTCGATCGTGTGATTGGTAAATCAGTTGACGTTTGTGTGTGTGTGTATGTGTACGATGCGTAAACTTTCCCCCACTCCCTTGTTTAATGCTCAAGAAGTTTGCCGGTTTCTATATACTACATACTACTATATACTATATGCCGGATTTTTAAAATATATTTTCAAAACCAAAAACTCGCTATCTTTAAAGAATTAAAGAGAAATCAAACCAAAAGACAGAGATGTTTCAGATTCACATAGAAGTATGCGAAACAGAAAGTTATGGTGTGGTCCTGAGGTATTGTCCCCTCGAAGGGTCTCTTCTAGAAGAGGATTCAGTAGAAGCATGGGCCTCCGTTCTAGAAGCTCAGCTGAATGTCTTACACGCAACGGTGGCTTTGAGAGAACCGTTTCAGGAGAGAGTGGCTCAGCATCCGGCATTACGACTTATCCATGTACCGGGATGGGCTGGTACGTTAATCGTTTAGGCCTATATTCTAAAGTAAATTAAATTGAAATCTAGTTCTATGAGCTGTCAAACATGTCATGAAGTTTGACGGATTTGGGAGCGTTCAAGTATTACGTCACGCAAATTTGTTACGTAATACAACCCCCCTCCCCCAAATTTGTTACGTAATACAACCCCCCTCCCCCCAAATTTGTTACGTAATACTTGAACGCTCCGTTTGACAGTTCTCAAAATTGTCACTTGATGATAATAAATTTAAAATTAAACGTAGCATTTTCGGTTTATACCATATAAATTTGTCATTTAAGAACAGAAAACATTAGGCCGGCAATGCACTCACGAGCTGTTTGGTACAAAGAAGGTTCACCATGATTGCATGAATGGCTTGAACTGATCTTGTTTCTAAATACAGTGTAAACTGTTTAGAGTTTTTCTTTATAAAGATTGACGTTATAAAGAGTTTGTATTTCGAAAAAAAAATTTTAATTTAATTAAATTTGTGTGGTCAGGTCTTGGTGGTGTCAGATACGTTCCAGCGGGCTGGGAAGACGCACCCTCAGAAGAGATAAACTCGTTGAATAGAAAATTAGTTCACACGTTGCGGGCAACAGATGGCGCTTTTTCATGCAGCGAAGGCGAGGATGGTATGTTTTGTGTTAGGTGAGAATACAATACTATTTTAATTTATTAAATACTAACGACCCGCCCCGGCTTCGCACGGGTGCAATCCTGATACTACATACACTACAGAAAAGCTGTGAACGATGTATATAAGGGAGCGTTCAAGTGTTACGTCACGCAATTTTTGGAGGTTATTGGACCCCCCCATGTAACGCGCAGTAACGTTTTTCTGAACCCAAGTACAGTACTGTACCATTATGTGGTGTACAGTACTGGAAAGTCGAAAATAATATTGAAAATGACGCGTAATTCAATCCCCGCCCGTTTATCCCGTTTTATCAAAGGATGCATATAAACCTTCCTCTTTAATCACTCTATCTATTTAAAAAAACCGCATCAAAATCTGTTGCGTAGTTTTAAAGATTTAAGCATACATAGGGATATAGGGACAGAGAAAGCGACTTTGTTTTATACTATGTAGTGATAAATTGCGGAAATTTTATTAAAACAGTTAAATCGACCCCACAATTGGGTAAATATATATTTGCGGCTATTTCATACTTTCGTTACTATGG
This sequence comes from Pieris macdunnoughi, assembly GCA_905332375.1. Classification (NCBI taxonomy): domain Eukaryota; kingdom Metazoa; phylum Arthropoda; class Insecta; order Lepidoptera; family Pieridae; genus Pieris; species Pieris macdunnoughi. The sequence continues at coordinate 4,909,130 of CAJOBZ010000014.1, read as the reverse complement.
TTTAAAAATGTAGTCTACGAGGTTCTATGAGATTTTTTTTATATTTTAAGATTCGGCATGGTAACGGCAGAAACTGATGTTGAAGAGTTGTTAGAATTGGTGCTTTCGGCCGGTAAAGAGGTTGAGGAAAGTTCAAAGGTGCTTACAGATATGACTGAAGTATTAAAAAAAGGTAAATTATCTTATACTTTTTGCTATTACTATATAAATTACTATAATGCTTTGTTCATATATAATAAATATAAAAAAACAGCCTTTTAATATAAATAACGGTGTGGCCGGGAATCGAACCTAAGACCATTACGCACTAATTGCGAATTTGGCAGAAAGGTTTTTGGTATGAGCCAACTGTCCTATTATTTTTAACTAGTACGTTTTTGTCTCTTTCTAACAAACTGCTTTACGTTATGATAAAAAGAGACAGAGCTACTGAAAATAGTGCCGTTTAAATTTATTTTTTTATGAATAAGGGGTTCTGAAAGTATAATATTTAACGCCACTAATTAATTATAAATTCGTTTCAGGTATAGAAGCTGCTCAAGAGGAGTTAGAGCGGGAAGCCTCCCAAGAAGGGTTATTACGTCGGGTTCCAGTTGTAGGAAGAGTGGTTTCGTGGTGGGCCCCCCCTCCCCCTGTTACCGGAAGACGGCTTCTCCTCACACACGGCGGCACACTGCAATCTACTAGTGATGTGTATAGGTAACCTTATGCTCTATGTTATCCTGGTACTTTTGATTTAAAAAACAAACAAGCTAAAATTAGATAGATTCTAAGATAATGGTCGATTGTTAATGAGGTCGCCGGTTCGAATCCCTGGAAATTATTAAAAAAAAAAATAGTTGGCGTTGTATGTCTCCTAAGTAAATTATATTAACCGCCATTTAAGTACCTATCTGGAGAACTTGGACTGTCTGACTATACTAAATTTCATCATAATTAATTCAGCTTATTCATTTAACTATTTAGTTAAGAGTGCAGCCATCTTTTTGTCATTTAACCTGGTGTAATTTTCAGCTGCGTAAAGAAAGATAAAGATGAGGAACCTGCGCGTGCGCATTCGCCATCGCGCCGCGAAACTGTCGAGTAACATCACACACGCCAAAGGCAATTTACATGTAGTATTATAAGGCACGTAACTTGGCCAAATTCTACAATGAATAGTAGATAACCATAAACAACGACACTGGCCAACTTATTTGTTGCACACTATACCGTACATACAGTCGACTTCATACATTGTCACACCAAAAATTGCTATACTGTGATATCAATAGTTTTTTAATTGGCTGTGCCGTTATTTTTCGTATTTGCTTTTTACTCTGTAGTAAATAAGATTTACACTGTATATGAGTTATAGTGCTTTTCATGAAAGAAGTCCCGCGGATATTTTTGGAACTAAATTTGACAGGTCGGCAATGTTGTCATTCGTCGATGTTATCAAGTTCGTTTGTTGTGGTAGATTTTTGTGAATTTTTAACTATCTTAGTGCATTTTAAATATTGATTACAATGCCAAAAGTTGTAAAAAGTTCGGCTCGAGAATTATATTAAAGGTGAAAGAGTTCTGTGAAGCGGAACATAAGAATCAAGGTGTTTTAATACCACTAAACAATGTTCGGAAGAGAGTTGCCGCCATAACAGGTACTTTTTAGAGTTGCCATTTAATAATTTTTGCTGTATTGATGGGAGTTTTATGATAATATAAATTCGTTTTACGACAAAATTGAACAATCTAACTGATGAAACTGGTAACTGAAATTAAAACTATATTACATAAGCATTATAAACTTAAAGTTACTATTATTTTTAATTGTTCATAATTTAATTGCAGGTGTGTCAGAGAAAACTGTATCAAAATTACAAACGAAGGTGTAACACGGCGTGTACTTCAAAAAAATTGTAACCCGGGAAGAGTCGCCCGCATCCGAAAAAAGTTCGACTTAGACGGGTTCGATTTGTGCGCTATCCGGCAAAAAATTTACAGTTTTTACGTCTACATAAAGAATTACCAACATTGGTTAAATTACGGGCAGCTCTCAGAGGACATCAATTATCAGGGAAATCACAACATTGCACAGGATATTAAATAGAATTGGTTTCAAGTACAAGCGATGTCAATCCAGACGAAAACTACTTATGGAACGCCACGACATTACCGCATGGCGTGCAAGATTTTGAATAAAATACGAATAAATCGCACTGTGGAAACCAGTTGTATACTTAGATGAGACCTATTACACAATACTTATCATACAAAACGTTGTTGGCAGAGTGAGGAGGAGCCAGGAATGTTCGTCTCAGAATCATCAGGAGTCGCTGGATAATGTCATCGGGAAAAAAGATGGATTCATAAATGGTGCATTATTAATGTTCAAATCCCAATCAAAGTCCTCAGATTACCACATGACATGAACTCAGCAAATTTCTTAAAATGGGTGACGGAAAAACTAATACCTAATCTACCTAAAGGTCGCTTGTGGTAATGGATAACGCTCCTTACCATTGCACTCAATTAAACAAAGCCCCTTCTATTCAAATATAAAAAGTAGTATGCAAGAGTGGCTCCGGCAAAAGGGTTATATTTTGAAGACACCTGGACAAAAGTTGTGCTGTATGAGCAATCAAACAAAATAAAGGTCCACCGAATTGCGTGGATAATTATTAACAGCTCACGGAACGAAGTATTAAGGTTGCCGCCTTACCATTTGACCTCAACCGATTGAGAATATCTGGAGCTTTAAAAGAAAGTGGCGGATAAGAACGTGGCACAAATCCAAAAGAAATATTAAAATTAACTAAAGAGGCCTTTGAGTCTATTACGGCTGAAGATTGGACAGCTCAGTGCTCGCATTCGAATTAGAGGAGGAATATTTAAAAAATACGGCCTTATGGATGAAGTGATGGACGAATAATTATATCAACTCTATATACTGAAAAGATCTGATTCTGTTTCAATCACTCTCGAAGTATGTCCTATGGCCGTTGATACAATTATCAATAAAATTAAAAAATTTATTGCTTTTCTTTACCCTATTTTCTTATCTTTCCTTAATAGGTAGAACACCAATATAAGTAAATAAAAATATACTTTTACATAACAGATATATTGTTTCATCGAAGTACGCAGAAAATAGTATTATTTGATAATTAATTCTAAATTAAATAAAATAGGTAAATTTTTACTCATAAATGGCAACATTACGTCATGCGATTGCACGCCGCGTCTGGGGACTTCTTTCTGAAAAGGACTATACGCACACATGAAATTTAAACGCTTGTACATTTGAATTTAGAATATAGTCTATTCTAAATTTGAATTGTTTAATCATAAACGTACTATTATTTACCTTAACAATACCAGATAAAACCTTCAAATGCTATAATGTTATAAGTGTGTTTTGTCTCGTTCCTGCAAATTATATTAATACTTAGATGGAAAGAGACGGAAAATTCTTTATAATTGCTTTTTAATGGCTATTTAGTACGTTTATATGGTCTTATAGTATTTATTGATTTAAACGCATTTTTGTTTATATGCAGCCGACTGTATACTACTAGTTTTAATTAAGCTAATGTAACATACCATAATATTTATTATAAATCCAAAGTTTGATAAGTTCTTAAGTCGAAGTTGAGGGTAATTTTTTTTTTTAATTAGAGTTGATACTTAGTAAAGTATAACCCGATTTTGACATACGAGTGTCTATTTATTGTCTGTTATTTTTGGTACTAACCAAAGGTAATTTAAAAATGGTTGTCAATTTGTGTCTGGACCGTTGTCTTAATCGTCAATCAAACTTAAATCTAGTTTCAAGAGCTGTCAGTTTTTTCTGTATGATGTCAAGATTGTGACTTGAGATACGATTTAAAATATGTAATATAATTTAAACATTAACGGTCATTGTAAAAGCCTTAACAGTATTTGGCTTATTAGGTGCAAATTATCTCAAAATCTTCTTTGTATTTAAGCATAATTGCATCTTGTGATAGTTTGTTATGCAGTATTTATTTTAGTACAAACATACCGAATATGTATTGATAATATACGTACGTTTTAGTGATACCCCTTTCTTAATGATACTATTAGAAAAAGATAACATAATATACTGCCATCTATATTTAATGTATTTGACATCTTTCACTGTATATAATTAAAATGTTCAAATTAGATATTCTGCTTGCAATCTACCAATTAGCACCTTTGCATGTAATTTAATGAGGCAAATTTTTGTAATAGTCTGATTATTAGATATTTATTGTAAACCTAAGGATATAATAAAGTTATCCAACGTTATTGGTTTTTTAATGTAATCTAGAGATTCCTTCCTTCCTTTGCTTCTTTATGAGGGAAACCCGTTGGTAGCCGTGCTGGTCAAAGACAGTTACTTTTTACAATATATGAGGTGAAAAATGATAATAATGTCTATGCCAGGTATAAGTATAAAGGGATTTTGTAGATGGCAAAAAGAGTTATTAGAGATAGCGAGAAAAACAAAGATATTCCGCCGCTTTTGTGGCTAAGTAAATTTTTATTTTAAAAATCGAACCCAGGACACCGTAACCCATCAGTAAGACAACCAACCTTAACCAATAGTTACGGGGGCGATAATCGTTTTAAATAAATTTAGTCAAGGTCGCAATTATTAATTGCGCCGTTAAAAACTTCGATCGTTAGAGGCTGTATATAAATAAACTCGAGCCCAGATGCGTAGATGATTGATCAGGGAATAGGCTACAGCGCATGCGAGCTATTTCCTTGCGCTGTGGTCCAAGGGAAGACTTATTAGCATATTTTATTCCCAAAGGATTTCATGTTACTTGTATCTTATATAAAACTAGCTGCCCCCGCGAACATGGTAAATTTTGCTATGCTACCCTAGAGACCGTTCGGTTTTCTGGAATGAAAACTAGGTTTTCCTGTGAACTTTTCTCTATATAAACCTCAGAGTTATAGTCATAAGATTTTAAATAACAAATAAAAAAATAGGGGTTGATCGTAGAGGGGTGACAATTAAGGGTTGTATGTATATAATACAATAAAAACAACATATAAAAAGGGATGGACCACCTTAACATTAAGGGGTTTGAAAGATAGTAGCCGATTCTCAGACTTACTGAATATGCGTAACAAAATTCATAAGAATTGGTCAAGCCTTTTCGGAGGAGTAATGGGTTCGAACATTGTGACATTTAGAGAATTTTTTATATTAGATGTAAAAATAATACGTAGTGAACATTTTAAATGAAATACTAATGTCAAAAACAGATTTAATTTGTTAAGAGTTTCTTGTTAAGCATAAAATATTTTTACGTTAAATATAACGGACAACATAATGGGAATCGAATGCTCTCTGGTTCGTTGTTCCTGTTTTAACCATACATTCTTAAGTTTGTACAAGAAACATTCAATTACATCTTTATTGCGCCTATAAATTGTACCAAGGGCGAATATATGTCCAATTTTACTTAGTTCGATGCAACCGTTGCCCGTGCAGGGTGCATTTTGCAACTATCATTTAAAAGATTGCATACTGATGATTCGAAATCCAACAACCGGTGACAAAGAATTTTAAATACCTGTTGCTGTGGTGTGCGCTGAATTTCTAACTTTTTGAATTGACTGTTACGATGTCAAAGATTATACTTAGAAGTATAGTAGTGAACCGGAAGGTCCACATACGAATCAAACGAAAGTGGAACTACGTCACTTTATCTCTTTTTGCCCTAAGCTTTATAGTATACTTTAAGTACACTCTAGGCACCACTTTTTCACTCACAAAGTGGAAAGATGATATAAGCTGTTACTATGATACCAATGATAATAATTTATCAAGTATCACAGCGTTTAATCCGACCGGTCGATCGATATTCTTCAATGATCCCTCGTGCAACGTTCGCGTTTTTCATCCAAAGGATGCGTGCTCTATTGAATCCGCTGCGAGGGCGCACCGGGATTGGCCGATCTATGTTCTTTTCAACAGTCCCGTTTCAAATGAAGAATTAAAAAGGAATGACGTATTAAAAGTCCTCATGAAGCTTCCAAATATACACTTCGCTCGAGTTAACATTGAGGAACTTTCCATGGGTACACCTGCAGAAGGATTCGTATCGAGTGGAGCTTTAAACGATACCGATTGCGCTATAGCCTTCACGGAAGTTCTGGTGAAATATATAACGCTGTATAAATGGGGAGGCATTTTCATGGAAAAAGACTTTATAGTGACGAAGTCGTTGAGCTCATTACCTCGGAATTGGGTTCCGAAGTCTGATGATCAATCCATAGGTTCTGGTATACTTGCAATCTCTAAAGAAGGGCGATCTATTGCTGAAGCCGCGTTAAGGTATAGTGCCCAGTCATAGGAGAATTTTGTATGATGGTGAAATGATCGCTATAATCAATTCATTTCCAGATTACTTATAAAACATCACAAAAATTTTGACTGCACGAATGGAGAAAATGTAATGGCCAAGATTGTAGAGCAAGAATGTTCCACGCCTAATCCTATCAGCAATGCTGCAATCTCTTGCAATGGTAATAATCGACGAACTTTATAACTTCATAGCTATTTTCAGTCCCTTGAGTTAATTTATGAAACCTCTCCCTTTTTTAGGATTTGAAATCTACGGCCAGCAGTTCTTCTATCCAATAGAAAGCCAACGTGTAATGGACTTTTCCCAGCTTGGCGAATTGCCGGGATACGAGACAGCATACACATATTATCTCTGGACCAAGATGGGAATCGGCACAGGAAGAAAAAAACGAATCGGATCCCGTTACAGCAAGCTTGCTAGGAAACACTGTCCCGCTATTTATTATGCGTTTGCTTATAAATTTTAAGTATTGCAATCAATTTTACAGATACATTGGAAAATGTTTCAGATAAGTTCGTGGCCTCTATAGATGGGACTTAGTTCGACCAAGCTTTAATTTAAGTCTATTATTTTTTGCTCAATCAGAATTCATTCTTTCTTTGACGTTTCTAGTCTTTTTTACTGATTTCTATACGTGATATAATTATAACTTCACTAGAATTCTTTGTCGGGTGTTATTTATGAAGGTAGATACATACCAACATCCATAAGTTACACCTTGGTTGACTGGTATGTGATTTCAAGCTATTTTAAGAGATATATGTATTATTAAATATTTTAGAAGTACTTATTACAGCTATTATTGAACATCTAGTTTAAAACTTTGAAAAAGTTGTTTCTCATAGTCTAATAGAATTTATATGCAATATTTTTAAATGTAATTTACAGAAAATGTATGTAAATTTGCGGTAAATTCACGATTAATAAAAAATAACTACCTAATATACCTACTTATTTTATTTATTACATTAGATACTTAGTTATTAGCGTAAAAGTGTTTTAATTGTAAAAACGATGACAATAATCACGTATTTATTAGTAATGAAGCATTTTTGTCACGATTTACTGAAAACCAGTAATAAATAATTTGAATGCAACTTCTACGCGCATTGGCGTCACTTTTTACTTGTCACTTATCACTTTTTGAGGAAGGCCTACGTTGGTTTAGAATTTCGAATTGGTAATCCCAAATCGGATATACGCTCCCTTTTTATATGCCTACACAACATATCAAGATTACATCCTATTGTTTTGTTACAATAGAAAGGCTTGTTCAACAGATAGACATTTATAAACACTATGAGAAACTGCGTTAGTACTCACACACAATACTCTAACAGATGTGCGTGTAACTATAATAAATATCGTCTTTATTATACTAGTAACGACTTAAAATCCGTAACAGACTTTATTTTTTAATAAAATGGTAATGGTATAGTACCGATACCCGAACCAATAATAGTGCAGTAGATAGTGTGTAGTGACAGCGATAGCAAGACTATTCATCAAATTCATTGAAATGCTCGTTAACATTAAACCTCGAAGAGTTTTAAGAAATATTGAAATATTCATATTTGTATGTGTATTCGGCTTGTGCTTATACTGCCTTGTGCATTCCACACGTGAACTTACCATGTACGAGTTGATACATAACAACAAAAGTGATAACATATCATGCCATTATATTGATGGTGACGATTATCTCCCCACGGTCGATGGCACGTTTTCTCCTGCCCAATATCCGATTTTTTTCCACGACACTAGCTGTAAAGGATATTTAAATTCCCGCCAGATGTGTGCAATAGAATCGGCGGCAATAAGTCACCCAGAAAGAAACGTCTACGTCTTCTTTAGCGGTCCTGTTTCAAAGTCAGCATTGCTAGGAAAAATGTCTATAATGTATAGTTTCAGTAACGTGATGCTAGCTAGAGTACACATAGACGAATACTCTGCAAACACACCCATACAATTTTTTATAGAAAATGGCACATTGAAAAACACTAGCTGGGGAATTGAAAATACATCAAATGTTCTAAGATTTCTCTCACTTTATAAGTGGGGTGGGGTGTACCTAGACACAGATGTAGTTGTGGTAAAACCATTTGATCTTTTAGGAGAAAACTGGATTGCAAAAGAAGACATGTTCACAATAAACTCGGCAGCAATTTCTTTGGATAATTATACATTAGGTCGAAAAGTTGCAAATGATTTTCTTGAGTAAGCATTTTATACTTTTGAAAAATAAATAAATTCCTTTAAATAAACTTTGTAATAATACAGTTATAATTTATGTCCCTTGTAACATAGTTGTATCTAACCTTAAGGTAATAATATACCATCTACTTTCAGTGAAATAGTGAAACATTATAAAAGCGATAATTGGGCACATAATGGTCCTGGTGCTGTCACAAGAGTCTTAACAAGGTTCTGTGGAACTGATGACTTATCAAAAATGACTAAATCAAAATGCCAAGGTACTTGAATAGTAACTTAAGATCACTTAGTTAATTTTAATATTCTACACAACAGAAATATTTTTAAAAATTGCTATACATGCACTTATGATGGCATTAACATCAAAAGGGAGACTCACTCTGATGAAACTTTTGGGATTTTTTTAAAATATTAAATTTATTCATGACATTTATTTGAATTGGTAATTTAAAAGAAATTTATTGTTTCCAGGATTTACTGTTTTAGAGCCAAAATACTTGTATCCAATTCATTATAATGATAGAATGCGGTACTTTCAGCATGGTAATCCTGAGAACTATCCCGATGCTTATTTGCACCATATTTGGAACAGACTTACTCATCACTTAAAAGTTCCAAAACATTCCTTGTATTTTAAATTAGCACAGAAATATTGCCCCTCAGTATATAAATTGTATAATGAAGAATTCGGTTTATAGTTCTGACTTTCAAAATGTGATATAGAACTATATATTTCATGCCTCTGTTAATGATTTGATTGATTGATCACTATTTTAATTGAATTCTACTACTATTTTTCTTGAGTTGAGATATAAAATTTGATAGAATTTTCAAACAATTATTTTGATTAACTTCTTATTAGAATCTAAAAATATACTAAAAAATTCACTATGTAGGTATTTATATAAAATCTAGGTGCTGTATACTTGATAGAGCAAATATGTATATATTTGAAATATAAGGTAGTAGAAGACATATTTAATTCTATGAAATAGCACTTTTTTACTACAAAGTTATAGTATTACTGAGGTTCTCTTCACAATTTAATGTATTGGGGCTTATATACAACGAAACTTATGGCATTTATTAGGATGTATAAAGGTAAACACAAAATGCAGTTTTTTTTGGGTATTTTATTACTTACAGTAAAAACCGTCACATCACTTCTTAGCGGCCGCACCTACTTTAGATTTCTTAGTACCACGCACCTTCTTCATTCTGTTCTTACGTTCTTTACGCTGTTTGCGCGTGGGTCTCTTCTTTTCGTACAATCCATGGCGCGCTAACCTATGTTTGGGCTCAAACTTCTTAGCGAAATCTAAGGTGTCGTAGATTAGACCAAAACCTGTGGATTTGCCACCTCCAAAGTTTGTCTTGAAACCGAACACGAAAACAACATCGGGTGTCACTTTGTACATCTTCGCCAGCTTCTCACGGATTTCAGTTTTGCTGACGGTGGGCTTGCCTGGATGGAGGACATCGCATACCATCTGCTTTCTGGCCAACAATCTGAAACCACAAGCATAGTCACATAACCTGTCTCAGTGACAACTCTTGAAAGACGACATCAATTGACGATTTTATCATGAAATATCACTATTACCTGTTGGTCATGAATTTGCGAGTACGAATAGTCGCGGTTCCTTCACTCATTTTGTATTATTTTAGATATTTCGGCGTAATTTACGCACGTGTCTCCCAACAACTTGACAAGAAAAAGAACGTGTTTGTGTTGCCACTTCCCGGATGCAACGCTTTTGTCATTAAAATAACAATTGACATCTAATGTCAAACGGTGTTGATATCGTGAGTCTGTGCTATGAGTATTCTGTAAATTCAAAAATAAATTAAGTATTTTTCGGAATGATACTCATAAAACACGCTGAGCATTTAATAATACTAATAAAATGATTTATCACGAATAGAAAACGCATGAAATATCTTAAAAGGACTTAAAAATTTAGCTTAAAAACTATAGCAAATATAGTATTAGCTGCTTGTTACTATATAGGCAGCGGCACGTAAGTCTAGCGCTGGCCGATACGTGGAGGGGATTGCTGCGCATGTGTACTGTCGCGCGGGGGACGGAATGCGACTGGAGAGCCAATCGACGCCACGCGCGCCCGCTAGCCCCCCTCAGGTACCTTATTTTTTTACTTCTGCGCAATAACGGTCAGCGCTAGAGTTTCGTGCCGCTACTTGTACTAATAAGCATAAGGCAAGCCTCATCTAGTGCAACACTATGTAAAAATACGACATATCTTCACTTCCCTTGAAAATACCACTGTCGGAACTCGGATATTTTTTTTTTTTCCTTTATGGCTCTGGCACGGTTTGTGCATTAGCCAGCGTCAAGAAGGTATAAGATTTTTGTAAGTCGCTGTTTTAATTATTTACAGTTTAATAATAAAAAACGAAGGAAACTAATCGCGACATAACATAGATGATTGAAAACGCATTAAATTTACAACAAAATCAGAATAGTTACATAAAGGGAAAAATAAATCAAAATTATAGTTTAATGTTATTATTTACAATAAATATACTTATAATACTATATACAAGGGGATTTAAATCTCGAAGAAGTAAAGAAATATTGGTAGGAAGGGGTACAGAGAGAGATACTAAAGAAGTATATGTATAAGGAAACTCGGATATTATAGATTGTGGTTCGCGTCAGTGTTGCCATATCAGAGGATTTCCTCCTAGATTTAGAGGTTTCCCAACCAAGTTTGGGGCAGAATAGGAGAAAAGAATATTTGGGGGTTTTTTAGGGGAAATTTCTAAAAACACGCCAAATACAGTTTTTTTTGCTATTGTACGTTACGTTCCTGATTTTGGAACTAAATTAAAGTACGAACACATCGTAAGAATAGGATCCGTGTTGTTAACCTTACTCATTGTATATTCGTTTGAGCTGTGATGTGATTTTAATTAAATACGAATTCTAAAATTACATGAAAATTCAGTAATAACACTACACAATAATTATTATTTTTTGTATTTGGAGGCATCCTAGGGGGTTTCTGGGGGGAAATCAAATTAGTGCCGGGTGCTAGGGGTGCCGAGACCATCTGGCAATCATTCTCGATGCACTACAGGGTCATGGCAATCTTAGTAACATTCTAAAAGCATTGGTCAATAGAGTGCGAAGAATGATAATTAAATAATCAGAATTTTATTAATTATTATCAGTTTATTTATGAAAAACAATTTTTATTCATAATAGTAATTTTATTTGAATATTATACCACAGTTGCTATGACTAAGCAAGGTCAAGTTAGGTTAGGTAAACAAACTTAAGGTAGTGGTAAATCTGCCACCACCACCATCTTTGGTGGCAAGCGAATGTGGTATTAAGAAACAAGTATTGATAAGGACTGAAAACCGATCGTTATAAAAATAAACCTGTTTGGTCTGTAAGTCCTGTCAGCAATTTATATCATTATAGCATTATTGTATAACTGATGTGCCATACGAAATAAATTGGTAAACTACAGTCATCTACTCTCTATAGCTGAGCCATAGCTGAGCACTATAATATTATACTAAAAAATGATACAATCACGGGAGATTTAAAATTATGTTAATTAGAAAGAAACACAAAACACTCACTTTCATCTATGATTCATCATTACGATTCAACAAAGTTTAACTCCTAATAGAAAAATGAAATATCGTCTAAGTCACAAAGTGAAGCTAAATCGCTATTCGATATTTTATTTTTAGATCATTCCATTTAATCTAAATCATGTTATGGCATTTTCCGCCCTCACGGGACATTGTTATTATAACAAGCACATTTTTTACTTACGTTAAAATAAAGATTAAGAAATAAAACAGACGGGTTTTTAAATAATAATTTACTAAGAATTTTGACTTAAAATTCACTTATTTAGTAATTTCTATTATCAATTGAATAAACAATATTTTAAATCCGTTATATCTATTCACACGACAGAGTAATTGCATTAATAAACGGTAAGGCGCTCTAGTAGCTTCATACCAATATTAATGTAAGGAAAAAAAAGTTTTTCCAAGACTATATAAATTAATTTATGTTTAATTGCTGTTCTGTATATTAAAAAGATAGAAGATATTTATCGTATGACTTTGAAGTACTTTTTCAGTCGATTAAATATATTTTACAATCAGTTACATATAAAGAGTTTTAAATAAAAAAAAATATACGCGTCGAATTCGCAGTTGGCTCAAGACATGGATAAAGAGTAGACACTACTTTCACCGTCCGCGTCGTATCTACGTTATTTTTCACGTAGACTCTTTAATACGTCATAGCCGACTGACCATTTACGTAAGACCCCTTGAACTCAATACTACGCCATCGATTTAAGTTGATAATACATGCGTTGAGAGGGGAGGGAAAGCTCTTCATAATGGTTCTTTCTACGTTATATCGATTTTTAGGAGCCTGTATGGCCTGTACAAGTCGCGACTCTGTGGCTGGCGGTATTGTATATTGGAACTTCTTACATAATTTCGGTATGTATCTTTTTTATTCAACATATTATTTATTATTTAATACTTTGAATACTTGAAGTACAGCACAGTAAATATTAATAATGTCGTTTTTTCTGTAGGTACTTACAACTTTTAACTGTACCTTCTTTTAATTATCTTCTATTTATGTCCTTTATACTTAGTTATTTAAATATTACAATGGGTTTGTAATTGGTTTTGGTAAATCATTTCATAGGCTCATAATGAAAAATTTAATTATAATAATTTTTTTCTAGAACCATGTATCTATTTATTTTTTTATTCCCTAATTTAATAAATGTACATAATATAATCAAATACGAAAAAAAAGACATGGATTTTAAATGAAACCATTTTCAAGAAATATTAATTTACTTTGGACAAAATGTATTATTTTATAGATACAACTATTACTTAAATGAAATCACCTAGTTGTGTTCTTATTTTTTTATTAAATTTACCAGAATCTATATAGACAAATATTCATTTCATTTCGTCATTGCTTAATTTCTTCATCATGCCTATTTCCCAGGCTATTACATAGACAATGGAAACTATATTTCGCATTAAATATATTATTTTAAAAATAGAACCCCTATACTTTACCTAATATAGTATGTAGCTCTAACCTTAGACTTTATAACTACACACGGCCTGATAAACAAATTAGATATACATATTATATTGCTTTATTTATACTTACTTAGGAATTATTTTCTATAAAAAAACCATATCGTTTTGTGATATTATAATTTCAAACAAGCCAAACTTTTAATATATTGTTAAGAATTACTTGGAGTAAATATGATCTCAGATCAGTAGCTAAAAAAGGACTTTTCAATACTTAAATCAGTTGTTAATTTATCGGTTTAAAAAATTGCATATTACCACCACAAACATTATAAATCTGAAGAGCTGGTTTGTTTGGTCGAATGTGCTAATATTAGATGAGCTACTGATTTCTTCTTTTTGTTATTAAATTCTTCTTGTTGTTTAGATATTAATGGACGACTCAGCATGGTTGTAAAAGTGATATAATTATTATACGATGGTTCTTGACAAAATATTGTAGGTAACATTTTATGTAGCTCCGTCAAGGTCAGTGAGGCAGCTTAAATTTATTATGTTTATTCTACGGGGCTAGTTTACTTATAAAAACTTTGTTCACGTATATTAGAAATAGGAAGGGCAACTTTGTTAACTATTAAACTCTTTTTTACCAATACTTGTATAACAGAATTTTATTTTAATTTTCAGGTGCACCGTCATAGATGCCATCGACAAGCAAGAACAGCTGTAAGATTTTTGTTACGATTTGACTGTGACTACCTTGTATGGGTCACTTTAAAACTGCAGACTTCAGCTCTTTGATAAAGATCTTAATGGTTCTTGTTGAAAACAAGCCAAACTCGCTTAAACTCAACAGCGTGGCGAGACAATCTAGTCGATACTCTGCCAGGGATCCTAGATTAAGACGTTAAATCGGGCCAAGCAAACCATCTCACTGCCAGTATTAACTTAAATTGTAGCAATGGAATTTGATGAAAATACTATAGTTCTAAGAAATCGCACTCCACACCATAAAACGAAGCCTCTAGATGCGGTTCGTGAATCTCTTTTAACTGAATCAACGTCGGGAATTGTGAAAGGCGAAGATGATACAACGAGTATTGGTACGACATTCTCCAGCCCCGATGTAGAAAGTAGTAATGATTTCCTTTCTACAAATGGTAACACAACAGAAGTGTGTTATGAAAATTGTAAGATAACTATAAATAATACGATACAAGAAAAAGCTAACCACACCAAGAGCGTAAGTTATGATAAAGAACTCAAAGAGGAGCAGAAACTGATAAATACTGCACCGCCTAAAGCGACAATTCCAGATGGTGGATGGGGATGGGTTGTGGTCTTTTCATCTTTTGTTATCTCGGTGATAGCCGACGGAATAAGTTTTTCATTTGGTTTATTATACATGGAATTTCTGGATGAGTTTAAAGCAAGTAAGGCTACTACTGCTTGGATTGGAAGCTTATTCATTGCAGTGCCGTTACTTGCTGGACCAGTGATGAGTGCTCTTGTGGATAGATATGGCTGTCGAAGTATGACAATATTGGGGGGACTTATTTCTACCCTTGGCTTTGTATTGGCATCTGTTTCAAACTCAATAGAATTGATTATGTTGACATTCGGAGTTATCGCTGGTTTAGGCCTCGGACTTGTTTATGTTACTGCAGTAGTTTCTATTGCTTACTGGTTTGAAAAGAAAAGAAATCTCGCTGTTGGCTTGGGGGCGTGTGGAACAGGCGTTGGTACTTTTATTTACGCACCGATGACACAATATTTGATTAAAGAATTTGGATGGAGAGGTACCATCTTGATTTTAGCTGGTACACTTCTAAATTTGTGCGTTTGCGGTTGCGTTATGAGAGATCCAGAGTGGTGGATATTGGAACAAAGAAAGGAAAAATCTGAAAAAGAGGATTTGAAATCTGTTAGAGATGATGCTAAATCTAAATATTCTAGCTCTGCCTCTATAGCCAATTCTTTTACTTTTGACGATGAATTTACCCGTGGTAAATACATGAAGCGTTTAATTTCTAAGGGAGTGCTAGCAGAGCAAGTTATTCAAGATGAAGTTGCGACAATACGCCGTCGAGAGGTCATGTTGTTCATGAGAAAGAAGAATAGTGAAAAGAAGACAAGTTCTCTTATTGACTTGCCCTCTTATTTGATGAGAATTAATAAGGTAAGAAACTTAATATATTAAAATTTAATTAGGAAACACGTGCATATGTCATGTTTAATATTTTACTTAATATTTCAGATACCTAATCCATTCACAAATACGTGTAAGGAATGTGACGACGCTATGAAATTCGTTTCATCTACAAACAACATTAATGACGGTGATCTTGAACCAAGTAAAAACTCGTCTAAAACCATCCAACTATATATTAACGAAACGAAACCTAATGAAGGTGAAATAAAGAATGAAAAGCCTGAATTCAAAAGGTCAATGTCCGAAGCAAAAGATTTACGACCATTGCTAAAACAAGACAGTAAGGAAAACAAGAGGGATTGGTTCAAAAAACAATTGTCGATAAACCATCATTATCTAAGGGACTTGAAGATGCCATTAAACTCAATAAGCCATAGGAACGCGTTGTTGAATATAAAACGGTATAAATTGAAGGCGTCGTCCTGCCCTGATATATTTAAGAACTCAATGGTTACAGTCAATGAGGATGAAGAGGTAAGGCTTCAAAATTATCCTAATTATTAAATAAATGATTAATAGGCATAAATAGAACTCATTCAGTTCAAGTGAATATTAACAATCCTGCTAAGAATATAGCTAGACATAGGTTTTTTTAAATACTGAAAATTTTATTGATTACAATCAAGTATACAGTAGTAATGTAACCTACAATGTAATAATACAAAATATTAAAAAGAAAATCAAAACAAATTGAAAAAGTTTGGTCCCTGTGGCAGTGTACCTTTAACGCTGGCAACATTTCCTCGCTGTATTATTAAATTAGTTATGAAACGTGTTCATAGACGTTATTTCCTAAATTGCTCAATATACTATTTTTGTATTAGACGCGATTCTAAGATTTTAAGTATGGGGGAAAGTTCGCTTCTTCAGCGCGTCTAATAACTCTGTCCACCTTATTTGCCGGACAGTACAACCTGGTGAAATTTTGTGTGGTGGGGAAAGTTTGCGATGGATAAATGAAAATGTGTGTATTCTATGACTGTGGCTATTGCATTTATATATGGAAAATAAGGATATAGATTTTCAGTGAAAATCATGGGACAATTTTTTTTAATCAGTATTATTAATTTCTCACGTCACATTTCTGTGGCATGGTGTATCTATACATATTACGAGTAGAAATATATTAGACACAGGTTCAAATGCTACTTTAAAATATCACTTATATAATAATAAAATAATATACATTGAAATAAATAACTAAACTTAACATAAACTAAAATATATCATTAAAAGGAGTCCCTTTAGGCAAGGTTCCGAAGATACTGGCAGCGTTCCCCCTTTGAATTGCTAGGCTAATTCTTTGTCCGAGGTAGCTGCCAGATCTTCGGTATCCTGTGATGTCGACTAACCTTTTTGAAATTTCTTTAAAAAGCCTTAAAGCCTTACGAGTAGTATATTAAAATTAAGAAAACATATTGTGTAGTGAAGCGAAATTTTTTAAATTTTATTATTTTTAAAACTCATCATTCATTATAAATACATATGATAATTTTCCTTCTTCAAGGTAATAAGTATTTTACATATTCTATTTCAATTCTTATTCTTATATCTCCATATTTTTATGTCCCCAAGACGTGACTGAACCTCCATTATAACGATAATGTATACCAAATAGTTTCGTATTGTTTTGGTTGACGTTTTAGTAGTACATGTTTATAAAATAAACTATTCTACCTATAAAGTAACTTTGAATCTTCGATTTTCGACATAATCGTTTTAACGTGTTTTCACTTCACTAGTATATTACCCTAGATGAATTAAATGCCATTTAACATAGGACCTTAATAATATACCACTAAGCTTTAATTTTCGTTGGAGTTGAGTAGTATTATAAACAGAAAACCGTGGATTTCGACTCGACCTACTTCACCCAGCGATTAGCTGAAAACGAGTAATCGACCAAACTCATTTCGTAAAACTTCAAATTTCATGTAATAAAACAATCGAGATTGGGACAAAAGAGTATTGGGTCAGATATTAATTTAATTTACTATTAAGAAACAACATAATACATATGAACAAAATATTAATTAATTAATATTAAATTGTTTTGTATGTAATATCAATATTCTCCAACAGAAATGGTACGATGACTGCGTCAGTGTTCTCGCCGATATGTTCAACGTAGACCTGTTCAAGAAAGTCACATTCGACCTTTTATGTATTGGCACGATTATAATTTTCGTATGGTTTATTGTACCATACTTCTACCTCGCTGAGCATATGATACACAAAGGTTATGGGGAAGATGAAGGAGCAGTCTTGTTGAGTCTCATTGGAATTACAAATACAATTGGGATGGTAAGCTTATTTAATTGCATTGGTACATAGTATTAGTATTGTTGGCACTATATAAAAGCCGATTTGAGAAATAATATATATTTTTACTAGCTGCCCCCGCGAACTTCGTTTCTCTTTACTGATTCTGATTTTACTTAGGGTCTGTTTCACATTATACGGATACGTTCCAAATTAGCTATTTATTACTTATTGGTAGGATAAACACTATTGTTGCGTTCACGACTGTCAGATAGCGCTATTCGTCACATAAAGTCCATCTTAAGTCCGATGAATGTCAAATAGCAAAATTTATCTTCCAAATAATTTATGTGTTGCATAGCTATTTGGCACTTTATCCATACATTGTGAAACAGACCCTTAGCCTACCTTTTCAGTACATACCAACATGGAACATTTTGCTGTACCTACTACTCCAGAGACTGTTCGGTTTTCCGGAATGATTTTTTTTTTAGGTTTTTCTGTGAATTCTTCTCTATTGTACGAGTATAAACCTCAGAGTTTAAGTCATAAGTTTTTAACAAATTAAAAATGGAGGTTGATCGTAGAGGGGTGACAATTAAGGGTTGTATGTATTTTTGTATGCTGTGTCATAAAAAATAAAGACAAAAAGTTTAGTCTAAAAATGAAAATGTAAGGGTGGTTCCACCCTTAACATTTAGGGAGATGAAAAATAGATGTTGTCCGATTATCAGACTTACTGAATA
The DNA here is from genome assembly GCA_905332375.1 of Pieris macdunnoughi. Lineage (NCBI taxonomy): Eukaryota > Metazoa > Arthropoda > Insecta > Lepidoptera > Pieridae > Pieris > Pieris macdunnoughi. Next base: position 4,890,255 of record CAJOBZ010000014.1, on the reverse strand, counting down.
TGCATAAAATATTTCATAAAAATCGGTCACGCCGTTTCGGAGGAGTAAGGGAACGAACTTTGTGACACGAGAATTTTATATATAAGATTTCTTGATATTTTAATTCATATGTTACATAATATACATATAAGTCTTAGGACGTATTAGAGAAGAGTCAAGCAAAGGTAAAAATACCCATAGCTGATACATGGTGAATATCATGAAAGTGGATGACGTAAGAGAGGTAATATGTCAGGACCGTAGCAAGTGGAGATCCATGCTCTTTGCCTTCGGGAAGATATAAATAAATAAATATTATTATAGTAATGAACTACTACTTATTTTAAAGATAATATTAATCACAACAAACGTGCTGAGGTCGTTTACATAATAATCTGGGAACTGTCTTGCCACCAGTAATCTAATCAGAAACGTGCTTTTTACGACATATTTTTGCTAATTGGGTAGAATGTGTTCGGTCATATAAATATATCAAAGTAATTTTTCTATACTCATTCATGGCATCGAGTTATTAGAAGGCATTGAAGAATCAGTTGTGGTTTTTAGCTAATACGCATTGATGTTTTGAGAATGAAGTGAGAAGTTGCATTTTTATGAAAGTTTGTCTCACCCAGAGCATTTGGAACTCACTTAGGAATAGATATTACAATTTATAAGAGAACTAGCAGACCGGCCAAGCGTTGCTGTGGCTAAGGTTTTTGCTATACATATTACATAGTAGCAAACTATTCTAGGGAAACGGTAGGAGAACACCAGTCATGGGGACCACCATGCTTTTGATTTTGGTGGTTATGCCATTAAATTGTAGCTTATGTGAAACGTTGGTACTTTCAACACAACGCCATTTGTTAAAATTGTGTCAAATACATAATAAAGAAATAATTTGCAATAAAATTACATTGCGGGTATAAATTGAGATGTAAGCTATCCTATCTATTAAGTTGGATCAAACTACACACGGTGTGCAAATTTGCTTGATACCGGTTCGGTAGTTTAGAAGTCCATAGCGGACAAACAACGTGACACGTAATTTTATATAATAAGATATAGTTCTACATACCATATATACGCCGTAATGTGTATGTAGAATTTATTTTAAACAACTGCTCTCAAACCAGAATCCAGAAAACATGTCACCTGATATTTACGTATATAAACGTGCCAAATTCCCGCTTTTAACATTTACTAAATATATCTGGTTTAACCTTCAGATATAATTTATTTTTGAATTATTGATGTTAGGATTACTAATAGAAATTTTAGTTTCATTGCTTGTATTATTATTTATGTAATCAAGTATAATACTATTTCGTTCCCATATCCTTATTACATTAATAATCTATAAAAATAAATCGCAAATATATTTGCTAAGCGCAAAACTCGAAGACGGCTGGATCAATTCGAGTATTTTTTTACTATTTATTCTTTGAAGTCTGAGGTTTGTATTCAGAGAAATATTTTAATTTTGTGAACGCAACGTAAAATAATATTTTTTTGCCAGAAGGCAACATGAAAAACATCTGTCCCAGGCTCGTGATGCACCTACTGAGAACTGTTTTTCCAAAGCTACGTTACCAGTTATATTTATTGTGTAACAATTTAAAAAATAAATAACAACTTTAATATAAGAAAAATTAAATATTTAAAACATACATACAGATAATGAGCATTTAACTAAATAGGCAAATAGGCATAATTAACTCAGAATTGTTATTACGTAATTTAGTTCGTTACGCACTGATTACCTGGGACCACCGACAAACAATGACAATTATTTTGTTTTCACGACATAGAAAAGTCCTTTTCAAAAGTATTTTGTGCCAGCCTTGACCTTTTACACCCAGTCAATTCTATGTATACTATTCATATATACAAGGAAAATACTGACGATACAAAACAATACTTTAAAACGTGAAACTGTATATAAAAGAAGGGTGTATAAAGTTCGAGTTTTGGCATTATCTAATATATAAAATTCTCGTGTCACAATGTTCGTTTTCATACTGCTCCGAAACGGCTAGACCGATTCTTATGAAATTTTTTATGCATGTTCAGTAACTTTGAGAATCGGCTACTATCTTTCAAACCCCTAAGTGATAAGGGGTGTCCACCCAATTTTTTTTTTTATTTTTTTTATGATACAACATACAAAAATACACCCCTTAATTTCCACACTTTTACGATCAACCCCTATTTTTTATTATAGTAGACAGTTATTTTTATTGAACTAAAAAAAAGAAATAACATACATGGCAAAACAACGTTTGCCGGGTCACATAAAAATTCTAAATAATAAGTTGGCTTGATCGAGAATTATCCTTTTCTTTTGTAGGTGGGTCTTGGCTGGATTGGAGACCTTCCAGGAGTGTCAATTGGCAACCTGTATGCCATTTGTCTTGTAATCTGTGGGGCCTCGGTCCTTGCCATACCTCTGGTTATTTACAACTATTGGTTGCTGGCCTTTTTCTGTGGCCTTTTTGGACTGATGTTCGCAGCGGCCTTTACTTTTGTACCTAGTCTTTTGGTAAAGTTGGTGTCTTTGGATGACTTTACCTCAGCATATGGATTGGTTTTGCTAGCGGAGGGGATAGGACATTTAATTGGACCTCCATTATCTGGTGAGTAATAGTGTAGATATGTGTATATTTTGTTTATCTTCCGCTGATATTTTTCTAATAGAGAAACCATTTTAACACAACTCGCTGAAATAGAATTCTATTCACTTATTACTCTGTTTTGTTTATCTATATACGGAATTTAAATAAAACATTTGTAACGGATTTAAACGAATTTATTACTTTATATACATTAGGGTATGATTTAGAGAGTGACAGTAGACATGAAATAAATCTTAATCTTAATGTAGCGTTGGGTGACGTCACCGATACGTTGTCTATAAATAAAATCGGAGTAGGTTTCCTAGAGAACGTTAAATGTCACCGTAACGTCAAATAGCGGTGCTGTCATTTGCATGACGGCCATCATACCGGTGATAAACATTAGTTCAACGTTTTTCGCGTGTAGCGGTGCCGATATTTAATTAATACAATGAGTGGAAACGTGACTTGGAGGAGCGAAAATGATTGTATTTGCATTATGTTAAAAAGTAGACGGCCGTTATTAACAACCGTAAAATGAGGGCCGTTAGTTAACAGCACCGCTTTTCTAGGAAACCTAAGCTTAAGAGCTATCTCAGATACGGAATTATTATATGTACTTTTCCAGGACTGATCTACGATTTGACGTTTTCCTGGGAGCTGTCATTCTATCTTGCTGGAGGTTGGATTATTGTAGCTGGTATCTTAACATCTTTCATACAGCCTATTCGGTCTTACCAGCAACGTAGGCAGGCTGAAAGAGAAAACAATATTATGTAATTTAATTAAAAAAACACGACTCTTAAGCTAAAAGGATCTGATGCCTTAATGCTTCGAAATTATACATATATACATATATATACAACTATTCCATTTGGAACTAAATTAACATTGATTTTTAAACAACCGGGATATTACGTTTGTGTAATTTCAAGCAGTGTTGCGATATATATAAATAACTTTTTTACAGTTGAAATACAATTTTAAAAATATTTTGCTCTATTGATGTTGAATCAATAAGCTATATAACAATTTTATCTTTCGAAAATCTATTTTTATTAAAAAGACAAAATATTCCATATAGTTTTACTAATATGCATTAAAATGTTTCTAGCAATTCACTAATGACTAGAATACCATAGAATCTTCCAAGGCGTTCACGTAAAGATTTTTTTTTTTAAAGATCGTATTTATGATAGCACATACGTGTATAATGTATTAGTAAAGAGACCGATTTCGATTGTTTTTTTACAGATTCCTAAATGTACATAGAGACCGTAACAGGTCGCCATTGGTATACTTATAGTTAACTGAAACTGACTGAAAACTGTGTCTATTGTAGACTTAAAATCTGTTTTGAAATATTTTATTAAGGGAGCGTTCAAGTATTACGTCACGCAATTTTTGGAGATTATTGACCGCCCCGCATCGTAAAGGTGCGTATAAATTAAGCGCGGCAAACCATCGAACATTGGCGCGCGCGGCGGCCGCGCTCTATGTAGACGGGAATGCCGCGCGCGGCGACGCGAACATTGCCGCGCTCGAACGTGCCGCGGGGCGATCCGCTCGCTGTCGGTTTTTGAGACCGCATCAATAGAGCTTCAGTCGTTCGCTCGCGCGCAGTTGGGACGGTTATAGTTTTGGTGATTGGGCTCGCGCGGCGAATACGTAAAAATGGACGAAAAGTGCCGTTTACTAATACAATTGTATAGCGCTAAAGAATTTTTGTGGAACAGCAAATCGTCCCAATACCACAATAAAAAAAAATAAAATATAAAAAAAATAAAAATAAAAAATAAATATAATAAATAATTATATAATTTTTATAGTGTCTTGAACGGCTTCATATCTTATGTCTTCCAGAAGTTTCACCCCATAAAGCGATCTATTTAGATATAATTTCTTCATCCACCAACGCCTTTTTCTTTTATTTTTTTACAAATAAGATGGTGAATCTCAATAAAAGCGGCAGCCGCCCGACCACGACCCGATACAAGAGTGAACTGGTCTGACTATCCGCCGCGGTCTGCTCGTGATGGATCGCCTGCCGCGCGCGGCTGTCACGTCCAACTAAATTTATATCTACATATTGGCTCGCGCGGCAAATGAACGTCAACTCTGGTCGAACATTGGCTCGCGCGGCTGCCGCGCTTAATTTATATGCAGATTTACGTTTTACAAAAGGACACAAAAAAATTCGTTACGTAATACTTGAACGCTCCCTAATCGGCTTTTCACAGCCAATAACTATCTAGTATTAATCACTTAACTCCTTTGGAATCTTTGTAGTAGTAATCTATGGTACTAAAATTTATAACTATCTACAAATATTACACTAAGCACAAATTAATTAGCTTTCTAGTCAAATTATAGTATTAATTATGTAATTAAAATTGAAAAAGTTTACTATTATTGTTATGACACGTTATTATGTAATAAGAAAAAATTAACAGTAAATATTGTTTTATTTAATAGTAGCGTCATTTATTCAATTTATGAACGTCTTCATTGTTCTTGAAAACGTTTTTCTTTTGTTAAATTAGGCGAGTGAACGATAAAATTATGTAACTACAGAACAACAAATATTATAAATTTGTTCTAATTTATTTTATATTTATTATATTAGGGATAAAGTCTTAGGTAGAAGCAAAGCTAATCTAAGTGTATTAACTATATATTAGGTCCTTACATATGAAATTGGCGTATTTCGTACTGGCCACTTTAATCACGATGTTCTCCTCTTCGGTAAGGAATTCCAAATTCAAATTTGTACAGCTATTTACTCATGTATTTGTGCTTCGATGACCGTCATTCATTTGTTTTTTTCTTCTGTTTTTTTCTGTTTGCGTCACTCATTTTACAAAATGGTAAACTTAAAGTATCGCATTATTTACGAGTACGAGTTCCGCCGTGGCACTAGTGCTGCGAAAACGACTCGAAGGGTGAATGATGTGTATGGCGGTCATGTTGCAAAAGAAAACACAGTTCGTTTTTGGTTCCAACGTTTTCGTTCTGGAAATTTCGACCTGCAGAACAAGACCCGTGGACGGCCTGAGACCCAAGTTGATAATGAAGTATTGAAGGCTATTGTGGAAGCGGATCGCAAACCACGTCCGAGTTACCTGCAGGCTGCGGTGTTAGTGATAAAACTGTTTTAATTCACTTGAAGCTAATTGGGACTGAAGCAAACCAGCAAACGCGCGTCGACTGCTGCGTTACATTACTGAACCGGCACAATAATGAAGGTATTTTAAACCGAATCATTACCTGTGATGAAAAATGGATTCTTTACGATAATCGGAAGCGCTCAGCGCAATGGTTGGATCCTGGCCTGCCAGCCAAATACTGCCCCAAGCGAAAATTAACCCCTAAAAAGTTACTTGTAATCGTTTGGTGGACTAGTGCCAGTATTGTTCATTGCAGTTTTCTCAAAACTGGCCAGACTATTACGGCTGATGTCTATTGTCAGAAATTGCAAACCATGATGGAAAAGCTAGCGGCTAAACAACCTAGGCTGGTCAATCGCTCCACGCCACTGCTACTTCACGACAACGCTAGACCACACACTGCACAACAGACGGCTACCAAATTAGAAGAGCTTCAATTGGAATGTCTAAGACATCCTCCGTACTCCCCGGACCTTGCTCCAACAGATTACCATTTTTTTCGAAATTTGGACAACTTCTTGCAAGGGAAAAAATTTAACTCTAATGGGGCAGTCCAAATCGCCTTCACAGATTTTATTGATTCCCGTCCGACTGTTTTTTTTAGTATATGGATCAATGAACTACCTATGAGATGGCAAAAGTGCATAGAAAACAATGGTTCATACTTTGATTAATTAAATATATTATATTTAAAAATATTCGACTTTTTGTTCCTCCCATACAAAACGCCAATTTCATATGTAAGGACCTAATATTTTATACCAACAATAACCAGTTATGATAATAATTCTACTTATAAAGATTTAGACTTTTCTATAATTATTATCGCAAGATTTCTTTGAATTCGAAAGACTGAGAAATAAAGATATTATTATTTTTCTAAATTTTATATAAATTCTCAGAAGTACTTTGAGGTTGAGATGGTCCTCGCCAAATTTGCTCATTCAAACTAGGTACAGTATCTGTCACTTGTCATTTAATCTGAAACCGCGTTCGTTAACTACCTTTGTACGTAAATAGGTATATCATTAGTGTTTGAATTTAGGCCAAAACGACCGCTTTCGTCAGAGTAACAATTAAAACAATTGCTTTGAGAAAATTGCATGTATGTGCAAAACGATAGTAAAATTCCACTTTATCTTAGATCACAATAAAATAAAGTCATAAGTAAATATCGTTATCAAGAGATAATTAACATTTGTCGAGAGGAATTCTGCGTAACGGACGTTTTATGAATAGATTTAAAAATGGGGATTTTATGTTTGAGGCGCGACGCGGGTCTCGCCTCATAAATAAATTCTCAGATCCCAGAGTGTTTTGTAAGCTAACGCACGTTTGTGAACTGTTTCTGTGTATCAGCTGTTTTATTTCAGTTTTACTGTGGTTACTACGTGTCCAGGTATGTACTTTGTTTAGTATTTGTATAGTTTGTAATGTTCATCATTTATTGTTACTAGTTTTTGTCAATGTTTTGTTTAAAACCCTCAAGGATACGGTGCATTGTATAAGTTGCTTTGTTGAATATTGAAGAGATAAAAAAGTATAGTCGCAAACATAACCATTTATCTTTTTACTGTGTTAGAATTGAATTTAAATCTATAGTTAAGTACGTACCTATGGAGTTTAAAAAGATAGGTATTAAACAAACAAATATTATACCGGCGAGATGGCCAGCTTTTTTATTCAACTTTTCATAAATTTTTTATAGCCTGCTAGTAGGTACGAATCTTGTTTATACAAGTTTATTGCATTATAAACGTTATCTTTTCACTGATAAAGTAAATCTAGATAATGATCCTAGGTATCAGGGTTTTCTCCTCACTTGTAGATTCTAGATTTCAATCGGTTGGCATTGGTTAATAATAATTATAACCATTTATGTTATGTATATAAAAATTTCAATACCATTGGATAGTCTAAATATGAATTCCGAAGTAACTCGAGATATGAATCACATAACCACAAAGGATTTTAGTTTAATCTTGTCTCGGGTTAGTATTGTTGTCTGATGTGCCCTACGTCGTGGAGCAGACACATATCTGTTTCATCGATAAATAAGGCAGGATTATCAGCATTATGTGTCTACCTGAATTTATTAGTGTTACCGGTCGCCAGGTAAACCTGGGGCTTTTGGTTCTATGCGTTAACAATAGGGACACGAAAGTGGTAAATAAATGACTTACACCTTTAAGGTTAAAGATATTTATTGCTTATAAATATTTTCAACAGGTTTTTATTTTTTATTGATTTTATATACAAAATATACGTCAGTGACGTCAGGCGCCCTTTTCTCTTTCGAATTACTTTCACTTAATGAACATGAAACAAAGTATTTTGTAATATGTATCAGGTTCTTACATATATTATACCGATAAAAAATCAATTAATTCTAGTTAAAATCAGTTATTGATTCTAGATATCTTTATTAGGATTATACCACGTTTTTTGTTATTTGATTCTTATCGCAATTTACAATCTTGAGTACTGTCAGATATGATAAATCGTGGATAAGAAATAGTTAGACAGCCCTATTAAGAAATAAGGTATACAAAAAACCTCTTTAGTTTCTTGGTCTATTAATATGGAATTTTAAATAAATAAATCATGATGTCTGGGAGGATTCCGCAGCAGGCTGTAATGGCGAATCCCAGGTTAATTAGTGTTTTTATAGAGAGTTGTCTTCGGTATTTTTATACTTGGGCAATAAGTTTATTCTCGTAGGGACTTGTATTCAGCGTCGAGAATTATATTACTTTGAAACATTATTCCGTGTCTAATACGTTTTTGTCAGTTTACTAGTTACATTTACAAAAGAAAGAAACGCTGCATTTATATTTAAACATTCGTCGATGACCTTGTACCCTTATATCGGTTCTCTTGCGATTAGCAAGTAGGTAGAATTTTAATTTCTTTTATTTTAATTAAAATTAATTATAAGCCATAAATGATAAAATCTTAGTAATTGGTTTTGAATCATATGTGAAACAAGTTTTAAACATAGTTACATAAGCTGACATATTAAATTATGAAGTAATTTTGCACGTTTGCTGGAGTCCTCAAATTTTAACTTAATCGACAAGAAATCCGAGAGGAGAAACCGTATCTCGAAAATCAACATCATAAATCATATTCATATTTACAAAGAGTATTTATTATTCTTTAGTATCAAGTTTAATTTGGTTAGATATACCTACTTTTATTGGCGCTTGTTTAAGGAAAGATCCTAAGGAAAAAGGTGCTACATATATACTGACTTATTCATAGATTCACTAATTCAAAATCATTTAATAACAAAATTAAATATACTACTAAAATAATCGTTTTGGAAACTAAATAATAATATTTGCAAAGTATTTTAATAGGTCTTGAATGAAACCATACTTGTCTGTAAATATTACATCCGATTATCGGAATGCAATTTGCATCAAGTTTCGTTCGGTACATGTGACCTTAAAGTACGAAAGGTGAATGACCCTAAACAAGTACTGTACGGCGCCTAAGTCTATGTGACAAGCTACCTAAGATGGAGTGGGCTCATTACGAAAAATATTACGTTGGCAAATCCTTATACAGTATACTGTATCATAGGTGGGAAATGTATTTTAAAATTTTCATAACTTATGAGGCACTAGGACAGTAATTTTTTTATTAACATTGTAGAGTAGAAGTACGTTATGACTTTAATATATATGTTAATAAATAATAATAGTATTGAAGTTATTTTGGTGCGTTAGGGAAAAATGATAAGAGTAGATTTTACGATGCGCGCGCATACCGTCACAAAAAACCGACACCCTGAAGTTAGCTATAGTCAACATTTTAGATTTTTCTATTGTTAGTGTAGATTTTTCTACAAAAGCAGACCAAAATTTTTGAGAACATTTTTATCTAGTTACGCCATAGAACTCTTTTAGGTATCAATGTGCCCTTTTTTGGCAAAGGCCTCCACCAAATCCCGCCAAATCTCTTTGCACTGTGCCACTCATTGTCATGTACCACCTGCTACTTCTTTGATTTGGTCTATCCACCTTCTAAGTTGTCTTCCTCTCTCTTCTTGTCTTTCGTTTGCTATACCTTGGGCACCAGTTTAGTAGTTTTTTACTCCTGCTCCTCTTGCCATGTGCCCCGCGCATTTCCACTGTGTTTATTTATTATAGCATTTGTTACCTTATTTGATTTTCTTAATCCTGTATTCTTTATTTTGTCTATTCTTTTCTTACTTATCATACATCGCACAATATAAATAATAACGAACCTTAAAGTTGTTTAACACCAAATGATGATATTTCGAGCAGCCTGGAAAATTTTAATTACAAATAAGTGTTTAAAAAACATACTATTAATATGTTGCTGTCACGCAGAGATTAGATTTATTAATTAATTTCCAAAATAAACATGTAAGAAAGTAAATATTTAAATATATTTAGACTTAGTGACCTTGTGACTTATCCGGATCATTGCGTGCCTTCAGTCCATAGAGTAATACAATATGACTACATTGTGGTAAACATTCAATTAGTCTATCATGTGTTCTATTTGTAGCGAGTATTTTATTGCCAGTAAAAGGTCTCTTGTGGCCAGTATTGTAATTGAAACGATTGACGCAATACAGTTTATCTTATAACTATAATTATTTGCAATATTAGTCAAGCCTCTTTTTCGTGTGTTTACTTCAAATGATTCTGTCTTTTGAAGGGCGCTTTCGCACGTGTACTTGTTAAAGGCAAGGATTTAGACTTTTGCCAACTACGACTGTTTAAATTATAGACAAAAAAAAATAGTACTACTATTACTTTTAGAATTATAAAAGAGGAGTTAAAACGTTTTAGGAAAAACATCTAAATATAGAGAGTCTGCAGATGACAGAAAAATAGGGTATAATATTATGGAATCGCTACAATTTCATGTACATAAAGTTGTACCGACACCTATTCTAAAATAATTAGAAAATAAATTATGTAAAGCGAATTTACTTAGTACTAAATATTCGATAGCTATTACCTTCACCGCAGTGTTTTTTTGATTAATTTGAACAAAAATACGGATATTTTTAACTTATCACCATCCTTATGATGTCATTAAATGTTTTTTAATATAAAAAAGTTGCTTAATAAATATATGCATAGGGAATTATTTCATACATTGATTTTTATAATAATTTTTCTTTGCCTACCATAATATTATCTTTGGTTTACGCCAGTAAACCATATATAAATTAATTGCTGTTGTTTCTCGAATGGCTGGACTGATTTGGCTAATTATGAATCTTGAAATATTTGTGGAAGTTCAGGGAAGGTTAAAACGATGGGAAACATAAATAAAAAATAAGTGGCGCTACAACCTCTTTAGGTCTTGGCCTCAGATTTCTGAATCTGTATAATGATCATTTTTAAATCTAATAGGCAAGTAGGTGATCAGTCTCCAGTGCCTGACACACACCGTCGACTTTTTGGATCTGAGACATGTCGGTTTCCTCACGATGGTTTCCTTCTCCGTTCGAGCAGATGTTAAATGCGCATATAGAAAGAAAGTCCATTGGTGCACAGCCGGGGCTCGAACCTATGACCTCAGGTTACAGGTATGAGAGTTGCACGCTGAAGCCACTAGGCCAACACTGCTCTAAAAACTGCTTTAAAACATAAATAAAGTAAAGAAAATACTAAAAACGACAAGTGAATTTTCTAGCTAGGAAATATTTGATGTCTTTTGTCTTTATAGAAATATAAAACTGTCACTTGGTTGTCATATATTTATAGATGCCTGACATTTGTGTTTCATAGCTGTAGGTATGAGGTCCGATATCTGTGGTCTGTTAAAAAAAATTTATTATGTTTTGACACTAATAAAATAAAGTATGTTTATTATGAAACATAAGATACAGCTATCACTTATTCCACGTCATTAAATTTGAATTTGTAGGCATCCCTACTCATCGGCAAAGAAGACAGAGAATGTAGGCCGAGAGAAAAAGCCGGCGTAAAAAACTCTCGGTACTCTTTTAAAATAGCAAATCATCAAACAACACTTATTTTAAAACAAATATCGCAAATTAATTAGAAGTATGCCTGTCTAGCACTAGTCCTAGGCCCTTTTATCAACTATAACGATTATCTAGTTTTACACAGCTTTTCTTTTATACATTTCTTACATGGGATTTTATTAAAGAAGAGTATCCCTTTTCCCAAAAAAGAATTACTAACTAATAGTCTAATACGGGGAAATTGCAGCCTGCGTTTTTTCCGAGTATTAACATTGTGCGTATGTTCTATTCTAGTAAAGTTATCACTATTTTTGTATCAATACATAATATTTTCATAAATATATTGCGAGGGAAAGGTAAGTATATTAATTTCCTTGAATTTATCTCTAACAGTAGGTGATACGAAGTTCACCGGGTCATCTAGTAATGTATTAAATTCACGTTTATATCCGACAAATATGTTTTAATTTAGTTATCCTACTATTTTAACTATATTCGCGTATAGTGTATGAACGAATTAAGTTCTATATGCTCGTAGGGTAAAAAAAAGTGTTTGTACCAATACTATACTATACATCAGTATTCTAATAATTTTTTGTCATAAACTCGTGCCTTGTAATTGTAACAGTTGAATGACTCCATCTTATTTGATTAAGGCAAATGCTTTATCATTTATTGCACTTAGAAGTGATAATAGCTGTTTTATTGTTCTGACCCTGAGTCTGTTGTCAAAGCCTAATCCAATTCGGTACAGAGCGGTTGTAACAACTCTATGAATACTAATAAGGAACATAAAAAAATATATTGTTTTTTAAATTTTAATACCGTAGTCTTATTTTTAAATTAAATTATGAAGTTTCCGGTTGCTTTTATGTATATCATAATTAATCATACAAAATTTATAGAGACGTCATGTTTATTGAGTAAAATTTATTAACGATGGCTCAAGTAATTATAACCTATTCAATTTCATACACATATTTAAAATATGTTTTGTCACGTTTACTCAGTATTAAAGTGACATTATAATGATAAGGATAAATACCTTAATAGCTCTTTGTCGTTTAAGTCAGCGTTTATATCTTAAGCGCTAGGTGCAAACACACAGAAAGAAATAAAAATTACTTTTATAAGGCCGTTTTGCATGTCAATAAACTATTTATTTAATGTCGATTATTATATATGTAAGAAGTGTAAACTTTAAATACTGGAAATAAAAGGCTTTTTTATTTTATTGAAGTTATACTTCTTTAGACGCGTTATGAAAAATTTATGAGAGTGAAATTTTACGATGCGCGCGCACCGTGACACAAAATTATCAGTATGGGCGCCGAGCGTGCGCGAGCGAGATGGGAATAAGACAATCTACAAGTAAAAAGAAATAGAATATGCGTGACGTTAGCAGCTATGCCAAGAATTTTGAATGACCATAATGACATTTGTAGTACCTTTTAAACAAATAAAGGAGTTTTAATTATTTTTTTCAAAGAAATTTAGCAATGCTTTTTCACAAAGACCTATTGTTACTTAGTTAAAAGGTTTTGAAACATACCTAGTTATTAAATTGAATTAATAATATAACAAATAATTATTATTATTAATATTAATTAATAATTGAATAATATACTAAATATTAAATATTGTTAAATTATTAACGCTAAATATTTATTATTAATTATTTAATATTTAAAAAAAATAAAGAAAGCCAAAGAAGTATAACTTCTTACGCGCGTACATAAGTACACGCACCATTTTTTATTTTTATTTATTATATATGTATAAGACGGCCTAGTGGCTTAAGCATGCGACCTCCATCCCTAAGGTCGTACCTTCGAATCACGTCTGTGCACTAATGGCATTTTCTTCCTATTCTGCGCAATTAGCACTTGCCGCTGCGGTAAACAAACAAATAAAATAAAGCAAACATCGTAAGAAAACCGGATATCTCAATCCAAAAAATCGAAAAATGTTCTCACATAATTTTTCAAGGTCCATATAGAGTTCATATAGCGACGATGGATTATTATTATAACTCTAACAAATATTTAAGAAGTGTATATGTTAACGTAAAATTGTAAACACCGTTAGATTGTAATCTATCTCGCGAGATTATAAACTGTCGAAAGATTGTGAACCTCAACGTTCTGCTTACAATTTGACGTATTATTATTCGGTAGATTGTAATCTATCGAAGTGAAACTGTCAAATTGTGAAACGGATCGGACCTCGCGCGCTGATGATACCCCGCGCCACCATATTTGTTTGTTAATTCGTTTGTTGTCGAATATAAATTGATTGTTTTGATGAATGTAAATTGATGTCGTGTTGAAAATAACTCACAGCTTTAGAATTAGTTATATGAAATTGTTGGGAAGTAAAATTAATCTGTGATTGACCAAAGAAGTTTGAATGATAGCTAAGTTAGTGTGGGAAATGAAATGAAAGAATTTTTTTATTTTTTATTTATTAATCTACCGAATAATAATACGTTAAATTATAAGCAGTTCGTTGAGGTTCACAATCTTTCGACAGTTTACAATCTCGCGAGATAGATTACAATCTAACGGTGTTTACAATTTTACGGTGACATATATATAAATTTTTATATAAATGCACGGTCAAATTAGCTACGCTAAGAATTAGTCAAAAGACGTTGGCGTTGTCGGAAGTCTATTGTAGAATTAAGCAAAAGGAACCGCTGTAATTTTGACAATTCAAAGCACTAACCTCGGAAATTTAGTGATTAGGGATGCATCCGATACCGATGCCGATACCGAAATATCGGCGATATTTTGGGTTTGCCGATATATCGGCATCGGCAATATTTTCATTGCCGATTCACCGATACTTTTCAAATTTCACGCTTTAAAAAAATAATATAAACGCGCATTTTGTATGATCTAGTTTGTTGTAAATGAGCCACGGACTATTGTTGCCCGAGTAATCCCTGCGTTTTATTCAGTTTGTTGTCTGTATCATTCGCTTGGGGACAAAGCATTATTATTTATGTATTTCATTTCGCTAAACACTATTTATTTATTAACACTTTGTCGCATTGCAACATAAAAATTAAACATAATTGAATGAAAAGGAGGGAAAAAATACATATTACATATAAACTAAAAAATGTCTACATGAAAAATAAAAAGTGCACATGAATCACGATAATTTACGATCATTCCCACGTCAGTTAGTAGTTAGTACGAAAAACTTTTGTTGGATTGATTTGTAAATAGTAGACCAAATTTTTACTCGAGTCAACTATCTTTGCCAGCGCATAGTTATTAGATATTATGGCTTGCGTGAGATCATTGAGACTTTATTGAACGTAGATTTGAAGATTATTTAGTTGGCTTTTAACTGTTATCGCGGGTAGTATTATTTCGATACCAAATTTAATAAAATACAGAATTACAACAATGTTATCATTGTTAATTTTAATTATTAACAGTTATTTATTTTATTTTAATTTAATTATTACTCTTAATTCCTTATTTTAATAACAACCTTTAAAATAATTCAAAGTTTGTGACTATTTTTTGTATATATATTTTTTAATAAATATTATAAACTTTAACTTAACTTGATATATTTTACCTTAATTTAATTTTAATTCAATAAGCGTTGGTATCGGTATCGGTAACGACGATATTCCTATAAGCGTATCGGCATCGGTATCGTATCGGCAAAAAAGCGTATCGATGCACCCCTAGTAGTGATGTATAGTACTCTATTCAAGACAATTTGTCTATGGTTCTCTTTAAAAACCAGTGATTGATGATTCCGTGAAGTTGTTTTTAAATAAAAAGAAATTCGTATACTATGTCTGTGTTAATGTTTCATTTGTCACACAAACGCAATAAATAATTATACCAATATGTATAATGTTCGTGCGAAGTTATTATGTTTGCTTACACATTTAGTTATATACTTTGAACGATTTACTTTATATAAAAGATTATTTTTATTTTTGAAATTGTTATAAAGCAAAGAGTTGTATGGAGCTAATCGTCGGTTATTGTTTCATTCATGAAAACTGTTTCATTCATAAATCGAGTTGATTATTAATCATAACTTTATGAAGCGAATAAGTACGTGGAGTCACGAGCGCTTTTATGGCACATATTAGTGAATTTCCTGAACACTCCACCAAATACCAAACAAGTTATATTGCATGGAATATATTCCCAGCAAATCAAAGTACTTAAGTCTATAATAAAGTCTCTTCCGTGTTAGGTATAATAAAAAAAAATATGGTCCTACGAAGGAATTATTCATGAAGAGACATGATAACTTATATAAAAATATACATTTAAAAAAGCAGGTTCCATAAGTTATTAGACAACAGGCCTTATCGCTAACAAGCGAGTTGTTCCAGACAACCCTTGTGTGGAACAATAAAAAAAGGGTGCGTGTACTTATGTACGCGCGTAAGAAGTTATACTTTGGCATTATTAAAAATAGTTTTTGATTGTATGCAAATAATTAATTAAAATAAAATAATCAAAGACTGGAAAAGGAGTCAATAAAGTTTAGTTTACATTTGAAAAATTAAATAAATAAATATTTATTATTATTCTCTTACATTAAGTGTAACATAAATTCTATTATTTTTCGAATGTTATTTTTAAATTATGTCCAATGTCGTAGCATCTTCCGTGGGCAACTTCATTCTGTTAATTTTGTGTCACGGTGCGCGCGCATCGTAAAATTTCACTCTCATCAATTTTTCATAATGCGCCTAAAGAAGTATAACTTCAATAACTTCAAAAAGAAACACTTAAAACTATAAGATCTTAGGCGAGAATCTTTAGAGAGAGAATCTTTCCCTTGCAGTTAATAAAATTTGTATACTTATATGTATTTATAAATAGCAAATGTAAACATTCAAGTTTAAAAACACCCCACTATTAAATTTTAAGACAGTTTTTGTGTAAACATACTATTAAACCAAGCCCACATAAAATAAATCGTACACATTTGCAAACTGAATTCACACTTCTATAATATGTACTCTCTATTTGATTCCAAACATTTCAACGTTTGTACGTAAGTTCTCCTTAAATAGAATTATAGCTTCCATTTGAACTGTGAATCATTCCCTGACAGTATTTGTCGTAATTTGATCTAAATCTCTGTTTGCAAAACTGGAGGCTGCCAAATGACGTCAAAGATCGTCTGCCTTGGTACCTTCTATTTTAGGGCTGCCTTGAAATGACCCTCCAGTTGATGTAAATTACTCATTTTAACGCGTGTAATTTTTTCGCGATAATTTTGCAATGACTTTGACTTTTAAAGAATATTTTGTCATAGTCGTAGAATAGTGACGGATCTGACAAATAGTAAACTTTACAGGGCAGCCATTTCAAAATAATATAATCGTGTTAGTTTTTGTCATCAACTATTTTATTTCATATTCTGTTATTATGAAAATTGCATACAAGCAAACAAAAGGGTTTGTTTTGAAACAAAATAAAAATAATAACATTACATTACACCGTTTTCTAGGAAAATCCTTACCGACTCATTAATTTGACATTAAAAAGACATGGATTTTTTTTAATGTACCCGTAATATTTAGTCAATGTTGTATCTAAATACATATGATAAAAAGTGAATTTTGGATTTTTTTCAAATCCGACATTGTTCTACGATCATGACGATTTACTTGACTTACAAATGCTTAATTATCACAATTATTATTAGAAGTTCTATAACTTAGAAGAGCCTACCTAATTAAGGTAATATAGGCATACAAAAGTCGTTAAATTGTATTATTCACAATAATATTCTAAAACGCTCAACAATGTCAATTGTCAAAAATGACAAGTCTGTTTAGTAGAATCTGTGGACGCCTAAGTTAGGGAATAAAACATGTGCAAATGCTAATATGAGCCGAGGGTTACAAATTAGTACTATTGGATTACCCTACTTGTTTAAGTCTAGGCTTGTCCAAGCAACAAAAAACTAGTTACAATCAAAGGCCACTGCAGTTAGCGTCTAGCCCTATGCTGCGTTTAAACCGGTTCAAAGCGGATTGTTCACCGTTCAAGGCGTCTACGTGGAAATAGCTTATTTAAATTACTGGCGCGAGTCAATACTTATACCTATATTATTAACTACAGCCATTGACATAGGTTGGTGTTATGCGAACTTCCGATTTTCACTTAGCAAAAGAATGAAAGACTTACGAAGATTCTTTAAGAATTTATTAAAATTGTATGTAGTACATGTACCTACAACTATGTTTAAAAATAAAGATTTAAGTCAGCGCCTAGTAGACCCTTCTACCGGTGACCCCAGAGGTGGTGCTTACAATGAATAAGTATCCCAATACAGTGAAGAAATGCTGCCAGCATTAAAGGTGTCACAGGGTGCAAATTTGTTGTTTATTCTATTTTTCCAATATAAATTATTATTATGTACGTTAAGCATATTGTTAATACTGTATATATGTGTATTATAAAATAGAAATTAGATATAAAATCTTCTCCCTGATCTGGTTTATACGATTTCAATCGATTCTTTTTGAATCAACAGCCTTTTCATGAATTTTGTTTACAATAAGAAAACAAAACAATGTCACAGTAAGGAAAGTTAAAGGAAGGACGGCATAGTCCATTATTCCAAAGCAATCCTTTGCCACTATCAAGTTTCTTCAAGAAAAGAGCGTACCAATTCTTAAAAGGCCGGCAACGCAGTCGCGAGCCCTTTGGAATTGAGAGTGTCCTTGGGCGGCGGTATCACTTAACATCAGATGAGCCTCCTGCCCGTTTGCCCCCTGTTCTATAAAAAAAAAGTAAATTAAATAATCAATATTCAAGACCCAGCTAGTATTATCCTGACCTTCCATAACTACACTTGTATGATTTCGTCCGTTTCCCACTGAATACCGACTTCTCTGTGGAAAAATTATCATAATTAACTTGTCAACCTTATCGTTTTGTTATTGATAAGGCCATAGTTTTTCTACGTAAAGTAAATAGATAACAGACAAAACACCTTTGATTTCCTTCTATGTACTTTCCTAGATGAAAATATATAAAATTATGGATAAATCCATTGAGTTGAGTGTTTATAGGAGAAATTTATGACGTCTTTTGGAATACAAACACTTATTTTAAATTCTGTTAAGGATTATTTACAAGCATATTTAGGTAATTCAATTTGAGTAATCTGTGACCGTTTTGTGTCACGTGACCGACCTATAAATAAACAAACTATATTTTGAATTATGGATTTTATGATAATAATTATTTACAAGGTATTTTACTTAACGCTTTAAGAGCCGAATTTTGCATAGATTACTCTTAATAATACTTTATTTGTAACAATTTCAATGATGTCGACGTCTGAAAGACTGTTTTGACATTAACGATTGATTCAAAGAGAAGTTAATCAACCTCTCATTAGGAATGTGTGTCAAATGCGTTCGATCCACTTATGCGTTATCTAGAACCAATAAATCACATAATTACTGGTTCAGTCGGCCGATACTTCTTTAGTATTAGGTCATCTATACTATAGAAAAAAAAGTCATTGTAGACTATACTGACTTTTTACCAAAACACGACGGCGTGTGTGCACAGACTACGCCTACTATTAGAACAAACAAATCACGACACAGATACAGAAATCTGTGGCCCAGATCTAAGAAGGTTCTAGCGCCCCTGATTTTGTTACTGACTTTTTTCTGTAATACGACCTGAGCTCTATATGAATAGTGGTAATTCCATTTTGACAGTCAATATTAAGACAGTAATATTAGAATACCTATAATGTGCAAAAATTTTGATAACATCATACAATTAGCAATAATGGTTTCTTATGTTCTTTATAATTACCTTATTATGGCAAGTAATAAAATTGGACTCATATTGTTATAAATCTTTCTTTATCTAATTTTGATGAATTTTTGTATTTGTGGTGTAAATGATTCAGATTGTATATGCGACATGGGACCAGTATAATATAATATGAAACTAACTTAATTTAATGCATTATACCTATTCCCCGTTTTTGGTGACCAGCGTGTCCTATGACACATAGGCCTCTTCCAGCCGCTTCCGTTCTTTTCTGATGTTAGCTCTTCTTGTCTTTTTTCTTCCAAGTTGTGCCTCCTATAATCTTTATATCGACTGCCCATCTCTTGCTCTGTCTTCCTATTTTCCTTTTTTCATCGCTTGGTTGCCATTCTGTAATAATTTTTGTCCATTTCAATCTGCTACCTCTCGACATGTGCCCGGTGCTGTGCCATTTAATTATCTTATTTTCTTTATAATGTTCTCTACTTTGGTCGTTGATCTTATCTCTTCTGTTATTTTTCGATGTCTCAGTGTTACACCCACCATGCTTATTTCCATTCCCCTTTTTCATGTTCTCAACTTTAAAAGATGTTTCTCAGATAGGTAATGCCCAAGTCCGGCAGCCGTATGTTACACATGTGACATGGCTCTTTCCGTTCTTATTTAGCTTAATTAAATGTATATAATGATGTATTTAACTTTAGTAATTGCTAGGAAATAAAAAAAACAATGGCGCTTCAACCTTTTTAGGTCTGGGCTTCAGATTTCTGTATCTGTTTCATGATCATTTGTCAATCTAATAGGCTAGTAAATGAGCCGCCGACTTTTTTGGTTTAAGGCAAGCTCTCTTTCTCACGATGTTTTTCTTCACCGTTCGAGCGAATGTTAAATGCGCACATACACAGAAAGTCCAATGGTGCACAGCCGGGGATCGAACCTACGATCTCACGGATGCTGCTCTTAATTGATACGAAATATGTAAGATTATTTATCACCTCACAGTTCAAGTAATAATTTTGTTTAATATCTCTGCTCACATTCTAAATGTGTTTACATTAGAAATGATCAATTGTTGAAACCTAATACCTAACCGCTAGTAAAATAATAATAGCACCATTGTTCCTATCTTAGCAGCGGTCATATTTTCATAATACGGCTTCTATACTCAATATTATTCCGAGAAGGTTTCAAATCGTAAAGGTTCAATACTTTTATTGAGCCTTTAAGGCAACCTAATTAGGTCGTTGCCCGGAGCTGTCAAAATAATCTTTGACTAATGATTTAAGTTGATTTTATACTGGCGACATTAGCGCTACCGTATTGAGAGAAATATATTATCATATACCTACTATAGCGTTAACGATACCGAATTCAATATTTAAGATGTGTAACTGTTTGCAAAGATAAAATAATTTGAATTTTTAACTATTTGCATTTATTTATTAATCAATTAGGAATGTTACAACACATAAAAAATATATATTCATAATTATGAAAGTGTCCTTAATTTGTTTCACAGATAACAGAACTAAAAATAAAAATATGTAATGTATGATAAACACAACTAAAAATGAAAAGACAAAACATATCTAACTATAATATTTCATACAGGCATAAGCGAGTTCCTTATCCAATGGTTAGCATGTTCGACTGCAGAAACCATTATATTTCATAATTTGTATCCTGTTAGCCAATTGTGTCCGTTATGCAATGTGTTAATATTTAGTACTAACTAAGATTATATTTCGTGAAACGTCTCCAGTGACGTGTCTGGAGAGTAGCCAATGTCTCGACTTTACGCAAAACTAGACATTTCAAGTGCAAAATGAAGGTTGGCAAATATATTTTCGACAGTTATTTTATAATTATTTTAGTCTGGGGCTTTTGTAGGCGATAGAAATCAATTTAGAATCCTGGAAATTATGTCCTTCTGTTTACTGTTTTACTTCCATTCCTAAAATATTAAACTAGCGGCCCATCTCGGCTTCTTTAATATTGTGAAACATTTTTTTGTTCTATCAATAGTTTTCGCAGCGCATGCGATGAATGATATTCTATAGGCATTTTTTACCTTGGGGAACGTTATTGTAGTTTTAGTAGGATCCTTATTTTTTTCTTGCAATTACAGTCAGTGATAATGTAGCATTCAAAAGGTAAAAGAATTTTTAAAATCAGTCCAGTACTTTTTGAGCCATTTCGTTACAAACATAAAAGTTATATACAAATCTTTTTACTTTAAGAACCCGTTAAAACACTTATCGATACAAGATGGCGTCTCACCAGTTCCGATAACTATACTTGTAAACACGTAAACGTCAATATTTTAGGCGTCTTTAGGCGATTAGTGATTTTGTGTTAATGGTGTGCAGTTAAACAAAAAGTCCAAAATTGCAATTTCCCTGTGTTCCAAATGTTGTCAAAATGCTTCGAGAGTACCGTAAGCGCATATTTGTACTCAGGACAAATATTACATTATACAAAGATGATTGACGGCGCATTTGCGAGTATTTAAATGGTATCTCTATAGGATATTTTTCCCTTAAAGCTTTAATATCATGTTTAAGCTAGTTTATCACCTAATTTGATACATAATGTGAAAGTGTATCATTATTTTACCGGAACAACATAAATTAAACCTATTATTATTATTTTTTTTTTTATACAAAGTGGGGTAAAAGGCAGGAGGCTTATCTGATGTTAATTGATACCGCCGCCCATTAACACTTACAATGCCTGACGGTTCGCAAGTGCGTTGCCGGCCTTTTAAGAATTCTTACGCTCTTTTCTTGAAGGACCTTAGTTGGTTAACTCCACATAGTGGTGGTGCGGCAAAAATGCCTTAAATAACGTGGAGGTGATACAGGTGGAATTTCGTATACTGCCTCGACGTCCAACGATGAAACTCAGCTGCAGGTCATCCGAACAACTACTTTGAACTCTTCATTCTTAAATTCCTTAAAAAAATTTAGAACTACATAGTACATAATATGTAGTTTTAATATTTTTCAACTTAGAGCATACTAATCGTAATTATTAAAAAAAATCCCGATCATTGTTGCGTCAATTTTACGCAATATATTTAGATCATAAACAGTCTCCAATAAAATTAAACTCCAATACAGTATTAGGTCATCGTTATATTGTAGCTACACTTAATATTATACTACATATACTCGTACATATATATATATTTTTAATGGCTCTGGCACGGTTTGTGCATTAGCCAGCGTCAAGTATAAGATTTTTTTTTATAATTCGTGCTTGCCTTTAGAAATTCGACCGTGTCCTCCATATACGGTTTAAGCACTCGCCCGGTACCGCACAACCCTCGCAAAGGCCGAGAACAAATTTAAATTAAATTAAAACTTGCCCTCGAACCGGGAATCAAACCCGGTACCCCTCACCTAGTTGCCACTTAATAAGACCGCTAGGCTATGAGGCCCCCTGTACATATATTTGTAATAATTACAAGACAAGTGTGACACCTAATATAATGACCTCAGATAACAATTTCAAAGGTTCCATCAAATTAAAACATGAGTACTCAACTGTCTCTTTGCATCACAGCAGTGCCGGATTAAGATGTCTGGAGGCCTCGGGGCAACAAAGGAATCGAGGCCCCCTGGCCCCAAAATATTTATAAAAAAATAAAAATAAAATTAACATTTTCAGTCGAGTTTTTTAATCAATAATTTATTGTGACATCAAGTTGACATAAAAATATATCAAATGAAAAGTTTTTTACTAGTGTGACAGTCGGAATTTAAAACATTTTTTTTCCGAAGTCTATTGTGGGGACCCTCTTTCGAGGAGGCCCTTACTACGGAGGCCGTACTTTAGTTAAATGGGTGCAATAAGAAAGCTGTTGTTTTTATGTTATTATATTAAGGGATAAGTTTCCAAATTGTTTGATAGAGTCAGGTGAGTGTATAGATATGAGGAGGCAGATAGGTTCATATCGTAACCATTTTGTAATATTTCAGCTGGAAATTCATTTGCACAGCCCTGTGATTCTGTAACTCACTTTTCGAACTCACACAGCGGTTTTCGCATCGGCGGTCGCTCTCAAATCAGTCGTGAAGCAGTCATTTTATGATTTGGCATTCTGATAAACAATAAACTACAAGCTCCCACCTTTTCAGAAGCTTAGCCCCAGCAAGGCAGGTCAAGGACCCACCTTCGGGAGCCAGGCATGTGCTTCGGCAAAGTCTCTCCTGTTGATACGAGCCATCCAAATTCTAACCTTTAATAATAGGCGTGCATCTAAATTTTTATCATTTGTTTTTATTCATCATCATCAACGGCTTCCGGAAGTATCCATCACAATCTATCTCTTGCTTGTTGCGTCCAACTTCGAACACCTATTGTTTCGAGGTTCTTGACAAGTTCATCCCACCAACGCAGCCTCGGCCTACCGAGTATTCTTTTGCTTGGGTTGTGAGTTCAGTAAACATCTTGGGGTTCTGTCATCCGCCATTCGGTGCACATGTCCCAAGCACTTAAGCCTGTTGCATTTTGGACGATCCTGACGTCACCAAAGGAGTTATCAGCGTCGCAAATAGGGCCAAAAATTCTACGAACTATAGTTTTTATAAATAAATAATTGTTATAGGTTTTTAATTTACAATCACAAGTATACAATTTTCTTAACCTACAAAGTAATAATAAAAAATATTAAAAAGAAAATAAAAACAAATTTAAAAAGTTTCGTCCCTGTGTTGTGTTTGATTGATTGTAAATATAATTAAATAATAAATAATGGTATTGTTTGTTTTAGTATTATCATATTGCATTAAAATTTTCCCGCTAATGCTAAGCATTTGTTACTTTATAATGACATTTTATTTCAATGTCAAATGAAGCTTGGCGTAATAGTTGCAGTAAGCATTTCCTTGTACAAACTTGGCGATTAAAAACAGTGACGGATAATTTTTGCTAGTTCTTCTCGCTCTTCGCCCTTGATTTGGGAACCGGTAGTGAAATAAGATCTTCTTTTTTTAAGTATTTACATTCATAAGTGTTACAAATATGATTAAATATATTTTATTTGGTTAAATATTATTTGAGTAATTAAAATAAATTTCAGTAATTTTACATTCCAAATTCAAAATTCGCAATAACAAGACAAAAACCGTAAATTCTAAATGAAGGTTTCTTTCTCTTTCTTTTCCTCTCATCTCGCATTCTCTCATTTGATATGCCTTTCGCAAACGCGTGGGTTTACGTGCGTAGTCAGTACTGACTTTAGCTTCTATAGTTGTGTTTATCGGTGCCTTAGCCAATGAGTGACGTCATCTACGCATACTTATATTTAATTGAACGCTCGCTGGTTCAGTAATCGGACAACTGTGAGCGATAACTGTTGCGAATATCCAAGGGACTGACTGCACTCATCGTATAACTTGTTCTGAAATCGCATAAATCACTTTAAAATTCCAATCTGTGATTATATTGGTATGTAATATAAATTATAGACTATAAAAATACTGATATCAGTAGTCGATACTATAGATAACACTAAGTAGTTATATAGGAATGTTTTGTTCGTTTTTACTTTTTATTTTTGGCGTTCGTATAGGAACAGACTTCAGTTGTTTATGAACTAGGCACGTCACGTGATGACACATGGGGTGACCATATCTAAAATTAACTGAATCACAGTGTAAATATTTATACATTTTCTGTGCATATGTTAACTGACTAGACAGTAGTTATATATGTATATAGGTTGTGTATAATTATTTACATATATCCAAATGTACGAAAAACATCGTCAATGCTATGTTTCGGCGCTTCCAAGGCCATGATAAAGAATTTATTAAGTTCCGGAGACTGTATTGATTAAAATATGTATTAATTAATGAGATACGCGTCGTCCTCAGAGTGATTACATATCTTACAATAGTCATGCGATATCAATAATGGTGCGATAAATTCTCTTAAATTAAATTGTATTAGCAGTGATGCTGCAGAGAAGCACAGCACCCTTACTTTGTAACTTCCAATAGCAATCCCGTTTTTGTATGCAAGTTCTATGTAGTTCTCTCAATAACCATACCGTTGATTGTTGAGGTTCTAAAACCATAGATATCTACTTATTATTAGGAAAGGTATTGTAAGTCCCAGAGTTACGTCTCTCTATCGAACCATTTGGAAACTAGACTAAACTGAACTTAATCTGCGTAGGCATCGTCGTCTCTTTCTGCCTGTTGGGTTTACGCTGTGATAATAAGAGACAGATGAGTTGATAGACGGTGCAGTTAGACTGATTATATTTTTATGAATAGCATGGAGTTGTGACTTGTGATGGCTCGTTTCGTATTAGCTTATTGCTTTGACAGCAGCCGAACGACAGGAGAGCAATACTATTTGTTAATTTGCTTACCTTTTACCACTTAGCTGATTATAAAGATTGGTTATTGTTAAAATATTTTTAACTGAGGCGTTTTGAATATCATATAATATTTAGTACGTACCTATTATTTTTTGTTACAAATACTATTATTTAATTTAAAAATTCCTTAAATTTAATGAAATTACTAATTGTCGGCTATAATTAGCTCATTATAGAAATTATAAGGGAAGAACTGACGGAAATTTAGCCGATTGAATTTATTTACTGATATTATAATTTTTTTATAGAAATGCAATCTGATTGATCTGATTGAATTATAACAATACGGGTGCGCACTATTATTGCGATAATCGGATAATAATGTTACGATAAATATTGACATATTCAGTTTAACATTGGCTGAATTCACAAGAATAGCATTGTCCACTATTTATGGGAAGATTTAGTTTTTTTATATTCAATCGAATTAATGTTAAACTGTGATATTGATAAATAAGTTAAATATAAATAAAAACTAGGATTATTAATAAAATACATTTAAAATGTTTCATTTAAAACTAGGTGTTCTATTCTCTTTGTTCTGTCAAAATCTATGCGTCTCGAACTCTAGAATGATCTAGAAATGTTAATAAGGAGATGCGCTATTTAGTATACTGTATTACTTTCTGTATTTTATAATGTAAAATCCGTTTCGTCCGCGTTAATTTAAGGCGACGATTTTTATGAAATTCTGTCCGGAGAAGGCATACAGGTTCATTAACCTCACTGCGGCCATGATTTAGTAGCACTTTTTATGGTTTCTAATATTATTAAATAAAATTGTATCTATCCAAAAATATGCAATTATAAAATAAGGTCAGTTTCAGTTGTTCCGCTAACATCTATTTAATTATATTTGTGATGTAGTCAATAGAGATTTAATTATTAATATAAATGTATGTTAAGAATGTTTGGAATTTGTACCTGAATATTACTAAAAATTTAATTGATAATGAACAAGGTCACACGGTTAGTACTTACCTGTTAGTATGTATATAATTCTGACGGGTCTTAATAATAGCAAGAAAAGTATTACTATAGTGCACTGCAAATGATAAGTCTGTGTTGCTAGTCTTCAAAAGATAACCAAAAATACATTGTATTCGATGAACATGAACATTGTATTCGATGTTATGCATTGAACATTGTAGTAATATAATTTATTTTATGAGAGAAAAAGGGTTAGATGACATATTGTCATCTCCCTTTAATGTCATTTAAAATGTTGTGGACATACAAAAGCGGGGTCAAAAGAAGTCAAATCTTTGTAAGCATTTGGCGTCAAAGTAAATAAAGTTGTATATATTAGTTACTTAGTACATAAATATAGCCGAATGATATTTATTTATATAGGTAATGACACTTATGAACGTAAAAAATAACGAAATTGATATTTACTGCCGAATCCCAACACAAGGGCTATAAATAACAAATCTGTGAGCCGACTTAAAAGTAGAATTTATTTAGGAGAACGTCTACGAGCTTTGCATATGATATAATGATGTAATCATTCAACTGACGCATTCAATAATAAGGCTAAAGTAGAATGTTTTATTTTTAGTTCAATTTATTCAAGTTAATTAGAGTTCAGTGACGATCTGTCTAACCATGCAGAATCATTCAATTGGTTAGTTAATCACGGCCTTGTTAGTAAGACATTAACACAACACTCTATCTTAATATATATATTTCTTGTGTGCGTGTGTATGTGACTGAACTTCTCTCAAACGACTGGACCGATTTTGATGAAATTTTTTGTGTGTGTTCAAAGGGATCTGGGAATGGTTTAGATTCACAAATCAGCCCGGCAGATGGCACTGCAGTCGGTACTTTCATACTTTGCTTAATATCCTAATCGCTTTAAATATCATGCAGGACAACGTCTGTGGGGTCCACTAGTATGTTTATAATTTTACCCGTATATCTTATTTATATATGTCAAAAATTAATCTTGATTTAGATAAATTCAAAAAATACGATATAAAATAATACAATAGATAAGGGATCTATAATATACTTCGTAAGTTTCTATACGCGTTATCTTGGGTCATTGACCTTAGTATTTTAAAATTAGATCATACAATGAGTAATAGGCATTACGTTTGATACGTCTGATAAAGGTATAGCACGGCTAAAAAATATTATAATGTCATAATAGGTATTATTACGATAATTAGGTCACCTGTTGTTGTCTAGTGATTTGTATTCAATGTAATAATTTTTGCATGTATTAAAAGATTTTACGTATTTTACGGGATTTTTGTGAAAAACTGTAACATTCAAACGCTAGTAAAAGTATACGAAATAATATTTTGATGTTAGCTTAAAATAAATGTTTCTCAATCTAAATTCTTCTTATTTGTTTCAGATTGTTTCTGCACTGAAATGTTTGAAGCAGAAAGACTTTAATGTCAAAAAAAGAGAAGACGTTTATTAGACAAACGCGCCACAATTTTGAAAGTGTATTTTTTAAGAAATTGATATCGAGGACTAGCCGGTCCTTGATGAACTCGACAAGTAACAAACCCAGCACTCTCACTCTTTGTATATCGAAGAGCCCCTGCCGGTATTCCGCTAGAGATCCGAGATTAAGACATTGGTCAAGAGAACTAATCGTGTCTTCAACGTAGACAAACTTAACTCGCTCATTGAAGGCGACTTAACTCTTCTATACGAAGATCACACGGTTCCAAGTACGTACTTAAAACCGTACTTAAAACGCGTGGAATGGAAACGGAAAGAAAGTACGCAAATGGAATACCAGGTAAAGATAATGTTAAACATGAACAAAGCGTACCGTCTGAAGAGGAGAAGACTACGTCTCCGCTGTTAATCAAGAATGACATCAAGTACATCGATTCCGTTCATGACAGCAAGTGTGATGTCAGAAACTCGGACAACAACGACCTAAATACAGTGAATGCGATGAAAACGGACGAAAAAAAGGATACACTAAGTGTTGCGTATAACAAAGACGATGACGATGCAAAATCAACCAATGAAAGAGTTACATTCTTGGGCATTGGTGATGCAGATAGTATATGTTCTAGCAAAGACATTGAACAAGAACCACAGATACCGGACGGGGGATGGGGCTGGGTGGTCGTAGCCGCCTCTTTTCTTATCGCCACGGTGGCTGATGGCTCTGCTTTTTCTTACGGTTTACTGCAGATTAAATTTGTGGACTTCTTCGAAACAAGCGAAGCAAAGACTTCATTGATTGGCAGTCTTTTTATATCGGTTCCATTGATAGCTGGACCTATAATGAGCGCTCTCGTCGATCGATACGGCTGTAAGAGGATGACTATGGTTGGTGGAGTTTTTTCCACTGTTGGATTTGTTGCTGCTTCCTACAGTAACACTGTTGAAGCGTTGTACGTAACGTATGGTATAATTGCTGGATTAGGAATGGGGTTACTGTATGTAACTGCCGTGGTATCTATAGCATACTGGTTTGAAAAACGACGTAACCTTGCAGTAGGATTAGGATCATGCGGTGTGGGATTTGGTACATTTGTGTACTCACCCCTGACGACATATTTGTTGGATGAGTACGGTTGGAGAGGAACTTTGCTTCTTTTGGCTGGCACAGTACTTAATGTGTGCGTTTGTGGAGCAGTAATGAGAGACCCAGAGTGGCTTATCATAGAACAAAAAAAACAAAGGAGACTTAGTAAAGCTAAAAGAGCGTGCAGTTATACTTCGATATCAGCAAGGTCTGCGAAATCATGTGGCGGAGAGTCTATATACCCTGGAGTTGAAGAGTTGAAGTCATTAATGAATAGTGGTGATACACCCGAAGACATTCTTATGGCCTTAGTTTCGTCTATAGCAGAAGCAGAAAATGTGGAAGAGGCTACAAAAAGAAATGCTGACTCGTCGCAACTTCAAAAAGGCAGTTCCGTCATTAATTTGCCTACATTCTTGCGACAAAATGAAAGGGTATGCTTTTTACGTATGTAATTCCAACGTTGTCATAGGTGCTGAAGTATGTACCTTTTTAGGTCTCAGATTTCTGTATCTGATTCATGATCACTTGTCAATATAATTGGCAAGTACGTGATCAAACTCCTGTGCTTAACACATGCCGTCCAATTTTTGGGTTTCCTCACGATGTTTTCCTTCACCGTTCGCGCTAATGTTAAATGCGCACATAAATAGAAAATCCCTTGGTGCACAGCCGGGGATCGAACCTACGATCGAACCTACGACTATCAAGTCGCACGATGAAGCCACTGAGCCAAATGAATTATGACGACAGTTTAAAAATGTACTTTCTTAATACTAATTTTATTTTACTTTCAGGTACCAATTGAAGTATTGGAGCAACTGAAGTCTAATGAACGCCTATACAGTATTGTTTTGCAAAACTATCCTTCACTACTTGCTCTGAGAACATCCTCAGAGACTAAATTACCAATCGAGTCTCCAAAGAAAGATGGAAAAACAAAAATAAGCAAAAAGGAAAAGAAAGCATTTGACAAGAAAATCGAAAATGTTAAAAATAAATTGCTCCAACCAATACCTGAAAATAACGTCATCACTCCAAAAGCTCGTCAGGATTGGTTTACCAGGAATATTCAAGCCGATCACAACTATTTAAGGGGTATTAGAGTACATCGTAACTCCATTATGCACAGAGGTGCTATGATGAACATAGCTAAATATAAATTGAGGGCATCTTCCTGCCCAGATATTTATAAAAACTCAATGTGGTCAGTGAAGGAGGAGGAAGATAAGGTAAACGGCGCTGATGCAAAATGTAGATACAGTGTCATTTTTTTGTTTTAAATCGACCAAAGAGTTTATATTTTACAAATTTAATTATTTACGCTATCTTAATATATATATAAATAACGTGTCATGTTGTTTGTCCGCTATGGACTCCTAAACTACGGAACCGTTTCAATCAAATTTGCACACCGTGTGCAGTTTGATCTAACTTAAAAGATAGAATAGCTTTCATCTCAATTTACACCCGCAATATTATTTTATATCAAAATGTTTGTTTATTATTTGATAGTCACAGCTAACAGATGGCGCTGTGTTGAAAGTACCAACGTTTCACAAAAGCTACAATTTAATGGCATAACCACCAAAAAAGCATGGTGGTCGCCATGACTGGTGTTTTCCTACCGTTTCGTTACTACTATGTAATATAACAAAAACCTTTGCCACAGCAACGCTTGGCCGGTCTGCTAGTCCAATATATAATTAAAGGAATTGCCACAACTGTATTCCCTTCGAATTCCGTTTAATAACTAGCCGGTAATTTTTTTACCAACTGTTCAACTATCCTTCACAGTTATTTCCAATGCGATAGTTGTTAACAATTATTAAAAAAAAAAACATTAGAAAACTAATAAAATGTGTTAATTTGAAGAGTGTTGAGAGAATCTATTTGTTTATTCCAGACATGGGGAAGGCGTTTCTTGGACATTATCAACAAAACGTTCGACTTCAACATGTTCACGGAATTTCATTTTCTTATGATGAATCTGTCTACTTTGGTTCTATTCATTTGGTTCATCGTACCTTACTTCTACATTTCGACTTTCATGGAAGAGAGCGGTTATACTGAGACGCAAGGTGCTTTGATGCTCAGTACTTTCGGAGTAGCTACCATTATTGGAATTGTAAGTATCCTTGAAACGTCACGTTGACTTTATTTAAAAAAAAACACATTAATAAAAAATATACAACCTTCTTGGATTCAGCCTTCTGTGTCTGATACTCGCCGTCACGATTCATACGAGCGACGGTTTTTTTGCGCACATAGTAAGAAAACCTACGACCGATGAGATGAGAGGCGTAGCTCAAACCATTAGGCCAACACTGCTGCTATAAACACAATTTCATGTTAATATAAACTAATAATAAACCGATATTAATCACAATGCGGTTTTCTATCTCCACTAGAAATGTTTTCTGTATTTTTTAACCACAGATTAAGGTACAATGTATTAAGAAGCTATAAACAACTTGTATATATCTCTAAGCGCTTACAAAATATTCTTTGATAAACTTGTATATAATATCTGTATGAAAACAAGCCTTTAAGTAACTCTTTGTACTCTCGTGTAACTCTTATCTGTAATGAGTATATAATTGTTTACATAGACTATTTACACGCTATTAGCATTCTTTTATATGATTACCTAAGTGTCAAGGACGAACAAATAAATGACTTGAACTTTTTTCCGAGAGTATATCTAAATGCTACTAACAACCCTAGAAAAAGAACTATATTGCTTTTCTATGTATTATAACTATTGCAACTGATTACCGGTATGGAATTGATTACAATTTCGACACAAATGTTTATCCGAGAGTAGAAACTTATTATATATAAATAAAAAAAACAATTTTAAGGTTATCTATGGATTTTTAAATCTTTTTCAGGTTGGGCTTGGCTGGATGGGTGATCTGCCATGGGTGAATATCACCAAAACATACGGGGTTTGCCTCGTACTGTGTGGCGGTACAATCGTTCTCTTTCCAGTTCTTATTCGCCTGATGGATCCAAAGGAGACATATAGCTTCTATATTCTCACTTTGAACGCTTTTATCTTTGGTCTCACCTTCTCAAGTTCGTATTCCTATACGCCGAGCATTTTGGTGGAGCTGATTGCGTTGGAAAGATTCACAATGGCATATGGCTTGGTACTTCTTAGTCAAGGCGTAGGCCATTTGATCGGACCACCTATGGCTGGTAAGTTTTGAAATATTTTGCTTGAGAAAAGCCGCCTAGCAACTGTACACAGGTACATACAATATAGCCCCTTTTATCATTTAAATACGAAGTGACACAAATAGCACACACTTTAAATGTCTTCTACAACTTTTAAAAAGTATTTGTAGTTAAAATGAGATATTTATTGGTTTTCGAATTTTATAGGCGCTCTTCGTGACAGGACCGGATATTGGGATGCAGCTTTCTACGTGGCGGGAATTTGGGTCGTTGTTTCCGGTCTATTGGTAGCTGTAATACCATACACAAAAAACTTTAGGATTGTTGGAGACGCACCTCTTGCTAAGGATGCTGCCGGAGAACCCGATCCCAATGTAAAAATAATAATCGCTCATTAGAGCCGTTTATTTTTGTATTAGTATTTTTATATTATATTAAATCTACCTAAAACGAAGACAATTATATTACCGCCAAGATGTTTTAAAAAACAAACTAGCTGTTTTGAAAACTTACTTTGGTAAAGAGTAAAATTCTTAGTGAGTAAGATTATTTAGCAGGCTTATTTTTACATATTTTTATATGTATAGGTAATTAACTTTTAATTGTTTAATTAATTTGTGTATTGACGCGCGAAGGGCATTTTTTAAGTTTTGTGTGTATTACTTATTTAACGAGTGTACTTTTGTTTATTGATAATCACTTAATTGTAGTTTTTTTTTAAATAAAATGATGGTATAAAAAGCTTTTGGCGCCATATCTACTCTGGCACCATACATTTTCGATAATGTACTTATTTTTGTGTTTTCGAACAGAAACATTTATTGTCTACTTAATTTTAGTTCCATAAAAATTAGGATGTCCCAGTTTTTAAAAAAAATCATTAATGATATATATGTATTTTAATTTTAGACACTTTCTTGAATTATATTCTGTTATTTCAATACTTTTGATATTAACATTTAAACATTACATCTAGAAATATACTTAAGAAAGTATTGTGTAAAATATTTAAAAATAAAAAGCGTGACTTAAAAGTTGTTTTTTTATTTATTGACGAATTCTGGATTTGTGCTTATTTCGCTAGCCCAAAATGTGACCAATAAATTATCGTGGCGTAACGAGAGCAACATATTACATCAGGATTCAGGAGTACCCCAAGGGTCACGCCACACTGCCATTATTATTCAATTCTTATTTATAAGATATAAAATACTCTTTTCACTTTCATTAGCATCTTATGTTCGCGGATGACAGAAATTAAGAAATCAAATTTAACAAGATCTCAATAGGCTGGAAATATATACAAGTGTAACAAGATAACCTTTTCGCGTAAAACAATACAATACATTTACAAAATCGATAACACCCCAATAACACAAGTAAAACTAGTAAGAGACCTTGGAATATGACAAAAAAACGACGGGTTACACTCCGAGAGTGCTGGCAGAAGTGAAAACTTGAATATTAACGTTGTACATTTTTGATATTTTGGAATGGTTAGGGAATAATTTTGCACGAATTTAATTTGCTTTAATTATCAGTATAACAGTACTATCAATTTATGTGGTAGAATACAATATTTATTTATTGCGCTATCGCACACATGACAATTTATATTACATTAAATACGCCGCGCCAGCTGTCTACTCTCCATCCGTCTTACAAAACCTACACAAAATAATTAAAATTAGTATTAAATAATTCAATTAGGAAAATTCACTATTTTTTAAGTTGCCATTTTTTATTCGCGTAAGTCTGACCAAATCGTTATTAATAAAGCTTTAGACGTTTCGCAAAATTAAACCTTGATGTATTGAATAAAGGTCCAATTCCACATGCATCAATGTATCTGAGGAAAGAGACAAATGAATTGAAACCGTAACCATATATTACGAAGGTTCATAATCCTTTAAAAAACATCCATCTTACGAATTTGTCCTGACGCGAGTTTAACATTTTTTACCCCTTCGAAAAAAAGTGTACAACGCCGCTAAAGAAGTTTTCACTTCAAATATAGGCCTATCCAGAACATAGATGACATAACAGGCAAAGCATATAAACAACTAGGTTTTGTCAATCGGACATGCAAGTAATTTAAAAACATAAATTGTACAAAATGCCCATTGATATACAAAAACCCAAGATGCACAATCAACGTCTAAAAAACGTCCTCAAAAAAATGAGCGCAACATTCTAAATTGTGCACTCATTTCAAATAGTCTCGCGTCTATAAGTGGAGTCGATGTTATTTATTTGTGTTTTTTTATAAAAAAATTTATGTACTCTTGAACTTTTTTGTGTGTAGTTTTTGACAAATATATTTACGCTATATAAAGTGTGGGTCAGGAGGTAGCCAATTTAACATTTTTTTTTAATTTAAAGAAAAAACTTTTTAACCGGATTAATGTTATGTATTATTATAAATTTACAACTATTTAACATCCAACACCTTTTGTCTTCAGTCACCGTGACCACTCACGCTGTAAAGCACCCGAAAAGTCGGATAAATTTAAAATTATGTTAAATAGTTGTAAATAAAAAAGTCATGTTCGACTCCACTCAATACCTTGTCCTACCGACCACGGTCGGTCGTAAAATTTTATTGCTTTAAGTACGTATACACTGCGTTGTAATAACAACTGTAGTGTATTGACTAAATAAAGTGT
Source organism: Pieris macdunnoughi (assembly GCA_905332375.1). Taxonomy (NCBI): domain Eukaryota; kingdom Metazoa; phylum Arthropoda; class Insecta; order Lepidoptera; family Pieridae; genus Pieris; species Pieris macdunnoughi. The sequence continues at coordinate 4,854,955 of CAJOBZ010000014.1, read as the reverse complement.
TACTTGGTTGTCTCATGCGCCTACGTCACTTGTCAGTTGTCAGACTGTCAGTCGTAATCCGACACCCGAACGGAGCGGTTGTGTGTAGGACGTTTGTACAAGTGTTGTGGTGTTGGTGAGCCGTAAATCACTCCAAGAAGCAGGACATTACATGTGGCGACGAGGAAAAAGTGAGTACACATAAGAAAAAAAAAAGGGAAAGATACGGTGCACTAAACAATTAGTGACGTCATTCCCAGAGTACTTTGCCTATAATTTACTATGACCCGGTTGTTTTAATCATTAGCTATTGATAGCAGAAACAGTTGCATCTTGACTTCTGAACGAATGTAGATAATTTTATTGTTGACGGGAAATATGAACAGTACTTAGGTACTTATTGTTTTCATATTTCATAAATGTTTTGCTTGTATTACAATATTTAATATTGTCGTACCTACATTTAAGCAGTAAGCAACAAACCTCTGCAATTACTGAGCTAAGGATATAAACAAATAATTACCTATAGGTTCAGCTAAGCTAAACTACGGGTATCTACATTGAATGTACGATTGTTTTGTAGCACCTACCTACATAGTGATAGAAATATATTGTACTAGTAGACCGGCAAAGCGTTGCTGTGGCTAAGGATTTTGTAATATTACAAAATAGTAAACTATTCAAGGGAAACGGTAGGAGTACACCAATCGTGGGGACCACCATGTTTTATGGTGGTTATGCCATTAAATTATAGAAACGTTGAAAGAATTTATGAAACGTTGGTACTTTTAACACAGCGCCATCTGTTAGAATGGTGGCTATTAAATAAGAAACAAATATTTTGCAATAAAATTATATTGCAGGTTTAAATTGAGATGTATCCTATCTTTTAAGTTGGATCAAACTACACACGGTGTGCAAATTTGATTGATATCGGTTCGGTAGTTTAGGAGTCCATTGAGGACAAACATTGTGACACGAGATTTATATATATTAAGATTATGCTTGTGTTTAGTGATGTTTCTATTTGTCTACAAAAATAATAATAAAAATAATAGCAAGGTTTATTTACAACCGTTGACCGTTAAATCGGTAGGTACCTGTCTACCTAACTAACGTAGATTTAACAAAGACCCTAAATTGGATCTGGTTCACTAAATTAATTAAACTATGTGGTTGTGATTAATACTGTAAAACAAATGGGAGTATCTACTGAAAGCAGTTGGAACCCAACTGATCATTAAATTGATACCAGTAAATAAAAATAAAAGCAGACAAAAAGTCTGATCATTAAATTGATATCTGTAAATAAAAATAAAAGCAGACTAAAAGTCTGATCATTAAATTGATACCTGTAAATAAAAATAAAAGCAGACTAAAAGTCTGATCATTAAATTGATACCAGTAAATAAAAATACAAGCAGATTAAAAGTCTGATCATTAAATTGATACCAGTAAAAAAAACAAAAGCAGACTAAAAGTCTGATCATTAAATTGATGCCAGTAAATAAAAATAAAAGCAGACTAAAAGTCTGATCATTAAATTGATGCCAGTAAATAAAAATAAAAGCAGACTAAAAGTCTGATCATTAAATTGATACCAGTAAATAAAAATAAAAGCAGACTAAAAGTCTGATCATTAAATTGATATCTGTAAATAAAAATAAAAGCAGACTAAAAGTCTGATCATTAAATTGATACCTGTAAATAAAAATAAAAGCAGACTAAAAGTCTGATCATTAAATTGATACCAGTAAATAAAAATACAAGCAGATTAAAAGTCTGATCATTAAATTGATACCAGTAAATAAAAACAAAAGCAGACTAAAAGTCTGATCATTAAATTGATGCCAGTAAATAAAAATACAAGCAGATTAAAAGTCTGATCATTAAATTGATGCCAGTAAATAGAAATAAAAGCAGACTAAAAGTCTGATCATTAAATTGATACCATTAAATAAAAATAAAAGCAGACTAAAAGTCTGATCATTAAATTGATACCTGTAAATCAAATAAAAGCAGACTAAAAGTCTGATCATTCAATTGATATCTGTAAATACAAATAAAAGCAGACTAAAAGTCTGATCATTAAATTGATACCAGTAAATAAAAACAAAAGCAGATTAAAAGTCTGATCATTAAATTGATACCAGTAAATAAAAACAAAAGCAGATTAAAAGTCTGATCATTAAATTGATATCAGTAAATAAAAATAAAAGCAGATTAAAATTCTGATCATTAAATTGATACCAATAAATAAAATAAAAGCTTTACAATAAAATTATTATTGTACGTTAGTGAGTACTAACTTAGCAGATTAAAAATCTGATAATTCAATTTATACGTTTGTTGGTATGGACAGCTTAAGTAGATTTATGCGGATAAAAATATAATCCGATCATTAAATTGATACGAGATGGAAGCATCTGAGATCAAATCTAACTGCAGATACATAGATATCTGAATCATTAAATTGATAATTCCTGGTCGCCCCAAAGATGTCACTCCTTTCACTGGAAAAGTTCGACTGTAACGGTAAATCTACCTCAATGGGTGCACGATGGGAGCGATGGAAACGAGCACTATTCATTTACCTCGAAGCGTCTAACATTGACGAAGACGTAAAGAAAAAGGCATCTCTCGTACATTTCGGTGCGCTAGACTTACAGGAAGTGTTTTACAACATTCCTGGAGCTAATGTCGAACCAACTGAAGGCAAAGACGTGTTTGAAGTAGCAATATCTAAACTTGATGCCTACTTTGCACCAAATCAGAACAAAGTATACGAGAGACAGACTCCTTAAACAAGAACCTAACGAAAAAATTTAAATTTGTGGTGAGACTGGGAAAACAAGCTGATAAATGTCAGTTTGCTGACAGAGATGAAAACATTATCGACCAAATAACGAAAAAAATGTTTTCTACCCGAACTGAGAAAAACGATATCACAGATTGGGGATGAAATTACATTAGAGCAAGTAATCACCGAAGCAAATACTCTTGAAGTTGTTAATAAACAATTAGACGAGTTTAAAAACCCACAGAAATCAAATGAGAATCAAGAAGTAAACAGGATGGATAGTAAATTTAAAAGAAAAGTCGTTTCGACAGGAAGAAGAACTTAAACATAGGGATATTATAGAGCCGATAGTGGGTTCTTCTAAATGGGTGTCCCCTGTAGTGCCGGTGCTGAAAGGAAATGGAGCCATTGTACGAGAAAATTACCCATTGCCGACGATGGACAAGTTGCTACCTAAAATGAAAAATGCAAAAGTATTTACAATATTGGATATTAAAGTCGCATTTCACCAACTTGAAATAGATCCTGCTTCAAGAAACAACCACCTTTATAACCAGTAAAGGCTTATTAAGATACAAGAGAGTCATGTTTGGCATATCATGTAACCGAAAACTGGGGACCAGAACAAAAGGGGTATTTTAAGTCGTTGAAGGAAATCATGACAAATATTCCTAGCTTAGGGTATTATAATGTTAGCACTTAGCGATCGTACGATTGTCATAGCAGATGCTAGTCCTGTGGATTTAGGTGGAGTTTTAGTTTAAACTAATTCCAAAGGTGAGCCCAGGATTATTGCATATGGCCACAAAACTCTGACTGACTGTGAACGCCGCTATTGCCAGACAGAAAAAGAAGCGTTAATTCGCGTGTGGGCGGTGGAACATTTCCACATATTCCTTTATTGTAAAAGATTTGAACTTATAAGAGATCACAAGCCGTTGGAGGTAATATTTGGTCCTAAATCTAAACCATGTGCAGAGATAGAGAGATGGGTTATGCGCTTACAATCGTACGACTATAAAATAGTTTACCAACCAGGGAAAACCAATATCGCCGACTCATTGTCGAGACAACAAATAAGCAAAAATGCGGAGAAATCCCTGATAAAATTGGAAGACAATCACATTTGTCATATTGTAGAGTTTGCCCGACCTCGTGATGTTTCTATTAAAGAAATAATAGATAGCACAATGGACGATAGGAAAATATTAAACGTGAAAGAGGGTTTATATCGGAACATATGGAACGACGACGTGAAGTTGTATAAAATGTTACAAAATAAACTTTGTTTTCATGAGGGTATATTATTGAGAGGAATGGGAATTGTGGTTCCCTCGGCACTCCGTAAAATAGTTTTGGATGCAGCTCACGAGGGACATCCCGGTATCGTGTCAATGAAGGCGAGACTTCGTACGAAAGTCTGGTGGCCTAGATGCGACAGAGGCTGATAAAATTGTTAAAGCCTGTAAAGGATGTACTCTAGTATCTGCACCATGTCCACCAAACCCTATAAAACGGCGTGAGTTTCCAGAAGTGCTTTGGATTGATATCGCAATTCATTACAAGTGGTGACCACATATTATAAAGAAGTGAAGATTTGTCGCAAAATTACCTCTACTGAAATTGTAGCCAAACTTAAAGGAATATTCAGTGGATTAGGAAATCAATAACTGCAGATAATAGAAGACAGTTACTCAGCGAAGAGGTTAAATCATTTCTAACAGAAATAAACATTATTCTTTTCAATACAGTACCGTATTGGCTGCGACAAAGCGGAGAGGTCGAAAGACAAAACTGTGTCATACTTAAACGTCTTAAAATAAGTATAGCTGAAAATAAAGACTGGAAGGAAAGTTTACTGGAATATTTAACCATGTACAACACATTCTGTTACTGGAAGAACCTCATCAGAACTTTTCTTCAAAAGGAAGTTTAGAGATAAATTACCTATTTATGTTATGGTAAACGATACAATAGAGAGGACAGCACAAGACACTGAGGTTATGGATAGAGAAAAAAAGAAAACAAATGGGAAAAGAAATCGGATACGATAAACGGAAGGCTGGATAGTGTGATTTAATACCAGGAGACATAGTGTAAATAAAAATATGAATAAAGGAAATAAATAAAAATAAAATAAATAAATCCAGAAACACACACGGTGGAAATCACGAAAAGAGGAGATATCACGGTAAGAAACGATGAAACCGGTCAAACTCGAAGGAGGGAAGTTGTACATTTGAAAAGAGTTCAAGGGGAATGGAATGTCTGAAAAGAAATGAAGTTAACGACGAGGAAATCAATGTCGGAACTTAACCTTAGTGTAGCTGCATAAAACTTTAATTTCATTAATTATGTTTGATTCATGTAAAATCCATCACATTACATCCAAGTTACATTAATGAGTAATCAGAGAGATATAATCAATAAAAACAAATAAAACAAAAAAGGGATGTAGTGTATTGACTAAATAAAGTGTTACTTGGTTGTCTCATGCGCCTACGTCACTTGTCAGTTGTCAGACTGTCAGTCGTAATCCGACACCCGAACGGAGCGGTTGTGTGTAGGACGTTTGTACAAGTGTTGTGGTGTTGGTGAGCCGTAAATCACTCCAAGAAGCAGGACATTACAACAACTTTAAGCAATTTGCGTAAGGTTGATTTTGCAATAATATATGCTTGTAACATATACTGTTATGGACAGAAATAGTGTTTCGGGACACTTTCGAGCGTTACTTTTATTCGAGACTGTGCATCTTGGGTTTTTGTATATCAATGAAAATGCCTCTACTTTGCTTATGTCAGAAGTGTGCTAGAGTACAAGTTTCATCTCGTCTCCATGCTATATAAAATATTTAAAATCTATCGAAAATATACAAAAAAAGTTGTAAAATGTCTTAGTTTTAGACAGTACAAATATTTCAATAGTTGTACAGATTCTTGCGAATATTTTAATTTAGATTCATTGGAATATCGTCGGGGTTCTCCAAGATTTATTATTTTTGCACGCTATTTTTATTGGACGTATAGGTAGCCCCTATTTGCTGTCAATATTTTCTTGAAGTATCCCGTATGCGACAAGATATTTACAAAAAAAGTTCCACGTGCGTCGTACGAACACAAATTATCTGCGTAATTCGCCAATGTTAGGTACTGGGTTTAGCTAGCTATTTTTCAGTTGACATTTTCCACCTTACCAAAGAGGGCATGAGGAAATATTTTAGGAAGTGGAAGGACTTTGACTTATTTAGCAGTAGTAACAATTTCATACTTTTTTTTTAAATATTAAGTACATAACTAATCTATGTTTATGCCGTATATTTTGTTTATCAATGTCATCTGTTTTGATTGTGTATATTGTCTATTTTTTCCTTTGTTATAATATCTAGATATACTGTAAGATTGCTTAAATTATTTAATAAATAAATTATATAAAAGTATCACTAAACACAGATACTTAGTGCGTTTTCCAATTATAAAGCATAATGCGACTCAGTGCCGCACAATGCCGCATAATGCTGAAGCTTAATTGGAACGTGAATTAGTTTTCAAATGCATCAGCAGAGTGCGCTAAGTCAGTGTTGAAAAAAAATTGTTCTGAATAGAGTTAGCAACCTCATTAATGTATAAATAATATGGGTTAACAATAATAATTGGTTGAAAACTTTTTACGCTTATTTTAATAATCAAATTATTTCATTAACATTTTTTTACTGAAATAAGAGAAAACCTTTATAGAATATAAGGTTTTAACAAGCTAAATTAACAGTAAAATATTTAGTTTCATGTAAGAAGTTTACATCATTTACGTTTTGAGTAATATTTTTTAAATGATTTCTATAAAAATTATTTACTTTTTCAAAACCATTGCAATGTTTACAAAAGTATTATCCTGTAAAATAAATTTGTTTACAGATCCGAATTTTAAAATAAAATTGTATTCATATTTTAAATGTGGAATATAAAAAAAGTAACTATTTATACCTTCATCCATACTTATATTTAATTTTTTAGCAGTTTGAAATAACTTTAATTAAATATAAAGTGCTGTAATTGGAAAACGCACTTAATTGTATATGAAACCTTATTTAATCTGTGACCGTTTTCTGTTTCATTTTCTTAAACTACAAAAGGCTGTAGTCTGATCTGTGGGTTTGTAAAAATTCTGAACGAATTTATGAACGTAAATATGTTTTAATAATATAAAACTGAATATAAGAGCCCTAAAGAATAGCCCAAACTCCAAAGCTGCTTAGTTTATATAACAGCAATGAGCTACAAGATTACAGAATATTTAGCCTATTTAAAAAAATATTACCGATTTGATTTGAGAAAAAGTAGGAAAGAAATGCTACATTAACATGTATATTATGCATAGATAATTCCTTTTTGATTACTTGATTGCAAAATTTATACGTTATCACCTAGCAGTTATAGATTTATATTCCACTGTCGTAGATTGTAATTAAAATGGAGAAGTAAGTTGCACCTATAGATTTTTGTTATTGTAATAATTCTTCAAAAGCAATTACAGATTATGGTAAATTTATATATTTTTTTATTGTTACAGGATAGTTCATTTGGATTTTAAAGGTGCACCTTTGAAAGTCTCTTATTTAGAGAAGGTAAGAATTCTGCAGATTTTGTCTACTATAAAGTAATTCTTGAATTATTGTTTCAAATTTGTTGTTAAAAAACCCCCAACAATCATGTCAATTAAATTTGTAATTGTTTAATTTTTCAGCTGTTCAGCATTATCAAAGAATGGGGTGGAACAGGGCTACTTATAGAGTGGGAAGATACATTTCCTTTTACTGCAGATTTGGAGTGCATCGGCAGTTCAAATAATTCCGGGGGAGATGGAATGTACTCTCATGAAGAAGTGAAAGATATAATGCTTTGTGCAAAGGCAAATGGCCTAGAAGTTGTAAGTATTGTTATAGAACAAGTGGTCTAAGCAGATATTTTCGAACAATTTAACTCACTCCTTAATTATCAAATATTTTCAACAGATTCAACTAATTCAAACCATAGCTCATATGGAATATGTGTTAAAGCATCCAAAGTTTTGTCATCTTAAAGAATCATTGCCATCACCAGCTGTTTTATGCCCAACAAAACCTGATTCTTTGCCACTGGTTTGTAACTTGATTGATGATATATTAAATGCTCAGCCAGAAGCCAAATATATCCATATCGGTGCTGATGAGGTAAGAAACCTTTTGCTAAACATTTATAATACTCGAAGATATGCAAGAGCAGTGTTGGTGTAGTTCAGCATAGCTTTCATCCCTGTGGTTGTAGTCAATCCCCAACTGTGCCCCAATGGCCTTTCTGTCTATGCGCACTTAATGCTCGCTCATACAGTTATGGAAAACATTTTGAGTAAACCGCCATATCCCAAAACCAAAACTTAACTATGAATTAAAAATTATCAAAGAAATCAATCTGAGGCCAAGGGCAACTCATATAGGGTTGTAATGCCACTCAATCATAATTATTATTAAAGAGATAACATATATAATAACATTACTCCATGTTACTGTTAAAGATGTTTTATATAAATACATACTTAATGAAGAAAAATAAATATCTAACTGTATATTTATTTACCTTCAAAATAGGTTATGGTTGTTATGAATCTTAGAGATAGTAATTTCCTCATTTGAGGCACTTTATGCAACTGCATTGTGATTGATTATCGCTAATATTTCTAATAACAAAATTTTTGTTAATTTATATTTGTTATGTTGTGTTTGTTTTTATTTTTAACTAGCTAGCCTGGCGAACATCATACCGCCTAATAGTCGATTCTTTATTTTTTAAATTACTTATTCTGCTATTCGGGAAACCGCTCTAGCTAGTAAGATAATAAAAAGAAAGTTGATAAGATAACAAATACATTATGTCAAAAAATAAAAAATTACCTTCCCGGAACCCCTCCACTAACACTTGAACTTTAAGGTATTGTATTAAAGTTCAAATTGACTTTGAAGGATTATTACGAATCTTTTGTATGGTAATATTTCACTCATTTTTTTTAATTTTTCGTAAGAACCATCCTCGTACTTTAAGGAATATTATATAAATAGAATTAGCAAAATCGGTTCTGCTGCTCTCGAGATTTGCGCTTAGCAACAGCGATTCATTTTTATAGTATAGATTAAAATACAAGAAAACAATAGGTATAAAATTTGGAAAGAAATCTAGCTTAGCAATATATTCCAGGCAACCCAATCATTAGATACCCTAAAAATATTCTATTCTGTAATATCTGTGACAAGGTATTAAGAAGCAGTTTTTTTAGGTTTGGCACACAGCAGTCTGTCATTCATGTCAACATAAAGCGGCCACACATAAATACAAAGTGGCCTCACTGTTTTTAGATCATATACAAGCTGTGATATTGTATGTGAAGCAACGCAGGCCCAATATCACAATATTAATGTGGGATGATATGTTGCGGCCTATGACTGTTGAGACGTTACAAGGTAAATAGTAATTTAATTCACCTGATCTTTTTAAATTGGGATAGTTGACAGTGTGATATCTGGAAGGTTCTAGGTTCGATTCTGTGCAAACAAATTATCATTTGATGGTAACGAAGATTGATCAAAGAAGTTTTACTGATGTTTTATTTTTAATATTTATTATAAAGGGAATGGGTCTGTAGAGCGGAAGTATATTTATTTCGATATAATTCTTTGAGAATACTAGGTACTCAAAGTTTCTAGTTAAATTTATTTAGTAATGTTTATCCTTATTTCCCTCATATTGTGAGATCTAATTTTTACTGACAGTCCATTTTTTTATGTTCTTAAAATTAAAAATAAATTCAAAAATGTTTACACATCTGACACATACGAAATCGTCTCGTTAAAACAATGTCGCGTGTTTCAGCATACAACTTGCGAGATTTAGTTCAACCAGTTATATGGAACTATAGCTCAGTAGAACATTTTCAAATTGACCGGACATTATGGGAGAAGTATGAAAACCTTTTTTCTCATGTATGGGCCGGCTCTGCGTTTAAAGGGGCCAATGGGAGTAGTCAGGTGAGTTTCAAATCAAAACAAATACACATTTTTGCGTCGATATCGCTTTTATCGCCTTTATATTACTGATAATATTTTCTAAATTTTTTTTTAACAATTAAATTTAAATAATATGCATACCTATATTATATAGTTTATATGCATTATTTTGTTCCCTTTTGACTTATTATTTGTTATTTTTGTCTTATGCGAGTCAAAAGGCAAACCACAACTTTGATGGTGTTTTCCAAAGTTTCATGAAAAACAACAAGTACAATGGAAAAGTGTTGTGACAATAATAATGTGAATTTGACTCAAGCAATTTAATTTTTAAAGAAATATTTTTTATGTCATATGTTTCAACTTTTTTATTTCTGCCAAATAACGACTGTCGTACGAATGGCCTAAGCATTATCCAGCAAGTTCTTTCAGGCCGCAAGTTAAACGGCGCCATTTAGTTTAAATGGCTAGGCTATTCATTGAACGGCTAATTAAGCTAGTTGGCTGCGACATCTATTTAAAGAAAATGCTTGATTGTGATTGGATACTTCAATTCCACGCAATGTTTGGTTTTTTTTACCTTTTTTTTTTAAACAAATACATTAGTACATTGGGTTGAACAATATTTTTATAGCTGTTTGTACTTTACAAACAGACAAATTTTTTATTTTTTTTGACAATTCACACCAATTGACCTAGTCCCATGCTAAGCTGGTGAAACTTGTGTTATGGGTACTAGGCAACGGATATACATACATATTATAGATAGATAGACATATAAATACATATTTAAACATCCAAGACCTAAGCACAACACCAAATGCTCTTCACATCGATGTTCGTCTCAGCCGGGAATCGAACCCGGGACCATGGATTCGCAGTCAGGGGTACTAACCACTAGACCAATGAGTCGTTGTTTTTGATTTTTTAACGCCCAAGAACTAGAGAAATGTTAAATTATAGACGGCATATTTTGATTGGTGAAAGGGAAATATGGATAATCTCGCGTCGCCGTGATTGGAATTTGACCAATAATAAGTAAACTAAATTCTTCTACGTTTTACCTTTGGTATTACATTCACGCTTTTCTATACTATTTACATAAATATTTTTGATAACTTCAGATGCTGTCACGAGTTGCTCGGTATGTCAGTAATCAAGAGGCATGGCAAAGGGAAATCAGTAAGAAACCAAATGGCATTCATTTCAATGGAGTCATACTAACTGGCTGGTCAAGGTATAATGTTATATTCTTATAAAAATAATTTATATATCTAAAAAAAGTTTTGTAAAAAAAATTGTGGAATCCGCTGCCCACTGAAGTATTTCGTAGTAGTAGTAAGTAGAATAGTAAGTAGAATCACGGGTTTGTAGTGAATCACGGGTTTGTAGCCGTGACGAGCGGACGTGCGCGCGGAGCTCACTCGCGCTCCGCGTCTCGAGTAACTCAATATTTTTATAAATTACCCACATTGGTTCGCGTTTATGCGCGTTGTTGAATGTTACGCGCCCTTTGGGCCCTCCAGAAAATAGTGAAATGGACACGAACAGTGCAACTGTCAATAATAAAAACAAAAGTTACTATAAATTAGCTAGTGTAAGTGAACTTTCCCCGGACAAAGAAGGACAATACGCAGTTACTTGTTGGCACTGCGCAAAAATTAACCTAATTAAAAAATTCCATGAATGGCAAGGACTCCAAAGTAAGATTAAAACATTAACTTGTAGATTTTGTAACAAGAGAAGTGCCGTGAAATGTTTTATAAAAACTTCAGTAAATATTTCAAACGGACACCTAGTGAACAGCGTAAATGAAATAAATATATATTCGTGTAATATAAATTTCTGCAAAATAAATAAAACAGACTGTCGCAAGTGCAACGGGCAGTTAAATGTTAAGTACATGCCAATTATAGGACTTGAAAGTGAAGAGAACGTGACCTGTGAATGCGGTACAGTGAACAAAATAGTATCGAACCATAGAGAGGTACCCAGGACCCGAAGTACAAGGGCTGAGCCATCGTTGTGTGGGTCGGACCACCCTACTCGCCGGACACCGCGTTACGCATTTGGTGGCGCGATTTCTGAGACGGCGCCCGGCAGAGTAACCACTGGTGCCACGAAAACGAAAACTAAGGAAGCGAACGTTGTCACGGGAGCTCGCAACGTCACCCTCGTTGCGCGCGAAGACATGACAGTATCGATACCGCCTTTTGCTGACCCCTCGACTCAGTTTGGCCACGCGACAGCGCGGGTGCGCGCCGCCAGCCCGACCACCAACTCGAAGCCCAGCATAACAACAAGCAACCGTTTTTCCTCGCTCTCCACCGAAGAGGAGCACAAAGACGAAATCGAAAGAGAAAATGACTATGCGTCATTCACCTCACCCAAACGCAAGAAGAGAAAGAGAGGTGCCGTTACTCCCAACTCGACAGCGACCCAGCAACAACCGAGAGTGATCACATCATCCACTCACATCCCCGACATTATCATAACAGATGTGAAGAAAATCAACGATCCGGAATACCTTAACAAAATTAGAAAAATAACCACAGAGCATGGAGCAAGATACGCTATGGCTGGTAACAAGAGGACCATTACAATCCGCGTTTACACCGCGGACACAAGGAAAATAATTATAGAAGAGTTAAGTAAACTTGACGGCGGGCTCCGCTTCGTGGCACGCGTCCCCAAAGCCCAGCAGACCCATCAGACAAAGGTTGTGCTCATCACGAACATCTACGATGAGACGAATGACTCATGCCTTGAGGAAATGGAGAGGTGCATTGGTGTGAGACCGATCAAAATGAGAACAATTAAGGGTAACCTACAATTGTTTATCTTTGATGGTGCCCACACATACAATGAAATCGCCACGCTTATGAAGACAACAAAGCATGCGTACTTTGGAGCCTTCAGCATGAAACCTCAAGAATACAAAGACGACCCCAGGAGAGTAGTACAATGTAAGAAATGTTTCCTCTTCACGCATGCGACATCGGCGTGTCACGGTGAGAAGAAACACCCCACCTTCATAATTCAAAACGAAGAAGGCATAGGTATAGAAATATGCACAGCATGCAAAAAACCAGGCCATGGGGCCAACCAAGCCAAATGCGAAAAGTTCCAGAAGGCAGTGAACCGTCAACTGGCACAACACGAAGAAAAAGAAAGGAAAAAGAGAGATGCAGCAGAATGCCGATACGCAGCACTGAAATACCGACAAGAAAACGTTTCGTATATGAACATAACCTCAAATTCACAATTTCCACCGCTCCCCAAGCAGGCGCCCCAATCACAATCACAGAACCAGCCAACAACGCAACTGGATGAACGCACAGAAAACAAAGAAACCAGCATGAAACCGCTAGAGCAAGAGCTACAAACAACCATGAAACAAATATTACACCAGCTTCAGCTCCAACATGAAATCTTAATAAAAATTCTCAACAAATAATCCAAGAAATCAATATCATAAGTTGCGCATATTGCACCTTAATGCGCAAGGGCTAAAAGGTAAATTCCTCAAGCTAAAATTCTTAGCTGGCCGTTACAAACCTCACATAATCGTAGTCAACGAATGTCGGGTGGATTTTACCAAAATCCACATGAATCTTATAAACTACGATAAGATTACGCACTCGATCGCGTCGCATCTAACTACAGCCATGTACGTGATGCGAGGACTACGCTGGAGTCAGACCGACGTAACCCCAGGTACTGAAGAAAGAGACCGCCTCATCGAAGGCGTCGCTATCAACCTCACTTATGATCACTTGACCGGAGATTCCCTGAAAATTAAGGGGATATACATACCGCACAGATCAGAGCACTTCGATGCTGCAACGCTTAATGATGAGCTAGAAGACATTATAACCGAAGCTCCAAATATCACCATAGGGGATCTCAACCTTAAAATGACCGCACTCAACCAGACGAGAGACGAAGGGGTGGGAATACTAGTCCGCGACCTCTGTAAATCCGACGTCTGCACCATACACCACACTTGCCTACCCTCGCGACCAAACAGTGCGGGCTATGGCATCCTCGATGCAGCCATCTTTTCACACGATGCGCAAGCTTTTGACACCATAACATGCCGACAAATAACACCGGTTGGCTCCGATCATATGCCCTGGCTACTAGACCTAAGCATAGTAGTGGACAGAGAGAAAACACTGGTAAGAAATACTCGCGCTATTGCAAACAATGAAGAAATCAGACAACAATTCCAACAAACCCTTTGGAATAAAACAACGCACCTACCAAAAGAAATCATAACCGACGCACAATGCGAATTATATATACTTAAACTAGAAAAAGCCATCACAGAAACTTTGGATGAGTATGCGCCACTACATGAAAACAACAGAAGAGGTCAACTCCCAAAAGAGATTAATGAATTAATTACCAAAAGAAACCAAGCTAAACGTAAAGCATGGCGACTGCGTTTCAACCATAACAGAATAACGGAACAAAAAAGAATCTACAATAGTTTGAAACGCCAGGTCCAACAGGCGCTCGTGGAATATAGCAGCGAAAAATGGACACGGATAATAAATGATCCACAAAACAACAGAACCCAGATGTGGCGAATTCAACGCAACCTAAAGGCTCCAGTACAGAGACTCCCTTACATTGAGGGTTGCAACAGTGAGAAAGAAACCATCGACGCACTGGTTGACGCGGCGATCGTCACCGAAGCTGAAATAAACAACGAAGATAAAAGCACAGAAGACCACACCGTTCCAGCCTCTCGATCCTATGGTCTAAGATCCCGCTGCAGGATTGGTGCGCTCATCGACTATTTGTTTAAAACCAAATTTTTATGTTTATTTATAATTAAGAGAATATATATTTACTAGGGTGCCTATCAAAATTTGGCCGCAATTATTTTTAATTAAATTATTTTTAATTGATTTTTGGTAAAAAATTTCGTTCATTTATTATTTAAATAAAATAACGTCTACATCACGGTAATTAATATGAAGATTCTAAAAAATCACGGGTGCCGTTGCGCATCTGGCCGCACCTCTTTGCAGCCAGGTGTAAACAGGTATGATTTCGATAAATTTATACGTTTATAACCTATTTTTATGAATTATATGTCAAATTGAAGCTAATTTTTTTTCTATTAATTATCATATAAAGTTGCTTAATTAAATCTGGCCGCAAATAAGGGCTACTGGCTGTTAAAGATAATAAATATTTAAGGTAGAGTGAAAGAGAGTTAGCGCGTAACATCATTTGTCAGACGAGGACAGCGATTGTCGGCTAAGCGACGCTTTTAAGCCATTGCGCATGCGTTAGTGTTCTCAACCACCGGGGAGTAATAGAGACGTCTTATAAAAAATATGTAATTTTTTTCAAAATGACAAATTTAAAAATTGCAACAAAAAATTAATATTGATTTGATATAATATCGACGGTCTAGTTAGCAATTTGTTGAACATTTTGATGAAGCAATAATCCAATTACAAAAATTAAATATTATATCTCTATTAGATATTAATGATATTAAATGGTTTTTTAAAATGATAATAAATTTTGAAGTTTATATTTTTTTTACGACGAAACAATAACATTAGCGACCACTTTTGGAATGATACATTATTAAAGTCGAGTACATTGCTTTTTTCGTTACACAAAAAACACGACTTCATCTTTATCAATTTTATTTTACATTAATTAATATAATAATTTTTAGATGCACAAATAAAATAACAATGTAAATATAAAACGTTGTTTATTACGAACTCCAAAACAGCGTGGTTTTTTATGTTAGAATAAAAATGTTGCATCTAACATCAGTAGAACCTCTATAAGTCGAACATCAAGGGAGACGCCAAAAAATATGTACCAAAATGGCTTGTAGGGACTCGGTGATTATTTCGATTAACAGAGGGTCAATATTTCAAGTAATGGAGGTTTTGGTGTTTTAAGGGAAGGGAACAAAACATTTTTTCGAGATTTTGAGGTTTTTGACTTATCGAGGTTCGACTTAACGAGCTTCTACTGTATTCAGTTTGAGAACACTGACATTCGACGCATGCGCAATGGCTTAAAAGCGTCGCTTAGCCGACAATCGCTGTCCTCGTCTGACAAATGATGTTACGCGCTAACTCTCTTTCACTCTACCTTAAATATTTATTATCTTTAACAGCCAGTAGCCCTTATTTGCGGCCAGATTTAATTAAGCAACTTTATATGATAATTAATAGAAAAAAATTAGCTTCAATTTGACATATAATTAATAAAAATAGGTTATAAACGTATAAATTTATCGAAATCATACCTGTTTACACCTGGCTGCAAAGAGGTGCGGCCAGATGCGCAACGGCACCCGTGATTTTTTAGAATCTTCATATTAATTAACGTGATGTAGACGTTATTTTATTTAAATAATACATGAACGAAATTTTTTACCAAAAATCAATTAAAAATAATTTAATTAAAAATAATGGCGGCCAAATTTTGATAGGCACCCTAGTAAATATATATTCTCTTAATTATAAATAAACATAAAAATTTGGTTTTAAACAAATAGTCGATGAGCGCACCAATCCTGCAGCGGGATCTCGTACTACTACCTCCATAGAGGAAATCAAATTCGCGCTGAGACGCTTTAAGAATAAGAAGGCGCCTGGCCCAGACAAAATCAAAGCAGACGCCCTCAAACTCGGTGGCAATTCTTTCCTCACCAGGTACAAAGTGATAGCTGACTACCTGTTACTGACAGGTTATTATCCCAAGAGATGGAAAATCGGGGAGTGTATCTTCCTTCACAAAGTAGGCAAGAATCACCGTGACGCCAAATCGTACCGACCCATCACTCTTCTAAACATCATGGGTTAACTACACGAACGCCTACTCTTGTCGCGCTTGCGACAGACGGCCGACAGACTACAACCGCCGTTCCAACATGGCTTTACCAAGAACAGAGGAACAGGCACACAGATCCTTCGCACTGGAAAGTTCATTACGGATGCGCTGGAAGCGAGAGAAAGTGTAAGCATGGTCCTGACAGATCTTTCGAAGGCCTTTGACTCAATAAACCACGAAGGTCTAGCGAAGAAACTCCAAATAGCTGACGTCCCGAACAACATCATCAAAATAATAGAGAATTACCTTAACGGTCGCAAAACCTACGGACGCTTCAGAACCACTTACAGTGACAAAAAACCGGTACGGGCTCTATTCTGGGTCCGGTCCTTTTCAATCTGTACGTACACGACGTCTGGGACCAACGGGACCGTATCGGCGGACTCAAGCTCTCCCAATACGCCGATGATCTGTGCATCCTTAACAGGTCTCCCGACCCAAACTCCGCGACACAACGCGCGGGCTGGGCCGCCGACACTGTCATCGACTACTACCGTCGCTGGGGGTTAAAATGTAACGTGGACAAAACGGAGTGTGCTATGTTCACTCACAAGAAAAAGTACCGCAGAACCATCCGAATTAAAGAGGACATAATTGAATATAAAAGAAGCATCAAATATCTGGGCGTACACTTCGACAAGACAATGAGCATGGGCAAACAGACGGATCATGTCGTGCAGAAGGCGCGACGGGCTCGTGGTGCACTGGCCCCTATCATAGGATGGCACGCCAAAACGGATATGACTGTTAAACTTGCAGTAATACAGGCCTGCCTACTTCCTATTTTGGATTATGGCGTAGTACAATTGCTCTCACGTTACAGTAAGAGCAATTTACTAAAAATTGAACGCCAATATCGAATGGCTCTCAAAACCAGCGGACAATTCCCAAGACGCCTAGAAACCTCGATACTCTGGGATATGCTAGATTGGGATCCATGGCATCTCCGTGCACAAGACCTAAACGAGGATATGCTGCGTCGACTCCGTGAGATGCACATCGAGGATCTAGAGACCCCTGGTGGAGCCTACCTCGGATACGGACAGCACAACCCCCTACTAACTAACACTAGATTAGGTGAAATAGATTATGTATCAAAAAAAGACAGGAGTCGGCTGCTCAGCAAGCGAACGACCGCTCCGCGTCCCCATAAATTATAATTAGCTGTAAGTAGGATAAGACAATATATAACAACATTATAAATTTATTCTGTACAATTTAACAAGCTCACAGCACACACTGCACGACACTTATATAGATCTCTCTGAGACAAACATATGTAGTCTGTTAGTAGCTGACACACCCACAGGCCGAATACACCATCGACCTGTGGACATAATGTAACATAAGAACTAGGGAAATAAACATATTTCTATTCTATTCTATTCTATTCTACTGAAGTATTTCCGACCCAATTGGACTAAGGGTCCTCCAATAAAAGAGCGTACGAATCCTTAAAAGGCCAGCAACGCACTTGCGAGCTGTCTGGCAATGTGAGTCCATGGACGGTGGTATCATTTAACATCAATACATTATTACATAAAAAAAAATAACTAAGACCTAACATATGGTAAAGTTACCTTTGCATAATCAACTTCTTAAGACATTTAAAAATAAAATCTGAATATGTTCTTTAAATGAACCAAATTAATCACTCTCATACTCACTCTGAAATTATTCTAAATTCCCAATTTATTTTTACCATCTAGGCCCACTGGATAGAGTAATTAAACAAAAAAAATTAAAAACTTTTATTATTAATATTCCATTAAAATAATCAAAATATAATTTATTGATGTAGGTAACTTAATGTACACTTATTAAATTTACATTTATTGCTCTCTCAAATCTCTGAAATCAAGGGCCTAGAATGAGGAGAAGAACTGGCATTAAATTCTCCGTCACTCTTAAATCGCCAAGATGCTTACAAACTGTTTTTAAACACCTTTGTAAGAACAATTACATGCTCCTCGTCACACGTTAAAGATGTTAATTATTATAATTAAAAAATAACGAAAACCAATCCTTTGACCTCTATCACCAAGGCGTGGTGTAATAGGATGCACTTACATTACGCAAACGTATACTATGTACAAGAATTATCTGTCCACATCGTATCCCTAACTTTCGTACTAACTGATCTGAAATTTTGGGTGATTCCTGTGGAATATTAAATATTAAATAAAAGATCGAAAATTCGTTAGACGGATGGAGAGTAGACAGCTGGCGCGGCGCATTTAATGTTATATAAATTGTCATGTTTGTGTACAATAGCGCAATAAATAAATATTGTATTCTACCACATAAATGATAGTACTTTTATACTGATAATTAAAGCAATTCGTGCAAAATTGTTCCCTAACCATTCCAAAATATCAAAAATGCACAACGTTAATATTAAAGTTTTCACTTCTGCCGGCACTCCCGGAGTGCAACCCGTCGTTTTTTGAAGTTATACTTCTTTAGGCGCATTATGAAAAATTGATGAGAGTGAAATTTTACGATGCGCGCGCACCGTGACACAAAATTATCAGTATGGGCGCCGAGCGTGCGCCAGCGAGATGGGAATAAGACAATCTACAAGTAAATAGAAATAGAATATGCGTGACGTTTGCAGCTATGCTAAGAATTTTGAATGACCATAATGACATTTGTAGTACCTTTTAAACAAATAAAGGAGTTTTAATAATTTTTTCAAAGAAATTTAGCAATGCTTTTTCACAAAGACCTATTGTTACTTAGTTAAAAGGTTATGAAACCTACCTAGTTATTAAATTGAATTAATAATATAATAAAATAATAATTATTATTAATATTAATTAATTATTTAATATTTAAAAAAAATAAAGAAAGCCAAAGAAGTATAACTTCTTACGCGCGTACATAAGTACACGCACCATTTTTTTTTAATTATTGTTCTGTTCACTGTTTACATTTGTTTTAATTACTCATACTTAAATAACTATAATAAATCTTTTTTGCACTTCATTGCGCTTACCTTATCTAATTTAATTTTTGTTTTCTATCACGGTTGCCTGGAAGAGATCGCTCGAAAGCGATAAGGCCCACTTGACCTCTTTTTTATTTATGTCAATTGTATTATATTTCTGTATATGCAACGAAGTGTTAAAAATAATATAAAATATTTTCAGATACGACCATTACGCGACATTGTGTGAATTGCTTCCCGTTGCTCTTCCCAGTTTGTTTAGCTGTCTTAGAATTTGGACTCAACCTATGGAGACTAATGGTAAGATCCCATTTTTTGTGTTTCATTTTAGCTATTTTTGGGTTGTATGGGACTTATTTACTATTTGCTTAAACATTTTTTGTGCCAAAATGTATGTTATAAAGAATTAGGACAAACACATGATTCGAATTGACATACATACAAAATTATGAAAAGCGGTGCATCCTATAACACGTTTTACCTTTAGTTAACACCCCTTACAACCTCACAAATTTCTATTTAAAGGGGACTCTTGGACCGATAGTCACGCTATTTGATTGTAATAGACTTAGGCTTAAGGAGCGTTCAAGTATTACGTAACGAATTTTAGGGGGAGGGGGTCCTTTTGTAAAACGTTACGATGCGGCGGGGAGTGAATTACGCGATATTGTTAATATTATTTTCGACTTTCCAGTACTTCACACTGAGTCACTAGGTGGTCACGAAATATTTGACTATACTTGGGTACAGAAAATCGTTACGGCGCGTTACATGGGGGGGGTTCGGGTCAATAATATCCAAAAATTGCGTTACGTAATACTTGAACGCTCCCTTATTAGCCCGTAAAATTAAAAGGACAATTTTGTAGCCGGTAAGTCGGAGAGAAAACGGTCAACGTTTTTACGAACACTACCTTAACGACGAGAGATACGTGATTAATAATACCTACAAAAAGTCAGCGACAGTATATTATTATGTCTTACTTTCATATCCTCCACCGTGTTTCTGTCTGTTCGTGATAAACTCAAAAACTGAATGGCCCCCTCTTTAGGCCTTCTTTATTATCTGTACTTTTATCTTTTGCTTTATTTAAGTTAACTTTCTTTTCAATTAGGTAAAGGTATTAAGGTTCTGACTTCCAATTCATTCATCATCAGTTTTCTTTTCAATTTACTTTCTTTCTATGTGCGCATTTAACATTTGCTCGAAAGAGCAGTGTTGGCCTAGTGGCTTCAGCGTGCGACTCTCATGCCTGAGGTAGTAGGTTCGAAACCCGCCTGTGCACCAATGGACTTTCTTTCTATGTGCGCATTTAACATTCGCTCGAACGGTGAAGGAAAACATCGTGAGGGAACCAACATGTCTTAGACCCAAAAAGTCGACGGCGTGTGTCTGGAGGCTGATCACTTAATTGCCTATTAGATTGTAAAATGATCATGAAACAGATTCAGAAATCTGAGGCCAAGAACTAAAGAGGTTGTTGTAGCGCCACTGATTTATTTTTATTTAGTTTAAGACTAATAAAAGTTGTAGTTCGTACGCTTTTTATAAAAAAATAGTTTTTTAAAATTTATTACATGATCACCAGAAATAGCCAGCGAAGTTTTGCCAGAGGAAGAATGGCCTGGCATAGAAGTCGCTAGATGTATTCACTCGTTCGTCATGTTGAGAGAGCGAAGTTATTCATTACTACACGGAGACATGTAAGTGTATTTTACTAATTACTTAATAATTTAATTCTCTTTTGTATGAGGTACTCTCTCTTTAGCATTTTCATATAAATTTACATCTCATTTTTTTATGTCATTAATTTAGTATATAATTATTTCATATACTTTGTTTAACGCGGGTTGATAATAAACAGTGTACATTATTTAAAACATCCCCACTGACCTAGAACCGTACACTAAAAAGCGAGCATAGACAACGTTGGCCGCTAGAAATTTTCTAAGTAAATTTATTTCAGAAAATTTCCAACAGATGAGAACTTCTTTATTCTGGATTGTTGAGCCCGTCTCGCGAATTTCTGTTTCTTTCTGTTTTATTCTGTTCTGTCTGTTTTATTTTAACCTATTAGCTATTTTAATATATTTTTTAAAGTAACTTATTATTCCAGAGTAGCGACGTGGCTAAATCCCTGGCAAATCAAAATGTCCTACACAAGTCCGGTACAAGTTGAAAGCGTGGCAAATGCTTCGAAAACGTAAGTATTTTTTTAATACAGTTGCTCAAAAAGTGGCGTATTGCAGGGACGTATAGCGTTCGGGATGTGGGCTATTACACACTCGTGCTTTTTTTTTACCTTTTCCGAACTAGTGCGTTTTCTTTCCCAACTGTCAAAATAATGTCTATTAAAAAGAAAAAAACAATCACGAAGTTTTTACTAAAAAAAATCATAGAAGTTTTTATAATTCATGCAAATATTTCAAAAAGGAAGCTACTAATTTGTTTTAATATCAGATTTAATGATTTGATTCAATGAGTTTAAGGTTAGGTTTCATTTCAATTCATCTCATTAAATTTCATATTAATAAAAAAATCTACTGAAGACTTGGCTGTATCGGCATAGTTCCCTTTGCCTACCCAGAATGGGTGAAGAAAAAAAAATCTCTAATCATATTCTTTTACAGTTGGCGCCATTTTCCAAAAATGTTCTTTGCTAGTTTAGTTGTATGTTATATTATATATTTAATATACATGAACAATCATACGAAATTAATAAAAGTTTGTCTCAAACGGTAAATATGCAACCTAAATTTCCCCAGTTAGTAAAAAAACTCTACCAATTTCAATGAATATGTGAATTATACCTTTTATAAGAAATAAATGATTAGTTAGTTGAGTTTATTGTGTTTTAATATTTTATTAAATTGCTTAATTTTTTCGCAATTGTATTAAAAATAGTTGTTCAGTACACGTGCGGACCCGTCATTGCAACTTGTTCCGACTGTCAAGCCTCACCTTCGGCTGCGCCTCGGCTCGGGTAGACATTTGTCGAAACTCTTTGCAATGACAGGCTTTCCGCACTTGTAATGAAATATACTATTATATACATCATAATTTGACCAATTGTTATGCAATATTCAAATCAACGATGAAGTTTAGATGGTAAATTTTCCCGCGTAAAACTAAACAGCGCGTTAAACTTTTCGCGTAATTTGTTATTACAGTCTGTGTCTGGAAGAGACGCAACCTTTTTTTTTGTTGAAATTTTTTGGCGGTACCTTATTATTTTCACATGATTTAGTATCTAGTATTTTCTTCTTACGGAAACTCGTAACACTATTACGTCATTATAGTTCAGTAATAATTTGGATACTTAATATATTAAATATATAATTAAAAGCATATAATTTTTATAAACATGTAATGACATAAGAAATAAGATTTATTTCCATAATCGACATGTTGGTTCTTTTGGCACAGATTACTATTCCTTATGCACAGACTATTATTGCTGTCTAACTAAAAAAATACTTAATAGACATTGTTTCTCACATCTGGCGAGCATGAGTGCACGCACTGTATTGATAATAAAATTTCAGAATTTTAACTGATCTCAAAGGACTGTATGCGGAAACGAAGAAACAATTGGAACAAATCACAGGAAAAAGGAGTACTGAGGAATGGATAGTAGCGTTTTTCGATACCATATTGAAGAATATCGAGGAATTGAACAGGGTTGCCAGCTTAAGGCGACAAGTCGGGGCTAGTGTTACGCCAACTTATTCATAGTAGAATGTTCATATAGCGCGTACTATGAGTCCCGTATTAATTAATTTATGTTAAAAAAAATCGCTTTGCATTTTATTTTATTAAAATAAACTTCGTTTGAATTTTATACCATTATCACCTTACCACTCTTTGTTCCTTAAAGTTACAGATTTTAATAAATGGCATCATTCGCTGAAAATGGAATGGAACCTGAAGGAAACAATTATACATTGTGATGTAGTTAACTTTGGTAGAAACATTAGATAATCCTGTTTTATAGGAAATACTAGAGAAAAATATTTATCATCATTAAGTTAGGGATGTGATTGTTTTCTCGTAAATCGTTTTATAAAAAAGCAATTTGCTAAAAAATATTTTTTTAAACTTAATTCAGTAAGTTTAATTTTTTGTACCTACAGAATAATAAATATTTAATTTTTCGACTGACATATGATATTACTTTCCCTTACGTTTAATGTCCAAGCGTTTATTATTTATCGTACTAGACACGATAAATAATAAACGCTTGGAAATATAATCGATTTATTAAATCGTTTTGTAATATTTAGAGGTCCGATTATATGAAAAAATATAGCTTTATATAAATTCGGTTATTTTTTGACATCCCTGCTATAAGGATCCTAAGCTATATTATTTGTAACTTCCTATAGTAATCCCTTATATATTGAGCCAAAGGTTGACGTCATCGCTATGGATATTAAAAAAAATAAAAAACGTCCGGAATCTTGGCGACTGGCACTAACCTCAACCTTAGTAATTAAATATCTCCGAAGCGTAGTTTAAAATAATTTAGAATAGCAAATGCACGATGTTAAATTTGTTTTTGCTATATTAATTTATTTTGTAAATATTAACAAAATAAAGAATCTAGAAATTATTTGTCTTTGTTTCCGTTATAACTGTAGTCATTTGTTTTTATTGGACCATATATAATATATTATATATTCCTAATAATATTAAATGCGTAGATTATAACTTATCTGAAACGGGCTCGCCCAAACCACAGTACCAATTGTAATGGAATTAGATAAAGTTGACCTTGAGAACGGACTTATGGTCATTATTCATATAGGTAGACTTATGAACGTCAACAGAAAAGATGTTAAATTAATTCTAAATTTACATTTACTACCAGTTCGCACGTCAAGGGCGTAGAGCGGGCAAGAAGAATTTATTCATCGCGAAATAAGGGGTTAATATAGGTGGTGAAAGTTTTATGCAAGTTCGTTATAGTCAAAGATATATCATGATTGTATCCAGGCTATTGATAATAAAAAAACATTATTTGTATATTTTTTTTTAAATTGCAACCTACATGCGGATGAAATAGGAAGTGATTCTTTTTTATTTTAGTCAGTATAAATGACAAAATAAATCTGTTTATCATTACTGTGCTATTAGAAACATTTTGTTTGACAAACGTAAATCATAGTAGTTAATATACAGGGTGTCGCAAAAGTCGACGTCAAGTCGAAATTTTCTCATAGGTAATGCCACACCAGTTATCAGAAAAATTAAAAAAATTAAAATAAATCATGTATTTTTGAAGTTATGGATATTTTTTTGTTATTAAAGAAAATGCACACCATGTGACAGTTTTTTCATTCCTGTTGTTACAAATATTTACTTTTTGCCAATTTTTTTTCTCTTACGCCATCCCGAATAGTGTTTTATGTAACCTATGATCCTAAACTCTGTGCTAATCACTCCAACTTTTAGGAAAATGTCATTTTATACCGTACCAAGTTTTCAAAATTAATTTTCGCACTACTTCAACTGATCGTCCTGTAAAAAAAATGTATTACTCCAGTTTGGCACGTAACTTTAAAAGTTAGCGCATTTATTAAGGATTCTACAGTGGTATAACACTGAGTCCATTATTTCTTAGATCGGCCATAAGAATTTTTTTTTGTTAAACAAAGTCTGTTTTTAACAATCTCTTTGAAATTATCTCTTATAACGTATTATCGAAATTCGTGTTTTTTAAATGTCTATCTATGTGCGCATTTAACACTCGCAATGGTAAAGGAAAATTGCGAGGAAACAGACAAGCCTTAGAATCAAAAAATGTCAGAATGTCAGGCACAAGAGGCTGATCACATAGTGA
This sequence comes from Pieris macdunnoughi, assembly GCA_905332375.1. Taxonomy (NCBI): domain Eukaryota; kingdom Metazoa; phylum Arthropoda; class Insecta; order Lepidoptera; family Pieridae; genus Pieris; species Pieris macdunnoughi. Next base: position 4,829,469 of record CAJOBZ010000014.1, on the reverse strand, counting down.
GTCCTAATAGGTTGTAGAGCCACTGGTCCTCTTCAAAGTGATAGTCCTTTTATTGAAACATTAGTTTTTATAAATAAGATGAATAAAATTTTAATTTACATACATTTTCAGATTTAGTTATTTCCTAATTGATTAGGTACTGTTTTGTTCTCACAGCCAAATTAGTAATATCATTTTACTAAATTAGTATAATACGGGTTTGCAATAACAACACGGCATAAAGGCTTCGCTCTATTATTAACGAGGGAGTGCTCGGTGAGAGAGAAGTGAAACGTTCGGAAGTCTAGAATGATCATTTATTTAACACAATTATTGTTTCGTTAAAATAATAGTAAATTTAAACAAAAGATCCTCGAAGACAATAAAGTTACCTCAGCGGATTAGATGGCTTTAGTTTTATTGCCGGTGCCTGCAGCATGTGTGGCAAGCTGCGAAAGTAGAAAGACAAGATTAAACAGCTTTTTAAAAAATTAAACTTTTCGCGATCATACAGTACAGGTAACGGAGGAAGTTTCTCGTTTCGGAGGCTAAGACACGTGCTGGGAAGCAGAGACAGCGGAGTAAGCGAGATAATAAGCGATCATTTTGTTGAGTTCTACTGAACTAGTATTTACTAAACTGTTAACTAGTATTTACTGAACTAGTAACTAGAAAAAATACTATACGTAAAGTAGGTATTAAGGAAAAAAAGGAGGAGGATTTTTTTATTGTCGCACCTGATTCCTTCAAGGGTTAGTTATGCAACAATAGTAAATATCTTTAACTATAAATACTTAAAGGCCTACCGGAATTTGCCTTAACAAAAGTTAATTGGGTATAGAAACGAGTCAGTATTGGTGAGAGAAGAGCAGATGTTATTTCTCTCTACGTAATTCACTTAACACTTGGATAAAAAAATAGTGAGAAAGCCATTATCGGATTGTGTTAGGGTTGGCAATGTTTAAAACGTTATTTAAGCATTATTTAATTACAGTTATAAGATACCATTAATTAATTAATTGTAATAAAAAAATAACTTTGACGTAACTCGCATACTGTTAGTCAAACAGTATGTTAATTAATTATTTAATTTTTATTTATAAAGAAAAATGCAAAATCTATAGTGAAAGTTATTTTAAGTATAGATTTAACTAGGGTGCTGGGTGGGTACTGTGTAACTTCCAATAGTGATAGCGATACTGATACGTAGAGCTGATGTCGCAACCTTGGAATCGCGCCATACTATAAATCCATTATTGACATGGGGTTCGCTGTAGGCATTACTATTAGAAGTTACAGAGTACCTAACCTTCACTCGGGAGTAAGATCTTCCTATTATATGGACGATCTTATATACTATACATCTTGTAGTTCATTTTATTAACACATTATTATTATTAATAAATATGATGGAAATAAGGGGTTATCATTTAGTAGCTATTCCCGGCTCCGCAAGCTTAGGGATTTTTTTCATATAAATTGGTAGCCTACGTTACTTAGGGATAATGTAGTTAATCTAATGCTGAATATAAACGGACCTACGGATAAAGAAAAGCACTGGTTGTTCACTTTTTCCATTAATTTCTGTTGCTAACCCTATACGTTACTAAGATCAAGATTAACGAAGGTGTCGGGGAGGGCGAAAAGTCAATTAAAAACTTTTATCGGCTGTCCGGCGATTAAGCCAGTTAATTACTAGTTGGAAAGACTACGGATTTCCATTTTATTGTGTTTATTTGAAAGCGTTAGGATTAAGATAAAGAAAGCCTTTTCTTTTAATTACAGTTGTTCATACAACTGTGTATTATATTTAACTAAGGAAGAGACAGATTCAATGGAAAGCTTGGTATAAAAAAAAACTGCGTGCGTACAAAGTACACATTAGGGGGGGGCCAAAAAAAAAATCCATTCTTCATCCCCGACCCCGCCCCAAAGGGGGGTAATTGGCGCAAACTTTTGTTACGGAAAATTGAAAATTAATTATTTTTAAATTTCCCCCCCCCCCCCTCGGGAAAATTTTTTTTTTTTTTTTTTTTCCTCCCCCCCCCCCTTTTTTCCTCCCCCCCCCCCCCCCCTCCCCCCCCCCCCCTTTTTTTTTTTTTTTTATGGTTTTTTTTTTTTTTTTTTTTGTGGGGGGGGGGGAAAAAGGGGGGGGGGGGGCGGGGGGGGGGGGGGGGGGGGGGGGGCCCCCCCCCCCCCCCCCCCCCCCCCCCCCCCCCCCCCCCCCCCCCCCCCCCCCCGGGGGGGGGGCCCCCCCCCCCTTCCTTTTTTTTTTTTTTAAAAACCAAAAAAAAAAGGGGGGTTTTTCTCCTTTTTTTTCCCCCCCTTTTTTCCCCCCCCCCCCCCCCCCCCCCCCCGCCGGGGGGCCGGTGGTGTGGTGGGTCCCCCCCCCCCCCCCCCCCCCCGGGGGGGGGGGAAAGGGGGGGGGGGGGGGGTCCCCCCCCACCCAAAAAACTCCTTCTCCTCCCCCCCCCCCCCCCCCCCCCCCCCCCCCCCCCCCCCCCCCCCCCCCCCCCCCCCCCCCCCCCCCCCCCCCCCCCCCCCCCCCCCCCCCCCCCCCACCCCTTTTTTGTGCGGGGGGCCCCCCCCGCGCCGCCCCCCCCCCCCGCCCCGCGCTCGCCGGGGGGGGGGGGCCCCCCCCCCCCCCCCCCCCCCCCCCCCCCCCCCCCCCCCCCCCCCCCCCCCCCCCCCCCCCCCCCCCCCCCCCCCCCCCCGCCCCCCCCCCCCCCCCCCCCCCCCCCCCCCCCCCCCCCCCCCCCCCCCCCCCCCCCCCCCCCCCCCCCCCCCCCCCCCCCCCCCCCCCCCCCCCCCCCCCCCCCCCCCCCCCCCCCCGCCCCCCCCCCCCCCCCCCCCCCCCCCCCCCCTCCCCCCCCCCCCCCCCCCCCCCCCCCCCCCCCCCCCCCCCCCCCCCCCCCCCCCCCCCCCCCCCCCCCCCCCCCCCCCCCCCCCCCCCCCCCCCCGGGCCCCCCCCCCCCCCCCCCCCCCCCCCCCCCCCCCCCCCCCCCCCCCCCCCCCCCCCCCCCCCCCCCCCCCCCCCCCCCCCCCCCCCCCCCCCCCCCCCCCCCCCCCCCCCCCCCCCCCCCCCCCCCCCCCCCCCCCCCCCCCCCCCCCCCCCCCCCCCCCCCCCCCCCCCCCCCCCCCCCCCCCCCCCCCCCCCCCCCCCCCCCCCCCCCCTTTTTTCCCCCCCCCCCCCCCCCCCCCCCCCCCCCCCCCCCCCCCCCCCCCCCCCCCCCCCCCCCCCCCCCCCCCCCCCCCCCCCCCCCTCTTTTTTTTTTGGGGGGGGGGGGGGGGGGGGGGGCCCCCCCCCCCCCCCCCCCCCCCCCCCCCCCCCCCCCCCCCCCCCCCGCCCCCCCCCCCCCCCCCCCCCCCCCCCCCCCCCCCCCCCCCCCCCCCCCCCCCCGCGCCCCCCCCCCCCCCCCCCGCCCGGGCCGCCCCCCCCCCCCCCCCCCCCCCCCCCCCCCCCCCCCCCCCCCCCCCCCCCCCCCCCCCCCCCTCTTTTTTCCCTTTTTTTTTTTTCCCCCTTCTCCCCCCCCTTTCTTCCCCCTTTTTTTTTTTTTTTTTTTTTTTTTTTCTCTTTCCCCCTCCCCCCCCCCCCCCCCCCCCCCCCCCCCCCCCCCCCCCCCCCCCCCCCCCCCCCCTTTCCCCCCCCCCCCCCCCCCCCCCCCCCCCCCCCCCCCCCCCCCCCCCCCCCCCCCCCCCCCCCCCCCCCCCCCCCCCCCCCCCCCCCCCCCCCCCCCCCTTTTTTTTTTTTTTTTTTTTTTTTTTTTTTTTTTTTTTTTATTTAGTACACATGTCAAAAGTGAAACTTCTTTCTCAAACTAATTTTTAAGTCTTGTTCATGTTTATACAAATCTAAAACTTTAGATTTCCGAGACATAGAGGGAGGGAAAAAGGAAGATATGTTAGGAATTTAATGAATTTAGTTGTCATAAAAATATTAAAAATGTCGAAAATTAATACAAATTATATATTTTTAAAATTTATTTCTTCGATAATAAAAACACGTCATTTGAGATTTCAAATAAAATATTAATATTTCATAAATTCTCTTTGCGAAATTGTAATTTTAAAAATAGAAATTCTATAGGGTAATTCGCCCTTCTCCTCTCTCAATCGGTCTCAATCGCTCTTCTCCCTTTCTCTTCGAGAAACGCTAATTTATTATTATTGCCGTTTCATCCTTAAAAAAACCACTTACCCTTTTCAGTTTCACTTCAAAAACTTTTATGGAAATTGGTACTGCTACCACATTTATTCTTTGCATACAAGTGATCAAAAATCATAACGTAGAATATTTGAAGCTTTATGACGGAAATCGGACGCTTTAAAGAAACTAAGGGAGACAATACTGACCTAATATCATATTTAAAACAAACAGGAAAACGCAATAAATATAAGCAAATACTTAGGATACCGATATGAAATACGTAAGAGCAGTCAGTTCACTTATCGTTTGACCATTGACACGAATACATCAGATGGAAATATTTATATTTTTTATTTGCACGTGCATAGTTAGTAGTTACGCAAATTGGCAGTCAGAATATGGACCATTCAAGAATTTGTTGTACTCACATTGGATTAATTGTAAGTGTTTATAGTGTCTTAAAAACTCAAATTCCAATTATAAGTATTTCAGTAAGACTTCTATTGCTATTCTAATTTGTATATAAATATAATAATTACAACTAGTCTGGCCATAAATACTATGTTACATAAAAACTTTTGATTTTTTCAGCTTTTTAATTATTTTGAATTTGGAACACGTTATACTATTTTAAAAACTTCTTTCGATTTTGTGCCATTTCACATATTTTTTCGTGTTCATTATCAAATTACATTATGGAATGGGGTGTCAATGAAAATAGGATTGCAGTGATCGATTTGCACAAAGTGGAGCCGTCGGTCATATTCCAGACATTTCAAAAGCTTGGTATCAGCCGTATGTTCCTATATCAACAGATACAACAACAAATCGTTTGTCGAATAACAGAAAAGATCGGGGCGGCCGCGTGCTTTTAGAACTATAAAGACTGTTAATGCTGTTAAAGTCAGAATTTGTTGAAACAAAAAACCAAGGAAGCAAAAAATCTTATCGCGAGAAATAAAGATTCGCGCTAGGACTCTGTCGCGTATTGTAAAACAAGACCTGTATTCAGTTTTAGAGGACATGGCCTGCTCTAAAGGACACGGCGACATTGAGACTTTTAAAAAATTATTGAAGCATGCAGTGGCCAAATTTCCCTTGGAAACAAAAGATTGCCAAAGGTGGCCATTTCGAATAGAATATTTTTTTATATTTTTTGCTGAGACTAATAAATATATATATAGTCTAGTCGAAGAGTTGAAAATGGTAAAAATTTTTTTACTTTAACAACATTACTTGGATTTTTTAGATTTTGTTAAAGTAAAAAATTGTTATAAACAAAGTATAAATATTTTTTTTAAACTTTTATGGCACGATCTTGTTAAGTATGTATGTAAGAAAGGCTCTACGAAGCGAAAAATTTTTACGACCATTATTTAAACATTTTTTTTCACTTACAGTTCGAAGATTTCGTTAGTTAACGATTGTAAAATTTCGTTAAAAAATTAACTTTAATTAAAATTTCCTACGGGAATAAATTAATTATAGTGTTCAGAACACACCATAATTTTTTCAAATTTAAAAAAAATATTCAATACCTTAAATAAATTAATTAATGTGCCGTACTCGCTTTTGACGCCACGCGCGCATCCTAAAAATGTCACGCGCAGACCTATTTTCAGCGTTAAATTAAAATTATAAATAATGGAAATAGAGTTCCGGGAATTTTTTTATTGCATATTTTTATTGGAAATTTCCTCTTCTTTCAGAATCTTGTTTTTAAATTTCTTAAATATTAATAGTTTATTAAATATTGGCAGAAAACGAAATGCCATTTTTTTTCATCTTTAATTGTGTATAACTTTTGCAATTTTTTATGTGCTAATACACGCTTTTGGCACATTTTTCTAGACGTCATTCCGGATCCAATGAGCTATCGCACATAATTTTAAGAGCAGTATCTCTATTTTGTACCATTTTCAACTTGTCGACTAGACTAATAGGTATAAATTTTTATAATATTACATTACTTTATTTAAAAAAAGTACTTTTTCATTTGTAACAGAAATTATGGCTGGACTACTTAGGTATTTACAAATAAAAAACCTGCGCGTAATAATTTCATAAAACTAAGACTTCAAATTTTACAATCAATCATACAAGATGTATCATTTTCCGCGTGACTTAGTGGTTAAAAATTTATTGATGACGTAAAAAGCAAATATAAATGTGTCAAGCTGATGTCTCATTGAGTGGTTACTGTACATCAAACAAAGTATTCTTGATTTAACATAATGGTAATCTTAGCTACTTTGCTTTGCTATATTTATGTATACCCATTTGTACACAGGTAACCACAGTAAAACAGCAAATTTAGATGTAAGCGAAACAGAAGTATACTTCTACGACTTCGCAAACAACTTCAATGTTAGCCATGAAATTAATAATGCTGCTGGCGCAATCACTAACTTCTATAACTTAGACACAACACGAGAAATTAAATTTTTCGTGCCCGGATATAAATCTCACATCAGCAAGAACGCGCCAGAATTAATACGACAGGTTTTCAAGGACATCCCAAACATTTACCTTATTATTATTGACCACTCCTTTTACACCTCATCGAGAGGAGGAAACAGAAAAAGCTACGAACGTTCTGTGAACTACTCGTACTATCTTGGCAAGGAGATTGGAAGACTCCTTGCAGAACTTCGTGAATTAGGTTTTCCATCTCAAAATATTCACTGTATTGGACACAGTCTAGGCAGTCACATCTTAGGATACGCAGGAGCGACTTACTTTGAAAGGACTTCAGAAAGAGTTCGAAGAATAACAGGAATCGATCCAGCTGGCCCTTGCTTCTCAAATAGCTTGATAGAGGAGCAGCTTCATTCAGGTGCGGCCGATTACGTTGAAGTATTTCATTGTAATGCAGGTGGTTTAGGGACAACGAGTGTTCTAGCTGATGTAGATTTCTTCTTGAATGATGGGAGAGTTCAACCGCATTGTACTGTCGGTCTAATACCTGGATACGGTGAGTCTGATGCAGCAAGATGTAGCCATAAAGCATGTGTCAAGTATTGGACGTATACGGTGAGCCATCCCGGTTCATTTTTGTCTTGGGCCTGTAATTCATATAAGGATTTTAAGAATGGTAAATGTTCGGGAAACGAGGTTGCGATTGCTGGGTATTCGAATCCGGGAAACACGTCTGGTGTTTTTTATGCTTCGACGGAGAGTTATGGTGTAGTGTAAAGTAATGATTAATGTACAATGTAATCATACCTCTGTAAAAATTATCAAATAAAATTTCATTTATTCATATTGGTACTTCTAAGTCTACTAATGACAGTTAATAAAAAACAATGGAAGGTCCAAATTTACATGTACAACTTGTTACGAAATCAAGGGCGTAGAGCAGGCGAGAGGAACTGGCAAGAAAGATTCCTCCACTCTTTTTATTTGCGATTAAAAGGTTCTTGGTTAACAAGGAAGCTGGTAAGAACGCAACCATTGCCTAAAATTAATTTGAACTGAAATTGACTTAAGGTACGAATTGCAAACTATATCCCTGTTCAAACATAGCTATGCTTATTTATACGTTTTCACAAAATAATAGTATAAAAGGATAACAGCTAAAATATATATTACTTCTAGTTAATAAAAGAAGAAGTAGCTTGGTATTTTTTTAAATTAAGTAGTTACGAAACAGAAGTTAATTGTTTCGTTCATTTTAACGTTTAAACCATAGTCAAGCGTTTGAGTTATACAATGCTTTCAACCCGTGCTTAGTTAATTTCCAGCGATACGTTTCGCTTGAAAGGCAGAACTAGGAAATCTATCAATGTAAAGACGCAGAAACGTCTGCTCACCACGTTAATATACTATCCATAGTATTGGTGCTACAACTTTTTTAGTTCTGGGCCTCAGATTACTGTATCTGTCACTGTGATTACCTGTACCTGCCACACCGCCGACTTTTTGGCTCTAAGGTAAGCCTTATTTCCTCACGATATTTTCCTTTACAGTTCAAGCGCAAATGTGTGTGTTACATGCGCACATAGGCAGAAAGGCCATTGGTGCACAACCAGGATCGAATCTACGACCTCAGGGATGAGAGTCGCACGCTGCATCCGCTTTCCTAACACTGCTCTGATCGAAACCTTAACCTAACCTAATTCTATAGAAAATAGAAAAATCCGCGAGCTAATAGAAATTGATTCACATTTCAAATATACCTACGCGTACCTTCACATTGAGTGCGTTTTCTGGCATTTCCCACTCCGTAGGAAATAAAATAGCAATATTTGAAAATCTTAAGAATATTTTAACCAGCACCAAGTTTATGTCACTTTGAATCATTGCTCGCATTACGCAACTCCATAACGCAAAGTGAGTAGAAACGATGGGGTGATTTGTCAACAGGGACTTGTGGAAAATTTTATATGGCCGGGAAATGTTAAAAGCATTACGAAATTGATTTAAAGCATCGACCCTGTGTGACCCTTCGAGTTATATTAAGAATAGGTATTGTGTGGACACAGTTATGGTAGCAAGTTTTTTATGTCACAGAATTTTTAAAATGCATTTAAGATCCTCTTCGCATGTCTAGTAGACGCTGGCAACGCAAACTAAAACTTTTTGAATAAAAATTTAGCTGCTATTTTGTTCTTTTTATGAAAAACTAGCTGACCGGGCAAACGTCGTTTTGCCATATATATCATTTATAATAAAAAAATAGGGGTTGATCGTAGAGGGATGAAAGTTAGGGGTTTGTATGTATTTTTTAATGCTGTATCATAAAAAAATAAAAACAGAAAAAAATATCTAAAAATTAAAAAAAAATATTTAGGGGTGGACTTACCCTTAACATTTAGGGGGATGAAAAATAGATGTTGTCCGATTCTCAGACATACCATGCACACAAAATTTCATGAGAATCGGTCGAGCCGTTTTGGAGGAGTATGGCAACGAAAACTGTGACACGAGAATTTTATATATTAGATATTGCTCGGAAAATTAAATACATTAAACATACGCACGGTACTATGGGTCTAATTTAAAAACTTTTTGTTCTACTAGTATTTTAAAAACTTAACTTAAAAACTAATTATTCCACACAAATATTTAGTCTCAAATTAACCACGCAACGAGCTGGAGACTAAGGGCTCAAGCTCCGCGAAGTGCGAGCAGAGTGCACCCAGAAGGAAGACGGCGAAGTCCTTGATGGAGAGGCAGTAGCAGCGAGCGTGTGTAGGCGTAGTTCCCAGGCCCAGACCTACAAGCTGGCCAGACGAGTGAGGTGTCACCGGATGAAGACGGTTAACCTGAAGGGAAAATCGTCCGGGACCGATAAAGTGCCTCTTAATATAATTAAACGAATTCCATACACCTTAGCTTCATTTCTCATCCCGACCCAAGCTTGTAACCATACAATTTAAGTCTAACTAAAAGACAATTAGTGTGTCATATTTTGTACAAGTGTTTTGTTATAAAGATCTTATTTATATGCTTTCAGAAAATAAAGGTTTCTTACTCCTAATTTGTAAGGGAATGTGCAATTGCAAAAGTTTCGTAATCAACACAATCTCTGGTTTTACCCCTAGTTAGGAGGGATCATTGAAATATTTGTACCTCGAAAATGCCATTTATTCATTCAATTTGAGTTCGGGACGTTCACTAATGAGGTCGATCCTTACTCTAGGAATGTTAGGTTACCCCTACTACTATAATTTTAGTAATATTAATTAAAACTTCGGATATGATTACGAAACCTCATATCATCTGTAATGCAGATGGTAATAACCATACAGCATCTTAAATCGATGTTGTAATTCTTCTACAAAAACATGGTTGTCTGTAAAGTTGGTATACGGACGATAGTTTCACGTGACGTTATAACGAAACATTGATGAATTGATGGCATACTTTTATGAATTTAATTGAATAATTTTTTTGAAGTATCAATATATATAACTATTTTGTATGGATACAAAGAAGGAGTGAATCCACGGACGCATATGCCAATCGAGTTGAAGTGAAATAGATGCGGCACAAGTGTACAATGAGCGTAACGGGACAACGAGTCATGCTTTTTCGTGCATGCGTATTTTTAAAGTTCAGCCTTGCGATTCTGTAACTCACTTTTCGAGCTCACACAGCGGTTTTCGCAGCGGCGGTCGCGCTTAAATAGTCGTAAACAACATTTTACGATTAGCTTTGATAATCCTCGACTTGATTTGTTTATAGCGCGACCGCCGCTGCAAAAACCGCTGTGTGAGCTCGAAAAGTGAGTTACAGAATCGCAGGGCAGTTTTTCGTATATTCTGGTAGAGCTTAGTATTTCAGTAAAATTTTATCAGTTGGTTGCTTATAAGTAACGTAAAATTAAAAAAAATAACACTAACCTAATAACTTTCTTTATTGGAAATTGAACTAACGAAAACGTCAATTGAAAAAGTACTAAAGCTGCATAAATTTAAGTTGCAAATAATACGGCAAAGCTTTTGTAAACACAGTACCTACCTTGAGCATGAATGGATTAGGAATTCAAATTACAACAGTCTTCATAAGTATTCGCGTAGTAAACTTGACGAAAAGTTGGTCCTAAGAGTTTTGGAAGCGTTTACTAACAATATATCACATACACAAAATATAAATACAAGTGAAATTTTCTTCCATCAATAGAAAAATATTATTTATATCGTTTTCTCATCACATACAAACGTACGTATCGAAAACTCATAGTAATCCAAGAAGTGAGCTCAAGCCGCAAACGGACAGACGAGTTCGTTATTCAGTTTAGATATTGATACGTTAAATTACACGCCTTCGTGTTTTGGTTTAGTTAAATCTATGTCTGCGAAATTAATTTATCCTGCAACTCGAATCTTCTGTCAAAAGAAGCCAGTAATCTAATATATAAAATTCTCGTGTCGCGGTGTTTGTAGTTAAACTCGTCGAAAACGGCTTGACCGATTCTCATGAAATTTTGTGTGCATATTGGGTATGTCTGTGAATCGGACAACATCTATTTTTCATCCCCCTAAAATTTTCAATTTTAATTTTTTTTATGATACAGCATTAAAATATACATACAACCCCTAATTTTCACCCCTCTACAATCAACCCTAATTTTTTTATTATAAATGATATACATGGCAAAACGACGTTTGCCAGGTCAGCTAGTAAACTAATAAATAAGTATTATTTTGACAGTTATCCTTTAGTAATGAGTAATGACACTAGTAGCGTATTTGACAGTTATGATTTGAGATTATAATAGATTACGTTTTTATATTTCTGTCAAAAGAAGCCAGTAATAAACTCATAGACATGTATTATTTTGACACTTATGCTTTGAGATTATAAAAGATTACAACGTTTTTACATTTCTAACAAAAAACTCTAGTAATAAACACATACATAAGTAAGACACAAGTAGCGTATTTAATAGTTATGCTTTGAGATTATAATAGATTTAAACATTTTTATATTTCGTGAAGAAAGTACATACTGCCCGGAATAAAGGTAAGTTCATGGTAAGTATTTGACGACTCATTGGTCTAGTGGTTAGTACCCCTGACTGCGAATCCATGGGTCCCGGGTTCGATCCCCGGCTGAGACGAACATCGATGTGATGAGCATTTGGTGTTGTGCTTAGGTCTTGGGTGTTTAAATATGTATTTATATGTCTATCTATCTATGTATGTATATCCGTTGCCTAGTACCCATAACACAAGCTTCACCAGCTTAGCATGGGACTCGGTCAATTGGTGTGAATTGTCTTTAAAAAAAAAAAGTATAACTATAACAAAAGTGTCTTGACACTTTAATACTGTTTAAGATATAATTTTGTTAAAATTTATTTCCGTTTTATGTTTTAAAATAAAGGGCTACCATTCTTTATGCAATAGGCAAAAACTGTTTTAGAGAATTCTGAACTTAATTTAGACTCCAAGTAAAATTATGTTGCTTCGAAGGTTAAAGTTTTATCAGGAACTAATAAAGGAAAATGATTAAAGACACTTATATGTCTTAGGTATTTGATTAATGCCTTACTATTTAATTTCCAATAAGGCTTTCAGTAAGAATGCGGTAGAATAATAACATAAATTATAAGGTATACTAATGTGCTCATATATTCCTTCCTCGATAGGGGTGCTTTAATGCGCCACCTAGCGCCCGTTATTGTAGACAAACTATAAATTATCTAGTGTTGGGATTATATTCATTTTTAGTACTTTAAAATGTGCAACGCGGAGACTAGAACAATAGTTACAACACTTTTTATTGTTACTTTACACTGGTCCGCTAAACAGATACCTAGAAAAAAACTGGCACTACAACCTTTAAGGTCTGGACCTCAGATTTGTGTATCTGTTTTGTCTAATAGACAAGTAGTCTTGTGTGCTTGACAAACGCCGTCGACTTTTTGTTTCTAAGGCATACCGGTTTTTTCATGATGTTTCCCTAAATGCGCACATAGACAAAAAGTCTATACAAAATAATATAATCTAATCATATAAGCATATAGATTGACGCGAACGCGTTAGAATGAGTGCTATACTTATTTGAAATATTCTTTTAGCTATAGTGATAACCGTTTACGACGACATCGTTTAGAACAACATACCGGTTATATTGACCAAAACCAAAGGTCCCGGCTGAATTCTATTGTATTAGGTTCTTAATAACGTCATCAGCTGTAACGACTGTCGACCAAATATGAGTAGTCCCTTGTCGTTATAACAGATTTTGACTGTAATGTAATGAACTAATGTAAATCTTAATGGCTAGGAGGCTATGCTGCCCCGTTTCGTATATTTTTAAAATTCTGTATTAAATTGAAGAGAAGTTATAACGTCTTTTTAACTTTTTTGTTCTAACATAATCTAAAATTACCATGTTTAGAGTTTAATTATAATATTTTTTCTCACTTTAATTCTAAGTTGTTTTAAGAATTTCCTTGATGTTAGATCTTTGAAAAGCCGAGAGCCAAGTCAAGAAAATTGCGTGTACTGTGGAATAAAATCTATCGACATCCCACACATCCCTATTGTGTGAAATCGAGTGCAGTTTTGAACATCTAGGCCGGGGCTAATGATACCACTGGCGCAAGTTAAGCAAGCACTAAACAATTAATGTTCTTGCCACTAAAAATTAACGACTGCTTAATGGGTTTCTTCAGTTGTGTTGCAGATGCTGTTTCTCACATTACAGATCGAAGTAGTTTTGAAGATAGTTTAGTCCATAGCTTGAATAATATCAAGCGTAAAGAAAGCCCCGCTCATTTGATATTTACAAAACGAACATAACGTTGTTTTGCTATTAATAATAACTACGGTACTATTGGTATTAAAATCCAAATAAAAAAGGGGTCTGGCCACACTTGTTACTTAGTATACAAAACTACCAACTATTGAGAACTACGGAATATACAAAAATACATAAAAATCGGTCAAGCGGAAACGCTCGAATAAGTTTCGTTTCAAACAGTGTGAGAGAGACTTTTATATAATATGTATTTGTATTAAAATAGACCTTAGCAAGCAGCTTACTTTAAGATACGATTTAAATTTATTTATTGAGAACATTTGTATATCACTAGGGATTTTGTTGAAAACACTTATAAAATTGCTTGGTGGGCTAATTTTCTCTTTATTACGAATTCTATAATTATGAAAGCTACTATTCTTTTTAAAGATATCTATTACTTTTCTGCACATACAAAATATTCTTGTAATGTACTTGCCAAAGTCAAAATATGTAATTCTTTAAACTTCCTTTGTACTGACTTCCGTGGGGATAATTCGCAGATCGCTCTTAAACCTGCTTTTGCACTACAAATATCGATTGAATATCTGCTGCATTACCCCACAAAATAAAACCATAATTTCACAAAAGAAGGAGTTTATTATTTTTTAAACGTTTATTTATTTACTTTTTTATAGGGGGGAAACGAGCCTACGGGCCAGCCGCAGTGACCACAGCCCATATACTCCCATTTTAGTCAGTATAGCTACGTTGTATGCAGAAAAGAGGTAGTTTCAAAGTCACGAAAAGAACATAAGACCTTTTCATACAATTACATTTAAATTAAAAAGTACCAGAGGACTAAGGTTTCATGTAATCATTGCAACGTCTAGTAAAGTTACTGCAGTAAAAACCACAGTCGGTCACACCGCGTATTGGGGCCGGATAGACCGGATAATGACCGGATAACCGCAAATCGATTAGACTCGTATCCGGATTCGTTAAAACCGTGTGTGACTATCAGCGGTTTGCTAATTATGGCGACCATTGATATAAATTTAGCACTTAGGTAATTAATTTTAAAATACCCACGTTTATTTATTCAAAAAGTTTCACAGCTATATATATGAGTTAGGGCTGAAACGTTCGTAGGCTAACATAGAAAAAGTATTTTATTTGATAGAATTTGATTTGATTATTTAATACATTGAGATACAACGATTGTATGATCGCTATCGATCATAGATATTTTCGATAAAATTTTTATAGTACGATTTGTCTTTACCCTCAAAGATTGTCAAAAACATTTCTTCAGCAAGCATTCTCTTGAGGTCACAGGAAAAAGTCGCTAGGGGCCAAATCTGGAGATTACGCCGAATGCGGAAGCAATTCGAAGCCCAATTCATGGAATTTTGCCATCGTTTTCATGGATTTGTGACACGGTGCATTATCTTCATGAAACAGCACTTTCTTCTTCTTCAAATGGGGCTGTTTTTAAGCGATTTTGTTGTACAAATCGTTATTTGAGACATGAACCATTGAATAAATTGTTGTAATTTGGAAAGGTGCTCAAAATATTTGTTGTAAACTTTCAACTTTTATAAACCATTGCTGATTTACGGTATGTTAATTTTACCGATTGCATTTGGGCGAAAGTAAACTTCCTTTAAAAATCCATAAATCTCTGAACAATATAAGTAAGTTACCAGAACGTTATAACATTTATCCGTTGAAGCGTTCCTAAAGGAAACAAAAGAAGGTCACAAACTCACGACCAACCAACGTTTTTCGTAACGACTTACGGTAGATTTAATTCATTCGGCGCGAAATATTTTCTACGCTATGATGGGAACAGTGGACCGGCAAATTGAACCGCGCGCCGCCAGCGACGCGTGTGCAAATGGTACGAGTATAGGATGATTATACGCGAACGACTTTAGAATATTTTCTGAGAATTGTATGAAATACTGCCTAGAAGAAATGGCCGCGAGGACTTTTTCCAACGCCTCAAGGTTGGAAACTACAGTTAACTCTAATAATCATAATTATGATTGGTCTAGATAAAAAATAATCAAATATAAAATAGCCTATGTTACATAACATGAAAACGGCTTGACCGATTTGTATGATTTTTTTTTATAAAATATTCCTTGAAGTACGAGGATGGTTCTTACGGAGAGAAACATTGAAAAAAATTGAGTGAAAAGGTCTAAAAACAACACTTTTCTATATTCCCATACAAAATATTCGTAATAATACTTAAAAGTCAATTTGAACTTTAATACCATATCATAAGGTTCAAGTTGACTTGTGAATGTTAGTAGTCCGGGAAGGTAAATTTTTATTTTTTGACATAATGTATTTGTTGTCTTATCAACTTTCTTTTTTTATCTTACTAGCTAGACCGGTGTCCCGAATAGCAGAATAAGTATTTAAAAAAAATAAAGAATCGACTGTTAGGCGGTACGATGTTCGCCAGGCCAGCTAGTTTTAAATAAATTCCTTCTCCTTACACACATGACACAAGATATTAAAAAAAAAAAAAAAAATGATTAGTCTAGATAGCTTAAGCCATTCTGCTCAACACTCCACCGTCTCACCTAAAACAATACAATAATTTAAGTAACATCATGTACTACAACATATAGTATTTACTTGTTAAAATTCGTATTGAACCAAATAAAAACGCCTGTGAAAATTTTACTGCAAACACGTTTAAGAGTGCAGCGTATTACTACTACATAAAACAAAACAACAATAGATATTATTATGTAAATATAAATTTAGTATAAGAAATATAATGTGTTTGAATTACTTATTAACTTTATATTCTAATTCGGAGACAATTAACTAACCCGTATAGTTCACGTCGCAATGAGATAAATTGCTTAATTTTTGGAATAAAATCACGCCCGTTAGGAGCACTTATTGTTTTTTACATTTACGTGGGATTAACATCTTTGTTCAATCAGTGTTACCCTTTTTCATGTATTTAAAACTTTTCATTTTCTTTTTTGAAAATCTGATACCATAGGCAGTGTGTACCAGGGCGTGCGAATCTCGTCCCTGAGGCTACGACCTCAGATTTTCACCCCAATACCAATGGACTTTAAATCTGTGCGTGAAATGCGCACAAATAATATACGGAGGCTACAGTACTGGACCTTGTTAAATACTATTATAATATATTACTGTTTTAAATAAAACCTGATTAACACGGATTTATTACATAATTTCCATAACTCGATGTGAAAAATCGTGGAAAGTAAAATAATTAATACAATAAATTCTCAATATGATTAAATTACATTAAGACTGAACTTGTATGTACTATTAAAAAAAATACACACAAAAGTACACTGTAAAATTTTTATAAATTCATTTGAAAACTTGCATTTTGAAATATTTTTACCAGAATATTGCAGCGAGCGAGAACCGTAACATAATATTATATTCAAAACATAAAATGCACGTATTATAACGGTGCAAAAGCGACGTTTTACATTTAAAATTTTCAAAAATGTCTCCATACTGTCCCCCTCTGATAAAAATTTCTATCACGCGCTTCAGAAATCTCGCTAGTGTCTACGGCGTTTCTTGACGCTGTTGTGCTCGTAGTCGTGACTCAAGTTACAGGATTATAATGCAAAGTTAGTTTCTCTTTTGCAAAATAGCTTTGTTCATGGTTTGTTTAAACTCGTGTTCACTATAGTTGAGTGACTCTCCTGGAGTTTATAGTTATGTTTTAATATTAAAAATCGTGTTCGTTTACAGTAATTATTAAGTAAAAGTAATCTTACGTCTTTATCCGTCAAATTTTGTTTACGCTGAGATGAAAAGAGACAAATTTTAGTTAAAACGGTGCAATTTGACCGATTTAGTTTTTACAGATGATATATTATTAACATTTAAATGATTTTCTTTTGTTATTACAGTGTTTGTATTTTATGTTATGATGTTATTCATTGACTTACCAACAATCTAGTGTCAAATGTCATATGACACTGTTTTTGAATGTCACATCTATGCCTGGTGATATAAACTATATTCGTAAACACAAAACAAAGGATAAGAGTCAATATAAAAAAATATATATTTATTGTTATCATCAAGCTCTCAATATTTTAAGTCACCTTACATTTTTTTCCCGTCACAACCAATTCTGGGATTCTGAGGACATGTATACTTTAGAGTCCTGTACTAGTTAGTAGAGGTTTTCAGGTCCTTGGCCACTCGAACATCGACTTGATCTTCCACGTTTTCACTTGCCACCAGTTTGAGAATTGTGCTAGCATCTTGTGTCTCTTTCGCTTGAGTAACTTGGAACCTCCAACAGCTATAAAACTTTTAAAATATTATGACTATTGTCAATAAAGTATAAGAATCAGTGAAATGTATATAGACCCACATTAAAGCCGGTGAGCTTCCATTATACGTTAGGGAGCGTACAAGTATTACGTCACGCAATTTTTGGAGATTATTGACCCCCCCCCGTGTAACGCGCCGTAACGTTTTTCTGTACCCAAGTATAGTAAAACGTTTCTTGACCACCTAATGACTCTTTATACCTAAAAGTTACCATTATGTGGTGTAAAGTACTGGAAAGTCGAAAATAATATTAACAATAACGCGTAATTAAATTCCCACCCCGCATCGTAACGTTTTACAAAAGGACCCCCCCCCTCCAAAATTCTTTACGTAATACTTGAACGCTCCCTTAAACTAGGATCTGCTATTTCTTTATACCATACAAAAGCTCTGTTTATGTAGAAGCTGGGAGCGCTTGATCGCGTAATACCTAAAGAACGTCGTTTACATGTTTAATAACCTAGCCTTTACGGGGAAATGAAGACGGATGGAATTTTAAACCTTCTTATCTTAAATATACGAGAAAAATTTAATATCATACTTAGGAGTTTTGTAAATTTTTCGTCCGAAAAGTTATTCAAAGAAGCAATCTAATATGGTTTGAGTAGTTTAAATTGTTAGCTCACTGGTTACTTCGGTCGAATCATTTTTAGGTGATCAACTCTCGTACCGTTGAGAAAAATTGTTCGAAGTGTCTTAGGCTGACCTATAGAAAAATATTAACGAAGATACATAAATATGTTCGCTCTTTAAGTGTAATGTACGTAAAATTTAAAACGAACTTGCGCCTGAGTATCCGTATTATTTGTTGTAACATACATCTAATGATATCAAAATCTATAATCAGAATCTAAAATATTACTCTATTTTATTACGTAATAAAAAAAGATATCGACATACACATCCTTTGGTACACAATAATAAGTGAAACAGCTTCAGAAATGAGCTTCAGAGATATGGGGGCAAACAATATAGGGGACAGCCGCAGTCATCAAAGGCCATGGACACCCATTTTGTATGTACGTTCCTACGTTGTATGCAGAAAAGCGGTAGTAGAGGTAGCAGCCATAATTATAAAATAATTAGAAGAAGAAAAAACATCGGAGTACGCGAACTTAACACGAGAATGCAACATGGTCTCTAGCTTCTAGTATTCGTCTTCGAAACCAGTATTTCTACTATATAAATACTTTACAAACTTATTTCTAAACCTACATATACGTTTCGGCCACTGTTTAAAATCAATCAGAAAAAGTAATAAAACTACGCATTTTACGTTGTATGCCAAGAGGTAGTTTCAAAGTTACTAACAGAAGATACTACTAAGAGCCTTTTTATTCAAAAAACAATATTCTTTAAGAATATTGGTAGATTCTTCTAGCATAGTCTACGACAACTCAACAATTTGAGATATAAAAGAATATACATTTAAAGTGAATAATAAACAGCAACTTCTTCCGTAATAAGCTACTTTAAACACAACAGAGGTAATATTCAGTAAACAAAAACACTTGTATTTCAAAGAACATAAATATTCTTAAACCACGGAATCTTCCTGTTCCTGAAACATCCGTAATTATAATGATTTACTCGCATACAACATCAAAATAAATAAAAGCCAACTGTGCGTTCGTATTTTTATGAAGTTTTTAATATTCTTTGTGACTTTTAAACTGAATTAAGCGAATTGTATTTACTAATTACTTTAACAGACGAAATAATGATGACTATACTAAGCTATAAAGCGTCTACTCAGAGCGATTGCGCTAATCTGTACTTGCTTAGGTTTAAAGACATTTATTTTCTCATTACAGACAATGGTCACTTACATGAGACTTATAGACTAAAAATACAATTTATCACGTCGTGTTTAAGCGTCAAGGATCAATCATCGAAGTATAATTTGGGTGGACTGTCATTTGCGTAGGTAATTAGGATCACTCAGAAGATGGTCTTTTAGTTTAAGTTTAAATATCGCCAGGCTGCCTGCACTTTTTATATTTTGTGGTAGTCTATTGTAACGCAACACTCCCCCAACGCTCAATGTTTTTCTACCGTTATTAGTTCTAAACTTCGGTATAACAAGATTGTGAGGGCGTCGTGAAGTGCGCTTCTGAATTTGGCTTATTTTAGTAAAGGTAATGTTAGTATGTATGTGGTCGTTTAGAATTTTGTATATTAGTAAGCTGGTGTTATATTGGAATAATTGTTTAATATTCATGAGTTTTGTTTCACTGTAAATTTTTTGTGTAGAAGTTAAGTAAGGGTAATGAAAAAGCAATTTAATTACTTTATTTTGAGCAATTTGAAGGTGAGAAATATTAGTTTTAGTCGCGGCTCCCCAAATTTCAATAAGGTAAAGAAGGTGTGATTTTTGCCAAAGAATTATAAATATGAAGACGAACTTCACGAGGAAGGCTTCGAACTATGTGTCTAAGGGAACCTCTTAAAGAAGATAATTTAGTTATTAAATGATTTATGTGCGTTGTCCATGTTAAGTTATTGTCAATATATAATCCAAGATATTTTTCACTTTTCTTTTCAATTAGTGGTACATTATTTATTGTTATAGGCGAATGTGGTGGGATTTTAACATTTTTAGGTTTAAAAATTAAGTACGATGTTTTAGCAGTGTTGATAGTTAGCAATTTCGATTGAAACCACAAGTAAAGATAGTCAAGGTCCTTTTGCACTCGAGAAATTATATCATGCACAGATGAACCAGTGTATAGGAGACAGGTATCATCCGCATACAAGGTTATCTGTCCATGCAAGTTAAGGTGTTGTATGTCATTTAAATAAATTAAAAACAATAATGGGCCCAATATTGATCCCTGTGGTACTCCACAAGAGATAGGTAAGAGTTTACTTTGACAATCATTAATTTTAACTACTTGGGATCTATTGTTTAAATATGATTTAAACATTTTTAAGGCATTGCCAGTTATTCCAATCGTTTCCAGCTTTTCTACGAGAAGCGAGTGGCAAACTGTGTCGAAAGCTTTCATTATATCAATGAATACTACAAGGACAATTTTCCTTTGGTCGGTATTAGTTTTAATTTTTGTAATGAGATTAATTGTAGCTGATAATGTATTAGATTTTGATCTAAATCCATATTGGTGTTCGTATAAAAAGTTTATATTATTTAGGTGGTCTAATAAGCGCGTGTATACAACTCTTTCTAATATCTTGGACATAACCGGCAATACCGAGATGGGTCTGTAGTTACCCGGATCATCTCTGGGCCCAGATTTGTATATTGGACTGACCTTGGCGATCTTTAAGTTATCAGGGAACTTGCCGTCCCTGAGTAATTCGTTAAGACAGGACGTTAAGTTATCAAGAATCTGACTTTTAATACATTTAATGATTTTGGTTGTGATGCCATCTATACCTGAACTACAGTTTGGGTCAAGATTGTTAATAATTTGGGAAATTTCCTGAGCTGTACACGGTCTAAGAATATTTAAAATAATTTGTATGTTGTTATTTGGTACGGTTAGATTGAAATTGTTTTGTTTATTACGTAGATGATTAGTGAGATTTAACCCAATAGTAGAAAAGAAATTATTAAAAGACTCGCAAATGAGAATGGGATCAGTTATTATATATGAATTAACATTCAGCTTTGTGGGAGCAATGGTATCTTTCTTTTTGTTAGCGGCAAGTTCTTTCAATAGACTCCACATTTTCTTGGGATTTGTGCATTTTAGAAATTGGCTGTAATAATAACTATCCTTAGTTTTCTTAATAACTTTAGTTACAGACTCTTTTATTTTATGGAATTCATTTTCTATACGAGAATTGTCTCTGTTATTTTTGTATTTCTTCCACAGGTCATTCCTATCATTTATAATATTAATTATTTCCTTATTAATCCAGTCATTTCGTGGAGCATTTAAAATTTTTGTCTTTGTTATTTTGTTGTTTTTAACGTTTTGCTTTATTAAGTCATCAAGAACTGTGTATTCAAAACCTGGATTCTTAATGTTGACATCTGCTATACTTTTGAATAAATTTTCATAATTTATAGCGTCATATTGAATTCGCTGCTTCGGAGTTGGTTTAATTTTTTTTAATTGCAAATAAATCTGTTTGTGGTCAGCCATAGGTAAATCCAATATTGATAAGTGAAAGTTGTCATTTAGTAAATCTGTACTGACATGATCAATTATTGTCTTTGATGTATGGGTTTCTCTAGTACAATACATCGGGTCAATTTTATTCAATAGCTTGTGACCTTGTCCCTGAAGCAGATTCTTGTATAAAGTGGTATTTCTGTTTCTAGTAAGTAAGTCTATATTAAAATCACCAAAAACGATGATACGGTTTCGTTTCTGTAACTGTGCTTCATATGTATCTATAAATTTTTTATAATTAGTATTACCAGGGTTATACGTAGTTGGTCCCAAAGTTCTGTCACTAGCACATTATTTCTACATTTCGAGCAGGATTTTATAAAAAAATTATTGCATTCTATTTTGGAATGTTTGATTATTGTTTTAAAACAAAAAACAATAACTTTCCGTAATTTTTCACGATGGAGTGGACATTGAAAGTAAACCGAATAGTTGTTATTGCGTTGCACCGCTGTGGACACTCGCCGAGTACCATTTTCAAGTTGCTCAAAAATTTGAATATAACGCTTAGGTTTGTGTACGGTACTATTGATAGGTACCTTGAAGTCTCCAGTGTTGAGGACAAGAAAATAACTGGCTGGCCACGCTCCACAAGAACACCAGCAGTAAGCAAAGCTATCAAGGCGCGGATAGTAAAAAATCCTGTCCGAAAACAGAAGTTGATGGATTTGCAGATGGGTGTCAGTAGGAAAACAGTAAAAAAGGTTTTAAATGAAGATCTTGGTCTACGAGCATACAAAAAAGAGTGGGCACTTACTTAATGCTCGTCTAAAAGCAATAAGGCTTAAGAGATCGCGGGTGTTGTTTAAGCGGTACGCGAAAAACCGACACCGTGATATCCTCTTTACGGACGAAAAATTTTTCGATATTGAAGAGAAGTACAATAAACAGAATTATACAGTGTACGCTATGAGTTCTGAAGAAGTTGAAAATAAAGTTCCAAGGGTGCAACATGGACATCATCCATCATCAGTAATGGTTTGGTTGGGAGTGTCCTATTACGGGCTAACTGAGGTTAATTTTTTTCGAAAAGGGGGGTCAAAACCAGTGCTACAGTGTACCAAGAGACGGTTTTGTATCGCCTTGTCAAAGACATGTCCAGCACCCTTTTTGCGGGACATCACTTCGTGTTCCAGCAGGACTCTGCGTCTGCATACAAAGCCAAGACCACTAAAGCCTGGTTTGAGCGTCAAAACATCGTCTTAATTAGACATGAGGATTGGCCTTCCTCCAGTCCGGACCTTAATCCTTTGGACCAGAAATTATGACAGGGCTTAGAGAGGAAGGTCTGTGATAAACCTCATGAAAATTTGGAGAATCTGAAGTCATCTTTATAAAAACCAGTGACTGAAATCGACACGAATATGGTGCGTGCTGCGATAGACGACTGGCCGCGACGCTTAAGGGCCTGTATTAAAAATGAGGGAGGTTATTTCGAATATTTTTATGCTTTTTTTATTCCTTAATTAATGTACTAAGAATTGATATATCACTCATTACAAACTGATCAGTACTTTTGTTTTTATCATTATTTCCATTTATGACAGAACTTTGGGACCGACTACGTATATAAGTCCAATTTCAAGAGAATAGTTCACAAGTGTTACCCATAAGTAATTATTCCCATCTATGAATGTAGATTCACTTAAGATATGTTTTAAATCATTGTGTATAAAAATGGAAACACCTCCACCTGTTTTATCAGTTCTGAGGTTGTAATAGTGTGTATAACTATTAAGATGAAATGAACGAGCATGCTCTTCACTTTTAATCCAGGTCTCGGTTAACAATATAATATGTGTCTTGGGTTTAATACACTTCAGTAGGCATTTCAATTCATCAAATTTACCTGCACGACATATACTGCGAACATTTGCATAGAAAAAATTCATACGTGAGGTTGCAATTTGTAGATCTTGATAGTTGTATAGTAGGTCGTGTGTTACAAGTTTTTTTTTGTCAAAGCTTAATGTTTGGAGTTTTTTGATTTTTGATTTATTTTTATAATCGTTGGTATGCCTCTTATGTATTTTATAGTTAAGTCAGTCTCCCCACTTGTTTGACGACGAGCCAGTTCATCCTTTATGCAATTTAAATATTTCTGCTGAGATGGAGTTTGATCTGAGTAAATTTTAATTCCGGTAGGTAACTTACTTTTATTGCGTAATAGTGCTTTAGGTGTATCACAATCATTGAAGCAAATTTTTAGAGCACGGTTTCTATTAGAATCTTGTTTTCCGATACGAAAAATTTTGGCTGGCTTGCAGAGGTCCTTAGATATAGTAGATATTATTTTCCGAACTTCAGATTCATCCGGGTGACGCTGAGTATCAGTACTTGGTAATGGTCGTTCAGGCAGTCCTACCAGAATAATATTTTTCTCTCGGTTGTTGCGTTCAAATAATTCCTTTAAAATATTTTCTTGTTCTAATATCATCGATTGTGTACATACGGATGAATTTGCAGGTGTTTTTAACGTTATGATCTCGGATTCTAAGGACTTAATTTTTTGTTCGCCAAAAAGAAATTTTATTTTCAAGTTCTGAGATCTGAGATTTTATTGCAATTTGTTCGGTAGCTGCACCACTGGTAGTCGATTTTATAGATGCAATTTCATTTTTCAATTCCGTAATACTTTCACGCATAGCTGTCATATTTTGTTCGTTGGATCCAACAAATCTTTCCAACAGGTCAGTAATTCGTGATATCTCTTTTCGCATTTCCTGCACTTCTGTTTTGCAGTCACAGTCACGATCGGATGGTTGTTTCCTTTTGCGAAAGGTAATCTGGGCGTCACTTGCTTCGGTGGAAATCTTTGATAGATCCGGCTGAGAACTTCCTCTAATCGCATTATTGGGCGACCTTAAAACACTCATATCTATGAACAATTACTTGTAAATATGTTTTAAAGTCTTATTTATGCAGTTTGGTGTTTATATGCAATTTATGTAGATGTACGAACTTAATTATTTCATATCACTTAATGAAACAGCCGGTTTGAGTATCGCCGGTAAACAATTATGTGGCAAAGTATTATGCGATAACAAAGTACAGAGGTATCAGCGTAGTCGACCGCAATGATAGTGATATTTCAGTCCCACTAATGCACGTTGTATTCACTGTATGAATGGTGAGATGGTGTAGAAATCTAGTTGTCCTGCTTACACGGCTGAGCACAATCACGCGCAGTGCGTCATTTACGTGTTGGGTGTACGACACTAAAGGGCTTATAACTTACAGGGTTTGCCAGACGTAAAACCACTCTGTCACAACGATATAAGGATCACTTTAGAAAATCACAGTTAACTATTTTTCTAATAAAATTGAGCACACGTCCACTCTATTCAATAGCCGCACGACGACTTGCTTTCATATGTAAAAAGGAAGGAAACTTAAATAAAATATCACTAATGTCACTATTATCTGTGATAACAAGAGAAAGACTTCTCTAACTAACGCTATTTTAGGTTAACGCAATGCGCGGTCGTTGTTAAGGAAGTTGCTCTAGTGATGCTAACTTGGGGGTTTATCCACAAATTTGGGGAGATCACTATGTCCAAGAGGGTTTTATTAAGTATTTTTTTCTCTCTAATCGTGAGTTATGTTAACTAACATTAGTTAAGTTACATATATATTTTAAGTAAATATTTAGAAGCGTAAACCAAACATTATCGCACACTTGTAGCCAAAATGAGCCCTTTAGTTTTTCCCACACTCATAAATTGAAATATAACATTCTCGTTTCCGATAATTTCCAAAAGGTCGACTACACTTATATTGAAGTACAACTTAGATTTAAGAACCCTTAAATAAGCCAAGTTAGTTTTTTGTTAGCGTCGCAACTCTAAATTTTATGTTAGTTATAAGCTCATATTATAAACTAATAAAGTTAACACCCAGTACAAAGAGTCACATTGAACATCCTTCAAACGATCGCCACCGTACTTAATTCGTAGCTATAACCGAAATATAAAAATAATAATAAAGCTAAAATACTCTTAGATAGAAATATTATACTACTTAAATGTATGTTTAATACATATTTGAAATTACCTATCAAACCATCAAAAACTTTAGGGATTTTAATCGATATTTAGGTGTATTTGAAGTTGGTCCTAGTTCCTACTCCTAATGTTCCCCATCCCATAGGAGTTGGCATCACTGAGCTGTGCTTCAACTAGTTGTCGAAATAAAGTAAGCGCGATGCCATTATCTTGTAGCCGTAGCAAAATATCCATACAGGGATTTCTTATTATATTGTTGTTTAAAATAGTTTATTTTCCTTATTTTAGATGTATATATTATTATATGTATAAACTTTACCCTTGGGGCAAGCGACGTCTATATGTCGCAGCCAACTAGATTAATTAGCTTAAATAACGAAGAGTGATTCGAATCGTCGACGAGCATTCACTTTCTGAGCGGCTTGATCCATTGGCGTGGCGTAGAGATGTGGGATCTCTGTGCATCTTCTACCGCATTTACCATGGAGAGTGTTCAGAGGAGTTGTTCGGACTAATACCTGCAGCTGAGTTTCATCATCGGACGTCAAGGCAGAATACAAAATAGCATCCGTATCACCTTGACGTCCGTCGTTCCACAACTAAGCGATTCTTAAGGCAATTTCTGCCGTGCACCACCACTATGAGGAACCAGCTGCCCACTGAAGTATTTCCGAACCAATTTGACTAAGGGTCCTTCAAGAAAAGATCGTACCAATTCTTAAAAGGCCGGCAGCGCGCTTGCGAGCCTTCTGGCAGTGCGAGTGTCCATGGGCGGCGGTATCACTTAACATCAGATGAGCCTCCTGCCCGTCTGCCTTCTGTAACATAAAAAAAAGCCGTTAACTAGGCAAGTAATGAAACACCATCGATCCAAACCATTTGCCTAGCTGTTTGATCAACTGACTGAACATCTTTCAGGCCACTAGTTAAACGGCCCCGTTTAGTTAAAAGGCTAGGCTGTTAATTGAACGGCTAAGCTAGTTGGCTGCGACATATACTTTTGACTTGATGTACTATTTTGTACACAATGTTAGTAATTCTCGTTTACCTAATTATACCTCCTGAAATCGGTCACAACAACCACTTCTACCAAATAATCATAAAAGTTAATGTGACAGTTTAAAAACGAATAAAAAGTGGTAATAATATATCCCTGTTTCACCAAGGTCATAATATTTCCGTGAAAAGAGTGGTAATAGATTATTAGGTTCTAAACATACGTCAAAATGTACCGTCGTAATGTGTGGTTACTATGTCGTACACCATCAACTTTTTACTCTAAATACATAACAACAATTTTTAAATCGTCGTATAGGAAAAGAAATAGATTTCATTTGATATATGTAATGCACTTAGTATCCTAGTAATAATAGCATGCATTTTTTTTATTATTCCTGAGAAAAATGGATTTTTCTTATGCGACTTTATGCCCCGGGGCTAGCGATATGATAGTTATATATATACAAAAAATTAATTCAAACAATGCTCTATCAGCTAGTTGCTGATCAAGGTTTTAATTTTTGTGATACGTGAATCAGTTCCATGCAGGGGCTTCACCTCTTCACTCAAGTTTGTTTTCCTTATTAAACAGTATAAAGCATATTAAGTGTTTACTTGGGGAAATTAAAGGCCTCATTCGTCGCTTAAGAAACGTCGTAGTATACGTAGTATACAGGAGGTATTTGTTTAAAAAATTGATATTTGAAATAAGAATATTACAAACAATTGAAAGATAAAGAAATTGTTTAATCTAAAAATTTTAAACTATTATCTAGAGCTAGGCAATTAACTTGACAAGAAAAAAAAGGATATTATTTTTGTAAACATATTTAATTAATATCATAGCCATCAGTAGAGAAATAAAACACTCCTGTCGCATTACCAGGGTTCCAGAAACCGGCTATAGTTACTTCATTAGCTGCGCAAGAGCCATTCTTGAACAATTTGTACGAGTCACATTTCCACGCCAAAAACCAATTAGGATTACTGACAGTGGATGTCCAAATATCAATACAAGCTCTATGATTACATTTCGCTGCTTTTGAGGAGTCAAATATACCAGGAATCAAGGGTGTACTGCAGTGAGGTTGTGTGGAACCTTTTTTATTTATAAAGAAGTCTATATCACCCAAAACACTTGTTGTTCCTAATCCCCCTGCATTGCAATGGTATACCTCTACGTATTCCGCTACTCCAGATCGTATTTGCTCTTCAATTAAACTATTTGAGAAGCAAGGTCCAGCAGGATCTAATGCTGTAATTCTTGCTATTTTATTGCCTGTATTTTTGAAGAATGTATCACCGGTGTGTGCCAAGGCTTGCGCGCCTAAACTATGTCCTATACAGTGTATGTTTTTGCCTGATATTCCATTATTAGCCAATTCAGTCAACATATCTCCTACAGCTTTACCGATATAGTGAACGTATTTTACAGATCGCTCGTAACTCTTAATGTTACCTTGTCTGTTATTAGTGTATGGAGAATGATCTAGAATGATTAAGTAACTGTTCGGATAGTTTCTGAACGTGTCTCTTACACGTTCCTCGGTCTTCTTGTTTATGTTTGATTTGTAACCGGCAACGAAGACGATGAATTTCTTAGTTTTGTCCAGTTCCTTGTAGGCAAGGATTCCTTTGGCTGCATCGTTTATGTGGAATGTTTCGACCTCGTTTCTCGGCAAATCGTAGAAGTACACGTCGGTTTCACTGACGTCAAGATTCAGCGTTTTGTCGTGATCACCTGCAATTGACAATTTCGTTTATTGGACTAGATTAACTACGATAGGATAATAACCGTATTGAATTACTTGAAGGCGTTTTTTAAATAGGATAATTGAAGGTGCTCTTTAAAAATATTAATGAATGTACAGAGAATAAAGCTACCGATGAAAAAATGTTGGTATCAGTTTGGTTACAAAATAATCCGACACCTATGCCGACATTATGCCCGATGCCTCATAGTGACGTCACGGGACTTAGAAGCAAAACTAATATAGCGAGCATTATAAAACTATTTTACTCTTTCTATTTACTGACGTATTTCCCCTTAAAACAGACTCCGGCTGGTATCTAATAATATTTATACACATTGAATAGAACATGAACCGTGTCAAGAAGTGTTGGTCAATATATTGGTTTGTAGCTCTGAATATATTATGTTTTGTCTTGCAAATCGTGGTTTATGCGCTTTGAAGGACACATAAATTAGTCCATTACGTCATGTTAGAAAAGCCTTAATGTTTATTTTATTTATACTCTGAAACATCACCAGTTTATAACGAGGACAATCAAACACTTATAAAATGTTTATATGAGAAATATACACGAGTAAAAATCAAATCATGCAGAACGCAGGGGCCGCCAAGCGTCCGCGAATATTCAAAAAACAATGTAAATTCATCAATAGCAATTATATAGGGATATACAAAATAAAAATAAAATATTTAAAAATGCAAGGTTGCTAAACAACTACGTATATGAGCGTTTTGGTTAAATTCTATATGATTTACGGTTCTTGGGTCATCGGGGTGCTTCAAATAATAAAGGATTTTATTTTTATACTATATTAACCACTCGCGTACCTACAACAATAGAATAGAAGCGAAATATGTAATGAAATGTTAATTGCTATGTAATTGTTGAAGAGAGTGCCTACGTCTGGCTTTACTCTCGGGGTGTAACTACCATGATTTAGTTAATTGCTATGAAACGAATGATTGCAATAACAGTTGAAGAGAGTGCTTACGTCTGGCTATACTTTTGGGGTGTAACTCCCATGTTTTGTTAATTGCTATGAAACGAATGATTGCAATAACAGTTGAATACAGTGCTTACGTCTGGCTATACTTTTGGGGTGTAATGTATACATGTGAGATGTTTAGTTAATTGCTATTAAACGAATTAATGCAATGTTAAAGTTGAAGAGAGTGCCTATGTCTGGCTCGCTCTAATCGCCACGCTTATAAATCTAAGAAAGCCTGAGTGAGCAAAATGTACAGCCTTCTCTTACAATGATCATGAGTTTTTTTTAAGAAATATTTTATAATTTTGTCAAAATAGTTGAGTTATTTAACAGGTGCTATGATTGTACCTACTATCATATTTTTTTAAAATTTTTTAGTATGCTCTGCTTTTTGGTTGGGACTATTTTTAGACAAGAAATCAACAGTTAAAATACATCCCCCAAATAAGCGTAATTGAAGTTTGTGACTGTATGCTTAGTTTGGATATAAGTTAAACAGCGTTAGTCCAGACTGTCAACCACGACGCGCGGTCGTGCACCAATAGAGTTTTCATTCTATGTACGCATTTAATACTTTCTCGCTGTGATGTTTAATATTGAAAGGAAAATCGTCGGCTTTTCGTAAAAACTTTTTACTTTACGAAAGTCTAAAAAAAATATCAAAGAAACAAATGCGATGCGGCCTAAGTATAGGGTTGTAATATTATTATACCAATATATTAGAAGACCCATGCGACTTCTTCAATACAAATAATCCCTCTGAGGTGTGTGCTGTGGCCCGCAATGGGCCTCGATTGTGAGGAAGTTGGATTGCTTGCGCTTGCTTCTCATGTCAATTTCACACGTGTATATCCTTTCTTTAATGTTTTAATTGTCTCTGATCTCATTTTACCATATGTGATGTTTGAGAGCAAAAGAAATTTGTTTGTTTTCATTTATACAATGACGTCATATTTCAACGGAAATTTAAATATCATATTGAGGTAAAAGAAGATTGACCCATTTATCTTAGTCAGACATTGATAAGATAACAAAAAAATAACATTTTTCGGTATAGTTTGAAATGCGATTCGATCCTTTGCAATAATTTATGTATATTTAATTTTAAACGACTTCAAAAATAGCCAAATTACAGCTTCAATTCGTCTTTTAATTTTTAATATATATATAATTATAAATTAAAACTGTTTTTTAACATCTAGAACGAACATCAATGTTGGCTACGACTAAGAAGACCAAAACATGAGCACGCATTTATGATCAACATTGTAATAAGTAAACGCGTTTAAAACGCAAAAACTGTAGATTTAAATTGTGTTCTTATGGTAGGAGAAAAATTTAAAACTAGTTACTTAAGTAAGCCTTATAAGTTGTCACAAGGTTCCCACAAGGTAACTGCGATCGTAATCGGATCGATAATATTAATCTCTTTACGAAAATCTCCGTTTAATTTCCGACGCTCCGGCGTCACAATGATCTGCCCCAAAAAATTTAATTTAACCATGTCCCGCATTTCAGTTGTCACGAGTAATATAGCCTTCCTCGACACAAAAATATTTTCTCAATTTAATTCAGTTCCAAAAATACAACTTTATAAGACACTCTTATGTATATGTTTCAATTTAATTTTTTTTAACTGTTTGTGAAAGTATTAATTTCTCTGGAGTAGGTCAATATTGTATTGCATTTATCACTATCGAAATAGCTGATCTGCCTTAAAAATTTTACCAGCGATGTCTGTTATTATACATATTTATTAATTTAAATATGTACATGCATACTTTATACACAGTACACATGCTACTTCAGTATTTCATACGAAGCACAATACTTACATTTTATCAAATTAGAATGTAACGCGATTTGAAAAGGTCCATACTTCTCCAAGTCACCACGTCCCCACGTGTACGCGTGTGAAAATAAACACATAAACAAACACGCAAACTTAAACATTATAACACAAGTATTCGCTACTCAGAATAGAATCGGACTGAGATCGTGAACGAGTGAGTGTAGGTCATTCACAGATCATGATTCATTCAGTTAGTATCACGTCACCGATAAAGGTACTTCACTCAGGTAAACAAAGGCGGTAAATAATGAAATAACTGTAATTAATTGTGTTTGATTGAATTGTAATATTGTTCCTATAGGATTAATTGGGTCTTATGAATTTTTGTACGATAATGGTATACCATTAAAAAAAAAATATTATTAATTTATATAAAAAAAATATATAAATATTATAAATATTATTAATAAGCCTTAAATTAAGCCTTAAATCTTTACAAAATATTTGTTTTCTTTTTTGGAGTAGGTCTATCCGCCTAAAAAGTATAGGCCTCCTCCAACAGGCTTCATCTCTCTCTATCTTGAGCATGTTTCTGCAAATCTTCCCCAACTTCTTAAGCTTATCAGCCCACCGTGCTAGAAGGCGACCTCTCTTTCTTATCCCTATTTGTCCATGCGAGCGTTGTAGCCCGCCCATTTCCACTTAAGTTTTTTACAATGGGATAGTGCATCAATAGTTTTTGTTTTCTTTTTTATTTCCTTATTTCTGTTCTTCTTTTTACCACAGCCCGAATAATCCATGATTATCATTTATCTATAGACATTTTTATTTTATAATCGTAGACAAAAAGGCGATCATTCTTCTGTGTCTGACACGTGTCTTCGATTCTTCGACCTGACGTGCCGAGAGAAAATTCTAATTCGCTTGTAGAAAGAAAATTCTACTGGTGTACAGCCGTTTTCTTCACACTTCACATTTAGGAAGACGTTCGCACGCTTAATCCGCTAGACCAACACTGTTCTTCTCGTCTAGAATGATTAACGGTATGTATTGTTAATAAAAACTTAATTTAAGTAAGTTAAATTAACGTAAGTTAAGCATTATTAATATTAATAATGAAGTGCTTTAAAGTCCTAGGCCATATGTTGTCTATGAGTAACTTATGTAAGCAAATTAAATTCAAAACGAATTTCAGGTTGTCTAAGTAATATATAGGTACATTATTTTTTAATTGAGACAAAGTATAGTGACGATGATTCGGAAGTTGCACTGGAGAGCAGTGTTGGCCTAGGGCCATCAGCGTGTGACTCTCATCCCTGAGGTCGCAGGCTCCAATAGATTTCTGTCTATGTGCGCATTTAACACTAGCCCGTACGGTGAAGGAAAACATCGATAAGACCGAAATAGTGGATGCCGTGTTTCAGGCAGAAGGCTGATCACCTATTTGTCTATTTAGAAAAACTAATCACGAACCGAAGAAATCCGAGGCCCAGAACTAAAAGGTTGTAGCGCCATTGGTTTATTATCTGGTTAAACATACCCAAACATAGTTATACAGTATTATAAGAAGTATTATTGGATAATCCGAAAAAAACAAACTAAGTATATGAATATGAGATTGTTGGTATAATAATAATAAGGTCTTTATTCGGATAATAAAGTATTCACAATATTAGCTGTTATACCAGCCCCACATGAGTGAGTAATAACTTTATAATAATCTTAGCGACTGATCTAATATTAGCATTGATAAACAGTGTACATACATAACTCAAGATGTTTGACGTAATATATTGTGTTATTATTTACTGTATGTACCAATTATATGACGGAATACTACTTTAGTTTATATTAGGTCCTTACATATGAAATGTGTGTTTTGTAAACCAAAAAAAATTTAAACGGGAAAATGAAATGAATCATGGTTTTCGAAAAACAAATGCACGAGTAAATAGCTGTAAAAATTGAATTTGGAATCGTAACCAAAGAGGAGATATTTGAAGTCACAGTGGCCAGGACAACAAAACGTCAATTTCATATGTAATAACCTAATATTATATTCGTTGTCATATTAATAAAGAAATATTAGACAATTGTCGGGGTATACAGCCTTAAGGTGCGCTTACATGGGCAACTAAAATTGCTCAATTCCAGTCAATACTCGTCAACTATGACGTCACGACCTCATCAAGCAATTTACGGCAACGGCAACAAGCATCAATACTGCGCAATACAATATTGAGCGATATGGCGCAACTTCATCAACTAGGCAATACTGTCCTAGACGAGCATTTCAGTATTCGCTCGCTATGGACGACATTGTTCTTGCTGCGGCGGCTTGCAGCGCTTTTTTTATTATTTATCAAAAACAAAAAAGAAAGAAAAGGATTAGGCGTATCTGGGTGCGATCGTTTTTGGCAAAGAGGCTGCAATTTTCATTGTGTTAAGAATTAGATGATATATATTTCGCAAAATTTACTAAAATGTCATGAACAGACTTTGAATTACTTTTGAATAAAGTAATTACAAATTATTATTATTTAGACCTCTCGCTCTCCCCGCGGAAGCAAGAAGACAAGCCGCAAAACAAACAAGTGCGAAAGAGATATATACAAAAATTGCTAGGAATTTCCAAGTCCACTGGATATTCGTCAATTTGTATCTGCGACATTGAGCGATATGAAATATCTAGAGCAATTAATATCGCCGAAATAATTTATTGAATTTATTGAAATTGCTCCAGATCGGTCCATTCGTGTCGCCGAGCAATTATTGCCCTCGTGTAAGCGCACCTTTAGTACAGTAGTTTAGGTCAACCTATGAAGTCGGACTTCCGTTAATAAACCGGTCAAGGATTTGCGTGTGTTCAAGTTCATTAGAACATGCGAAATTAATAATTTATTAAGATTTATTTAACAATCGACTTATAAAAAGGAAATAAGCGTTTTGAGCTGCATGTGGGAATAAAAAATGACGATCTATTTAAATTAACATTTTTTTTAATGAAATATTTCGAAATCAGCATCAAAATGACTTTTGGAGATGGTTATTTTGATTTTATCAAGTACATCGAACGTAGGGAACGACGAAGACAGTCTCAATAAAATAAGATCAGTAGTTTGACATATTCAAGCATTTCTGGAGAGGACATACATATATGTTATTTCTCATCAGTTACGGGTATTTGAAGTCAGTTAATTTTTTTTACTGATTAAAAAACAGGAATATACACTACTCTAAATGCCTTCCGCTAACTGCGACTCCGGTCGTATTTTTACCGAAAAAGTGAATTTCGCGAACCACTTAAGAATGACTTGCTATTAACAAAATAATAAATATTCAAAGAAGTCCTAAATTGTAAAATAAAATTAAATATTTTTTGTCTGGTACAGTGTTGAGAAATGAGGCTGATTCACTTACCATATTTTATCAGTAAGGTGATTCATACTTCCTATGGTAGGAATATGAAGTAGGCAAGAAATTTTGGATAATTAGAATTTTTTACTTACAATTTTCTAAATTACTTGTGAAAAGCAAAACTATTAGCATTGTTTAAACGTATTATCAAGTAGGTCATGGACTTGTTCATTTTAAATAAATATTTAGTTTTATTTAAAGTAAAAATAAACTAATCATAGTTGTAGTATATTCCCTTCTAACTTACTGGGGCATAACTCAGTGATTTTAGAAGTAAATTCGTTTTTAATACTAAGTTTATTTCGAAACATTTTATATGAAATAAGTCAAAGGACGTGTCGTACTGACAAGTTTTGCAGAAACTCATCACCCGAGTTTGGGAAACTTTTAATTAATATCGTATTTCATTACTTGATACCTATCATAGGAGCTTTGTGTTAATCCTACTTGTGAACCGTTTGACATAAATTCAGAAGGGCTTTGGTTTTGTTCGGTGTAAGTTTCGGTATAAGAAACATGTACGACAATATATTTGTTGCTAGTTCTTTGCGTTTATTACAAAATAAAGTGATATGCGTGGTTTCAAACCTTATATTATGTGTATGTTTCGCAAAGAATATATATATATATATATATATATATATATGTGCTATTTCATTGAAACATTGTAATTAGGTAACTTGAAGAACCTCTCAAGTCTCTCCGATTCAGGTATACCATTGACAAGGAAATTTGACGCCTAATCAACACTTGTCGTCATCGATGTAGGTTTCCGACGTAAGATGATGCATCCTGGGATTAATATAATTACCATTACAACCCATACGCGTATAACTCATTTAATTATAATAGTTTTAATTAGTTTACAATTAATAGTTTTGTTGCGAATTGACCAGGAATCATCCAAAACCGTGTCCTATTGTTGGGACTAGTATATAATGTAATATGGTATTATTCATAATAATAAAGTTATACATTTAAAATTTTGATAAAGCCTGCTTGGCTATAGAAAAATAGTTCGAAAATATTATTGTTCATATTACAATAAGGCCAAATTTATTTTTGCTTTTGTACGAATTTTTGTACTGGTCTTTTGATACCGTTTCATCTAGACGTAAAATCGCCCGCTTTACTTTTGTCGTCGATTTAAAAAGAAGACATTTTTAATAAAATTTCTCATTATTTTACAAACGCTGATCCACACACTAGGACATTCGTGTGTTGTGGGTGTCCAGCCTTGCGATTCTGTAACTCACTTTTTTATTTTTTTTATTTTCGATTTGGCATTCTGATAAGGAGGCCAGTTTATTGCCAAATCGTATAATGACTGCTTCACGACTGATTTGAGCGCGACCGCCGCTGCGAAAACCGCTGTGAGATTTCGAAAAGCGAGTTACAGAATTGCAGGGCAGACTCTTCTTAGGTACAATTTAATACCAAACAGTTAGTAGTAAAAAAACAAATATACAGTGAATGAAACATAAATATATAATAAATATAATTGTGACTTAAATTACAATAATTAATAATCCCAATCAACATTTGGATTAGCTTTTATATTTTTGTTCATATTATTTTTATTTTTTCTTTACATTTTACGTTATTTTAGTTATAGTTAGTGTTACCTGTTATTTTGAGTATTTTTTTTTATTATTTATGCACTTCTTGTACTTTACCCTCTGTAGGTGTTTATTTTTTTATTGTTCCATATTAGGGAAGTCTGGAAGAAATCGCTTGTTAGCCATAAGGCCGCCCGTTGCCTAATAACTTATGTAACCTGCTTTTTTTATTTTTATATGTATGTTTTTGTATAAGGTAACGAAGTGTTAATAAATAAATTAGAGTGTGCGTGATATACGTTATACTCGTATATGTGTGCGTGCGTGAATGATGATAAGGCTCTCGTTTCCGTAGACTGTCTCGAACTTTAAGTGTTTAATAATTTACAAGAATATTTTTGTAAGACAATATCAATGACTTTTTTGAAGATATTGATGTTTTCCATGAAACTGTAGTACCTATACCACTTTGCTCTATTGTCAATAGTTTCGGCAGCATACGCAATTGGATCCTTTTTACACCTTTATAGAACAGGGGGCAAACGGGCAGGAGGTTTACCTGATGTTAAGTGTTACCGCCTCCCATGGACACTCAATGCCAGAGGGCTCGCAAGTCCGTTGCCGGCGTTTTAAGAATTGGTACGTTCTTTTATTGAAGGACCCTAAGTCGAATTGGTTCGGAAACACTTCAGTGGGCAGCTGGTTCCACATAGTGCGGCAAAACTGCCTTAAAAAACGCTCAGTTGTGAAACGAACCTTTACACAAACACACTATCGTACACGTTACACTGTCGTAGTAGCAACACATTAACTATTAAAAAATATTCTATAGCCTGTGTTCATCGGGAATAACGTAGGGTTCTAATGGTGAAATAATTTTTCAAATCAGTCCTGTAGTTTTGGAGGCTATTCAATGTAAACAAACACTCAAATCTTTCTTCTTTGTAATAGGAGGAGTAGATGTCTATCGACAAACAAGGGATTTTACGGCATAAATTAAATATTAGTGAGAATAAGATCTATTGAGAATTGGTTTTAAATTCATGTAGAAATAGATGTATGCTGATCCGAGGAGATCGATACAAATAGTAAACTGTTCTAAAATCTTCAATATCGCTATAGCAGATGCTAAAATCACCGATTCCAAATCCGTATTCTGAACATGCAATTTGTATTGCACAGTGAAAAGCCTACAATTCGTCACCTACGACAGCTTATTCTCCACATTCACGAAATAATACCATGTTCCCACAACGCAAAACAAACGAAAACGAACCTTAAGTTAAAACAAAAAGGACTACAATACTTGAAAGTAGAAAATTTCAACCGTAGATACATCCAGTTTAAATAGAGCCCCAACATTTGTTACAATGTTTACCTAAAACTGCGGCGCGACCGACCGAGAGGGTTCATTGTTAAATGGTGTTGAATAGAAGCATCGCGTCAGTCGTAGCTGCAAAGTGCATCTAGTTAGGGAGGCTGGGTACAATATGCCATCAATATTGCCTGCTTTCCGGGCTTCCTCTTTCAAAATGGCGCAGATACAATGGCGAGATAGTAGAGTTATTACTCATAGATGGATTTAAAATTTTCGGTCGTGTATTTTTTAAGGTTTTGGTATTACGTACGTAGCTGTTCACAGCTGTGTTAGCCTAGTGGCTTCAGCGTGCGATTCTTATCCCTGAGGTCGTAGGTTCGATCCCCGGCTGTGCACCAATGGACTTTCTTTCTATGTGCTCATTTAACAATCACTCAAACGGTCAAGGAATACATCGTGAGGAATTCGTTGTATCGCCATTGATTTATTTTATTTTAAAAGTAGTCCAAGTTTATAAAACACAAAGCGATTTAGAAATGCGTCATTTTCATGTTGCGAATTGAAAGTGTTTCTTATCGATCACCAATTTTACGCTAATTATGTGTCGGAGAAATATCGTCACTCCATTGATATTGACATCGTCATTAGCAGGTTTACTAGGCATTTGGGTAAAGTGCGGGCACAAAAGACACGAATAATTATCGTACAATATTTAATTTTATTGAATACTTTTAACACTACAAATAACACTTTGCTTAAATTATAACGAGCAGTAGGCTTAAGGTTCCGATCCCAATTTAAATCCCAATCTACTAGACGAAACCTCTCATTACCACAATGCACCACTATTTTTATAATCAGAACTGTCCTGCTTTCCCGCTTTTACGCACTGTCAAAAGTCAAGATGGCGCCTCACCCACTCAAGGCATTTGCTCTGCTCTGATTGGTCGTAACATTGCCTGACATATGTATTACTGCTCATAGGAAGTTATTCGTATAATGTGTATGCATTTTTCTATTTAATTATTATTATAGTTATATTATAATGAGAAGAAATAAATATAATTGTATTATAATTATTATTATATTATAGAGTATCAGTAACAGAAAACATGATTAAATATTGTGTTACTCAAATATAATATTAAAATTTATAAACTACATTTTAAATACTTTAAAGATAGGATCTCTTTGTTATAATAGCTCTGCGTTCAGTCATTTGAGACTCATCACTTTGTCTCAAAATTTGAAGACACTTTACATCGAGTGTTCAATAGATGCAACTCAGCCGAAGTTCCGCTGCGAGAGGAATTGAAATTTGTATCGGGAATGCTCAAATATTATAAACAGTCAGCTCCGCTATGAATTTGAAAATGTAACATCAAATACATTGTCAAATATACAATCGTGGCGATACATACTATCAGAGGAATTGGTGTTAATAAGTTAACTGTTTGGTCTATTTGCTTAAATAAAATTGGGGCACCCATGAGGGAGAATTATTTTGAAATATTATAATTATAGCAAACGTATGTTATAATTATTGACCTCTAGCATTTTTGGTTAAAGCCAAGACACTTGAGAGCATTCATTTATTTTCTATCAAATCAAATCAAATCAAAATACGTTTATTCAATTTAGATGCTTCTTAGAGCATGCTTATGAATGTCAACAACGTTTACAAAATTCACGAAAGAGCAATACTACGCCATCTTTATTATTTATGTACAGTTTATTTATTTATTTACATTAGTACTTAAGAAAAATAAAATAAAATATTTAATGTGACAAGCACTTATAGGCAAACAACAAACACGAAGAGAAAAAAAATACATCGATTCATCTAATATATAAAATTCTCGTGTCGCGGTGTTTGTAGTTAAACTCCTCCTAAACGACCGATTCTCATGAAATTTTGTGTGCATATTGGGTATGTCTGAGAATCGGACAAAATCTATTTTTCATCCCCCTAAATGTTAAGGGTACACCCCTAAATTTTTATTTTTATTTTTAGATGAATTTTTGATGATACAGCATTAAAAAATACATACAACCCCTATTTTCACCCCTCTACGATCAACCCCTATTTTTTATTTTGTAATATATCGTTTGTACGATATACATGGCAAAACGACGTTTGCCAGGTCAGCTAGTAAATTTTAAAATCTAAAGGAAAATTGATTTCAAAACGTGAGGAGAGTAACTGATATCCAGACCTAGCTCGTTTATCAGAATGCTTACATCTACGTAATCTTTTAAAACATACGACCTTTACCAATAAAAAAGCTATACAATAGCTCAAAAAATCCATGTTTAAGCCCACACTCTACACAAACTTAGTATGATTACATTTTAGACACTGAGTTCTTTTAATCTAGTACCAATTATAATCGTTATGCGTCATAGATTTCTCTTAATGGACGTTAGAAATAATAAAATGTTTAAAGGTGAATTAGTTATTTACTAAGTTTATACTACACAATAGATGTAATTACAATAATATGATCTACGGGTCTGCAACAAAACAAAACTGCTACATGGTATTCACGATACACTCAAAGGAACTGTATGAGGTAACTGTGGCTATGCTATTTCCTCTTTGTGTTCATTTTCATTATCATGAGAGCCGTGCTATTTCTAGATTTTCTGTTATCCGAGTAAAACTGAGGTTTTATTATTCTTCCTTAAACGCTAAAAGTAGCGTACCAATTCCTAAGAGGCCGACAACGCACTCGTGAGCCCTCTGGCATTGGGAGTGTCCACGGACGGCGGTATCACATCAGGTGAGCCTCCTGCCTGTTTGGGCCCTATTCTATACAAAAAAAAGTAACAATAATAATAAGTGTACATTTAAAATAATTACATCGAATATACATTCAAAATATCTTAAATTTGACATTAAAATGTAATAGTTTTATTTCTGCTACAATTTTACAATTTTTTACAGAGAACATGATTCGAAGATTCGACTGAAAACAAAACAAGACAAATAAATAACAGAAATGAATGAGAGAAACAGATAATAATTAAAATACAATTCTATATATGGAAGCCTTAAACCGACTGTGTTGGAACTTTTGATCAAGGCTTTAAAATTAATCAAAGTTAACAAAACAAAAATATAAAAGTTTCATTTATTACGAATAATAGTTTTGTTTTATGTATCTAATTTCTGTGTTATCTACTATATAAAAATAAGTCGGGTTTTCCTTCCTGACGCTATAACTCCAGAACGCAGGAACCGATTTCCACGGTTTTGCATTCGTTGGAAAGGTCTCGGGCTCCGTGAGGTTTATAGCAAAGAAAATTCAGGAAAAAATTTAAACGGAGTTCGCCGAGTTTGCTAGTTTTAATAATAATATTAGGATAATATCATTGGTGTGATACTGGAAAGAGACGGAGCCTTAAACGAAATATAATTATAATAGGTCCATACATATGAAATTGACGTTTTATATGTTTTTCAATTGTTTTTCGAAAACCATGATTCATTTCATTTTTCCGTTTTAATTATTTTTCGAATACATGTGTAACATTTGTGATCTTTTGTAAATATGAATGAATGTTTCAAGGAATAAATGTTGTTTAATTATTATTATTAGAATACGTGACGTATTCTTGAAATCTTTGGAATTTAAATAGTTATTACTGCAACGTTTAATTGAAACTTTAAGAAAATGTTTCGCAAATACCTTTTCTAATAAAGTAGAGTAGTTTCCAACAGTTAGAAGGTTACCGAGGGAAAAATTTAATTTACTGTTAGTACATTACACAGTTATCTTAGCGATTGGTATCAGTTCAAGCGATTTTAGCTTTATTTTAAAAAGAGCGTACTAATTCCTTAAAGGCATCTGGCATTATGAGTATTCATCACTTAACATCAGGGGAGCCACCTGCCCATTTGCTCCCTGATCTAAAAAAAAGTTATAGTATAATATTAAGTAAACTAAACACAAGGCGACACAATGGGATTATAGGCATGAATCATCACAAAACCTTGTAAAAATTTAACGTTTAAAATTAATGTCCTGTTGTCTAGAACTAATTTGAGCACGTGAATATAACCTAACAATTTGAATAGTTGATGATTATCCAAAATTAATACAGTATTTGTATTAATTTTGGCTTACAATACACAATTACATGCGAGATAATAAACTCGTTAAGTATTTTAATTTTTTGAAGTATACTCTAGGCGCTATGAAAATTTGATGAGAGTGAAATTTTACGATGCCGCGACCTATAAAAAATTCGGATTGGCGTCGCAATTAAAAAGAAATAGAATATAACTAATCATATTCTATTTCTTAGCTTACACAACAAAATTTTGAATATCCATACAATTGACATCTGACAATGACATTTACCTTTTAAACAAATATAGGAGTTTGAATTATTGTTTAAAATAAAAGATTCTAAAATACCTAGTTATTTTCATATACAAGTCGAATTTTATATGTGCGTCTGAATTATAATCAGAAATTTATCTAATCATACTAATTATTGTAAATATTTGTGAAAAAATGTGCCAACCTTCCTGAGTCTCAAACATGAGGTTAACTATCCGTTATTATCGAGTTATTGTTGATTAAATGAAACATAACTTAATTAACTTTTGTTTATTGCGTTTGTTACACAACTTTTTAGAAATTTCTACGACCTTTTCAATAATTGAGAAAAATTTAAGCACGAATACTAAGGAGAAAATAAAGGCTTGGAGGATTTACAGAGAAGTAAACATTTTAATAATACCTGCTTCAAAAAATTTACATTATTATCAAAACATGTAATTTTTCAGATTTAATCACAAATATAAGGACGAAAAAAATTTCATGAATCCTAAATTGATAAAAAAAAAGTTGTCATCTTATCCCGTAATCAAAAAAAGAGGTGGAACAAACCACCATCACCTTCTCCAGACACAATGGATATGGCAGAGATGATACCGCAACGGTTTGAAGTAATTTCAATGAATTTGATTGTGATGGTGT
Organism: Pieris macdunnoughi; assembly: GCA_905332375.1. Classification (NCBI taxonomy): domain Eukaryota; kingdom Metazoa; phylum Arthropoda; class Insecta; order Lepidoptera; family Pieridae; genus Pieris; species Pieris macdunnoughi. The sequence goes on along the minus strand of CAJOBZ010000014.1, from coordinate 4,786,815 downwards.
CGAGGTAGGAATGTTAATTTAAATATGATGGTGATGTTCAAGGCTCAACCTCTCAAGCAAGCACATCTTTATTCCCCTAAAGGTAGTTAGAGATATTGTAATACCTCAAAACATGTTGCTCTTGTAGTACCGAAACTCTGTCCAGCCAGAAGTGACCATTCCCACTATAATGGAAGTGGGTTTACACCTTAATACCTGAGTGCGAACCACTCACCATGACACTAAATTAATAGATGTTATTATATATTTCAGATTTACAAATAAAATATTTTGGAAACAATTGCTATCCCAAAACAAATAAACCAACAATGACAAGGTAAAAATCAGTTTTGACATAACTTGAATACTAAAAACCAAACAAAGGTGTCCAACATAACTAACAACAATTCATTATTTTGTAGGATTAAAGAAAGGTTAAAGAAAATCATTCATTCCCAAACAACTCAAAAGAAACTACAAGGAAGACCGGTATTATATTTAAATTATCTCTATCTCTAAATAGAATAAAAGAAAGTTGCTATCAGGTCTGTAGCATGTGCTACAAATTATATTATTAACACATTTTATAATTATATTAATATAAATGTGTTAAAAATTTTATAATATGAATTATAAAATTTTTTTTTATTTTGTAAGAGAATAATTATAAATATTTATTTATTAAATTTTTCAAATGTAAACTAACTTTATTGACTATAATGACTCCTTTCCAGTCTTTGATTATTTAATTATAATTAATTATTTGCATGCAATCAAAATCTATTTCTAATAATGCCAAAGAAGTATAACTTCTTACGCGCGTACATAAGTACACGCACCCTTTTTTTTTATCTGTGCCATGCAATAAATTAAACTATAGACAATTCGGTAGTAGGTGGTCTCCTTGAGAGTATTATTTTTTATCATAATTTGTACTTCGACTCATTTGGTTTATTAGAAGCCTAGCTAGCCTAGCTAATGGAATTTCAATGGTGATGTGAATACAAACTTTTGATTTGTAATTATTTACGATAAAGGTTTGAAATGTATCTAACTCTAATATAAGTTCGTGGGTGTTAAAATTTTTATATTTTTTTTATTATGTAACAAAAGGCTGATCTGATGTTAAGTGATACCGCCTTCCACATACACTCACATGGCCAGAAGGCTCTCGTGCCAGCCTTTTAAGAATCGGTACGTTTTTTATGGAATTATATTGGTTCGGAAAATGTTTGTAAATGAGATGTTTACGATCCTTAAATAAGCCGTTTTTTGCCGCGCACCACCACTATGTGGAACCAGCTGCCCACTGAAGTATTCCCGAACCAATTCGACTTAGGGTCCTTCAAGAAAAGAGCGTACCAATTCTTAAAAGGCCGGCAACGCACTCGCGAGCCCTCTGGCATTGAGTGTCCATGGGCGGCGGTATCACTTAACATCAGGTGACTCCTCGTGCCCCCTTCTTTAAAAAAAAAAAAAAAAAAAAAAAAAAAAAAAAAACATTGTTTGATCAGAAAAAGAATTACATCAGGATTATTACCATCCTATGAATCATATCCTTTCCGGTTAAATTATATTGTTATAAAGATGGGTTGACTGCAATGTTTCCAGATTTTTCCACCAGGTAGAAACGTCTTCAGCAAGCTGAAATGTGATTTCTGACCGTTTCAGGATAGGGTCAATCACATATTAGAAAATTGTAATTTGCGTAATGTTACCCTCGTTTTCAGGAGGCTGAATTGTTTTTGCCAAGTATAGACCAGCTCCGTACCACTACTGCCTTGCGATTCTGTAACTCACTTTTCGAACTCACACAGCGGTTTTCGCATCGGCGGTCGCTCTCAAATCAGTCGTGAAGCAGTCATTTTATGATTTGGCATTCTGATAAGGTGGGAGCTTATAGTTTATTGTTTATCAGAATGCCAAATCATAAATTGAGTTACAGAATCGCAAGGCAGCTAAGAAAGTTCTCGTATATCGTTCAAGATTATTCCCAGGGTGAATAAGTGAGCCATCGATTCAGATGACAACATTGAAGAGATAAAGTGCGAATAGTGAAGACAAGTGAGTACTGTGTGAAGTGCGCGTAATTGAAGTATTTAGTGACAGAATTTTGTGTTTCGTAATTACTGTAATTGTAATTTGATTCGTCGTTCCTTATTTAAAAATAAACACTTGAAGAAATCTACGGAGTTTCCTTCCGATCCCTTAGCTCGGAACAATATTTTTGCTTTATTTGAAGCTTATAAAGAACTAAAAAAGCTTACACTGTGACCGCAGCCTTACAAATTCACACTTCTAACCAAGTTTTTCTCTTTTTTTATCGCTGTTTGCTTTTAGCCGTACTTTTACAGCCTTCGCAATTACCATACCGGCTTAGAAGGCTTCATGGTTGCGAAACCGAAGAGCTTTTTTCATTTTAATAAGGGAAATGTTGCTTATATGAAACTAATTTTGTTGTATTTTGTAAATAGAACGTGAATTTTATAGAAAATCTTATAAGCTTTATACCTCTTTATATATATACATTATACAAGCTATTACGAATTTTTTTGTAAATATTGAAATGTTCTTTAAAATTGTGGAGCATTTGTTCTATCATCAATAGTTTTCGCAGCGCATGCGATGAAATATATTTTATATGCATTTTGTATACACCTTGGGGAACATTATTGTAGCTTTAGTAGGGATCCTTATTTTTTTCTTGCAAATAAAATAGCAAGAACATAAAGCCTATATTACGAGTAATCAGTGGTAATGTAACATTCAAATGGTGAAAGAATTTTTTAAATCGGTCCAGTACTTTTTGAGCCAATTCGTTACAAATATACTTACATACAAATCTTTCCCTTTATAATATTAGTATAGATTGTGTGTCAATCCTATTGAAGCTTCTTGGCTTGTTGTCGTCTCTTTGCTAAATATTGAAATATGTGGGTAGTTTTAAATAAATAAACTCACATTACGTACAGCTTGTATGATTAAGCACATTAATTATCGAGTTTTACACCGTTTAGCAGTTAAAAGGTAAGAATTTTAATCTTGTTTTTCATATTTAAGTAAATACCATAGTAAACACTAATTGCATTACATTCGTTACAAAACATCTCATTACATATAAATTTCCGTTAAAATCGATGAGTAATTAAAAACCATAAATTAAATTATTACACAAAACGTCCAGTCATTATGAACGAGGTCAAGGAATCGGATATCGATAAAAAATGTCAGAGAACAAAGGCTGTGTCAAACTTCAATTAGAAAAGAAATTAATTTTAATAAATCACATTTCCTGCTGATTTCAAGATAAAGGTATGAATATACTGAGGTGGTTTATGTAATTTATACACATTACAAAACTGAGTCATAGTTTTAGGGTAGACCCATTCATATTTTTACACTCAAATACAGACTCAAAAGGGATACCTTCACCTGGATCTGCCCTGGTATAGATATATACTTGAGTAGTATTTAACTAAAATTAACTAATACCTTAAAAAATTAACTAATCAACCTATCTAGTTTTTATGCAAAAAATCTGTAATTGAGCATAATTCACTGCTAAATGTAAGCTGTAATATATGGAAGGTAGATTTTTTATACTAAATACATAAATGTACAAAAATTAATAGTCACACACAGTGTCACAAACACGCATCCATAAACACATGCGTGCGCACATACATACCAATATTACACGTATTATATTTTTCTAGGGTAGGCCGTTCCTGGTAATTCCTAGTTACCTTAGGTATTTTATAAAAGCTACCTAAATAAAAATTATTTAGTGTAATTACAGCCCATCGTTCGTTAGAAGTATTCATCTACCAGCGACGGAAACAGCTGTTGATATCGTTCGTTAGAAGTATTCATCTACCAGCGACGGAAACAGCTGTTGATATCGATCTAACAGGAGCTCAGTGCATCCTCAACCTATTCAAGGGTAGGGTCAAACCAGGAGTGCAATTAAAAAACTTTTTGAGCTGCTCCTAATTAGAAGTGCTTGATATTCAGACGTTGGTACTCCACTGTAATTGCTTTCAAATTAGTGAAACGAAAAAAAGATGGCGGCTGTATAAAGAAGTGATTATGTACAAGTTTTAATTAAATGAGTACTCACTTCCGTTTAGTGGAAGGCTCTTTCAGTAGCAACCTTATGAGGGTGGGCAAATTGGTGTTCACAATATGCTCTGTAGTATATTTATCAACCAGGGGGTCATAATATAAAACAGAAGACGATGTTGAATTTCATTTGTTTTGGATCTGTCAATAGCATCGGTAGCACCCACAATATGCGAAAATAATCAGTACGATGGCTACAGGAGCTGTAGAATGATGAAGAACACAGGAGCGATTGGGGAAAAATAAAAAAAAACTTTATTTTACATAATATAAAAGGATGCTTAGTTAAAAAGAAAGTGCACTACTTGACATAATAATCTCTACGTAAGACATACAATTTTATAATTAAACACAAAACATATATAAATAACACTTAAAATAGATTTAAAGAATTTTAAGTTACCGCTAAAACACCTGCCTAGTCTGCGATGGTATATTTCAATCTACTGAATAACAGATACAACCAATTAGTAAAATATGCAAATATCTCGCTTTCGCAAGCAAGTTTGCACAATTATATCCTTATTACACTGTTCGGGGAATCGCAAAATAAACGTTTTAGAGGCGTCATCTACACGGAGTGGCACTAATGAACCGTAGACACAAAAGTGCACATTTTACAATTTTGACGTTCGCTAACGATGCTACAGCTGAGAGTCGTTATTTGCTTTCAGAAATTCCTCGTGACTAAATCTTTGCGCTATAATGGGCAATGCCGTCTTCACCATAAGGGCACACAGGGCCCGTGCCCAGGGCCCCCATTCTTAGGGGGCCCCGAAGGACCTATAATTTTCTCACACTTTTATTCTCAAAATATTTACCTATAATAAATGGTCATACTTAGTAAAAAATGTTATTATAATTACCCTTTTTTTTAACTTTCCAAAAGGGCCCCAAATTTTTGTGTGCCCAAGGGCCCCAGCCTAGTTTAAGACGGCCTTGTTAATGGGAATAGAAATATTGATATATATTTTTTTATATTATTGCCTCAACGTTTAGATGTGCTTTAAATATGTTGGAGTCAGCGAGAAACAGAAAATCAAAAAATCAAATTTACATAACATTTTATTAAACTTAATTTTCGCGAATTCCACACTAACTTTACTACATTGTAATAAAAAACGCTTTCAATAGGTAAACCTACACAAATAAATCATCATTCTCATCATCGAAACCTTACAAGACCGTAGGTGTCGCGAGCAACATATAGTGCTATATAACTTGCTATGTAAATTGACTAACCAAACTTTATGATTATTTAAATTGGACCCTATTTAGGAACCAAAGATTGGAGCAATAATACAGACAAACTTATTAGTTGTATAATATCGTGATGGTTTAAATTAATAAAAAATTGGAACACATACAATGAATACAAGGAAACATGTCGTTTCAACTAAATGTTTAATGAGATTGCTTGATGACTTGCAAGGTAGATGGCTAGCCGTTTCACATCGGCTTTTCCCGAGTTTTGTTTTTGACATCGTATAAACTTAAATCAGGAATTATAGTTTCAATTGTTCTCGTATTTTGCTTTCAGAATTGCATTGTCGCTTTGTTTATATATGTTATTTCAAAACCAAATAAGTAAACTAAATTACCAAATATTTTTTAGTTTTTTTAAAACACCTCGTTGCAAAAATCAGAACAGTATGTAATAATCATATAATAAAGAGGGCAACGGGTGATCTTATCAGTGTCCAGCAATCTCTACGTAGGGAACCTTTTAATACAACTAAGTTTTTTTTTAAAATTCAACTCTAATTTTCAGTGATAAAATGTAGTTCCGTAGTCTTTTAATTAGGCACGCAAACTATCTATTTTTACAATCATTCTTTAGTGTAAGTAGATATTGCCTTCTACTACCTCTAAAATATATTATTGATTCAAACCTATTTTCTCGTTAAGAAACGAATCTTTTTTATGAACCGAATGCATACATGGCCGTGTATTTGATATTTTTAAAAAATATAATGTTACAGCATAAAAGAAACCTTTTGCTATAACTGTACTTTTCAAAAGTAATGTAGCTAGTAGGAAGCCAGCATTCAATTCAGTACATAAACAGTGAATCGTGTGAATGGTGTATTTAGTTAGTGAAACTGTGCAAGAAATTACTTGGACTTTGAGCAATACTTAGACCAGATTTCCTGTTTGATAGAAGCTTTCAAATAAATTATCGTAATTTCTAATGGTTTGAATTAGATTTATTTTCACTCCATATTGTAATTGGAGTATTTAATATATTTTCATTACACGTTATTAATGAGTACAAGCCATATTATTAAAGTTTTTGTATTTAAAAAAACGACACTTTTGATTTATCAATCCAACCTAACCGATATTCATTATCTGTTCATACTATTAAGAAACATTAATATATAACTTAGCTCGATTGGTTTTTGTGACAGCTAGACAATAAATAAAATTAATTAATGCTTCTACATATTTAACGTCTTTCTTAAACAATCATGGATATATGATTCGAAATACATACAACAAAGTAACAACCGGTCAACAACAATGGAATATAGTGTACTAAATTTAAAACTAAAGGACAAGATTAGACGTACAAAAATGATTGATGCACTATCCCATTGCTAAAATCTTAAGTGGAAATAGGCAGGCCACACCGCTCGCATGAACAATGACGGATGGATAAATAGGGTAACAAAGTGGAAAAACTCACCAGGGAAACGAAAGACAGGCCATTCTCTTGTAAGGTGGGCTGAAGAGCATAATGAAGTTGGTGGGGAAGATTGGTAGAATTATTAAGATAGAGAGAGATGGAGCAGATTATAGGTCTTTACTCTTTGAGTAGTATAAAAGTAGGTATGTGTGTATATTTTATAAATAGTATGTTTCAAGGAATAAATTAGGCATAATTATTATTACTAATATTTAAATGAAAATAATGGAATAAACGCAAATTTATTCAAGACTGATTTGCACTCGTGACACTGAGCTATGTAATTTATGTTATTATCGTTTATTTCCGTTAAAAAGTTTTATTTAGTGGTCTGATGGTACTTGCATAAATTAAAGACAAAAATACTAATTTTTATTTATAAGTTTACAACTTGTCCACAAAACTTTATATTGTTTTACTTATTACAATTATATACAGTTATCAGCCGATCAGAATGATCTCTATTTACCAACAATTTTAGCTAAATTATTGAAATCGGGCCAACCTTCATCCGTGTCGTTTTTCTTTTCTTTCTCTATTAGTTCTACTTTATATTTGACTTCACTATAAACAGTACTAGTACTTTTATCCTCGGGTTGTGTGGTCGTTGTTTGTGGTTCAGTTTTCAGCTTTTGATATTTAACTATAAGTTCTAAAATTTCATGTTGCATTCTCAATTTCAAGTCCGCTGTAAGATTTTTCATAGCCATTCCAACGTATTGACCAAACACAAAATCTTCAGATACTTGACGTGACAATAATTCTCTTCCTAATTGTAATAAAACATCTTTAACCAGAGTGCTGGCTTTACTATCACCAGCATTAATGTTAGATGGGACTAATTTTCCATTACTTTTTGATAGTTTGTCGTATTTAGGTCTGATCGCTGGTGGTCCAACTGCTACGGAAACGACTTCATCATTTTCTATGTCATCTTCGTTTAAAGGAGTTAGATGACCTGATGGCTGTAAGCATATTTGAAATTGTCTTAATAAATGGAATTCATTGATTTGATTTCGTTTAATATAAAAAAATAATAATAAAAATAATATCAGCAAAATTTACTTTATATTATACAAGGTATTCTAAAATACGTTTTAATTTGGACATATGATCTTTTTGTGCGTACGCACTTGCTTTTACAGTGAAAAGAAAACACACATAATAGAACAAAATCAACAAAATGTACCAATATATGGTATGTATGTACATATGAATGTTAATCACCTACTTGCCTGTAAAGAATATACTCTATGATAAGACCCAAAGCGATGGATCTTTAAAGATTTCTAAGAAATATACACAAATGCAAAACACCCTTGTGCCATCTATTACGCCACGATGCAGGCCATACATCTAGTTTACGTGTCCTATTGCGTCATTGTATAAGATTGACGAAGATCTATGTTGGCTTCATTGTTACTAGAAACAAGCGTACTAAATTAGATAGAATAGTAAAGAATATTTGTAACATATACCTTTTTTCTTAATTCCTTTGGTCGCTGTGAGGTAGCGCGTTTTCTTGGTTCGCCTTCCCGAGGCAGCATGTGTCGTTTAGTGTGATAATGGTAGTCGCCTCTTAGATTTCGAGAATGCCGCCTGTCTTCTAATGTTTGCCAAGCATCCTGAATTTCAGCTAGATTGAAATGTTTTGTCATATCGTGTTGAAATGGCAAATTTCATGGATTAATCGTCGCTTTACTCAGAATAATCCTTGCATGTTGTGTGTGAAATGTGTTTTATAACGTTAAAAGTGTTTATATAACATGAAAATTACGGCGATATAATTTTAAAGGAATAATAGCCGTTTTGCAGTAAATGTTTTGAAAGTGTGCGTTTTAAAATAATTAATGAAACATTACTTACGCTTAGTATGAATGATGTTAAAATTAAAATCGACAAATGCACGTTCATTGTTCGTAATTTTTGATTTCCAACTGTTGATGCTACGCACAATGCTAGTATGATCACGATTTTGTTGATAAAATATTCTTAAACAATGTACAACAACGATGATCTCAAGAATCTCAAGAAGGATACTTGTCACATGTTATTTTTATAATCATATTTTCTATCTCAAACTAAAAATAAATACAAAAAAAGCTTTGGTCTAGTGGCTTGATCTCTAACCTCTGAGGTAGTAAGTTTGAACCTTGGCTGTTAACTAATGGGCTTTTCTGGCTATGTGCGCATTTCACACACGGTCGTACAATAAAGTAAATATTGCATTGGAATGGGCATACCTGTCATCCACAAAAGTTGACGGCGTGTGTCAGACACAGAAGTCATCTGCTTATTAGAAGAAACAACTGATTACAAAACAAAACAGAAATCTCAGGCCAAGACCAAGGCTTGTAGCGCCACTTCTTTAATTTGAAATCTAATATATAAAATTCTCGTGTCGCGGTGTTTGTGGTTAAACTCCTCCGAAACGGATTGGCCGATTCTCATGAAATTTTGTGTGCATATTGGGTATTACTGAGAATCGGACAACATCTATTTTTCATCCCCCTAAATGTTAAGGGTAGTCCCCCTAATTTTATTTTTTAGTTTTAGATAAAAAAAATATTTTTATTTTTTTATGATACAGCATTAAAAAATACATACAACACCTAATTTTCACCCCTCTACGATCAACCCCTATTTTTTATTATAAATGATAAACATGGCAAAACGACGTTTGCCGGATCAGCTAGTATATAGATAACATCATACAGCTACTTTGACTTACATTATACATGCCTATTTTCAACTGTATATACTAATTAAAGGACACAGAAATGCGTGAAGACGAATGCGACATAATGGTTTAATCTTTGTGCATTTGATTGAGCACTGCTATTTATACAGTTAAATTAATAATGTATAATATAATTCCAAGTTGTTTTGACGAAAATTTAAGTAGCAGTTCCCGTGGGATACGCCACGTCCGTAGGTGTAACCCACGCCTACGGACGTAGCGTGGCGTGGGCGCGAGAAAAGCTAAAAATATAAATTATCGTTAATATCGTACCGAGTAGTAGGAGTAATGGTTTATTATTATGCAAACGGCTGTCAACTTAGAGGTTGTGTCTCTGGACCTAGCCTATACCAATGGATTTTCTTTCTATCTATACATGTACAGGGAATGAAAACAACATAATATGGCCGGTAGATATCGCCATTCGGCTCAACGAAATATGTTAATGTGATATAGATATAGATAAAATATATTTTTGGGGTATTCAAAGATAGATAGTAGCCTATATATATTCTCAGGCTTATTGAATATGCATAAAAAATGCCATAAGAATCGGTCGAGCCGTTACGGAGGAGAATGGGAACGAACATTGTGACACGAGAATTATATATATTTATACGAGAATTTTATATATTAAAAGATATATTTATATTGAGCTTTAATTTAAACTTTTGAAATAGTCCAACGTATTATGAAAGTAATTGTGTGACGGCTGGAGGGTTCACATCTTTGTTTACTAAAGAAAGAGACAGACGATCAATTACATCGTGTGAACCAAACACGTGGTATTTACTTTCGAAAAGATAAAACTTTTGACACGAGAACGCTTTTGAAGAAAACTTGGGAAACGCACGATTGTACGTACGAAAATTGTTCCTAAGTTTAACATGGAACATTTTACTAATTCGCTAAATGAAGAAAAAATGTGATGAAAATCACGTTTTTATATTAATCTTATGGCCGTTTAGTGGTCATTGTTGGATCTATGGTAAATAAATTTTTTTATGTAATAGGAGGCAAACAACAGGAGGATCACCTGATGTTAAGTAATAAGGCTAGAAAGCTCGCGTGCGTTGCCGGCTTTTCAAGAATTGGTACGCTCTTTTCTTCAAGGACCCTGAGTCGAATCGGTTCGGAAATACTTCAGTGGGCAGCTGGTTCCACATAGTGGTGGTGCGTGGTAAAAACTGCCTTCAGACATGCTAAGCTGTGGAACGACGGACGTCGAGGTGATACGGAAGGTACTTTGTATTCTGCCTTGACGTCCGACGATGAGTACTTATGTTAATGTTATCTGATAAACCAATACAATATTTAAATTATTTAAGTCACAAAATATTTGAATTTAACGTTTAAATTCTATTTATCAATGTAATTTGAACCGTAATTCCACGAACATCTGTTTAAAATGTATAACCATAAAATGCTAATGAACATTTTGAACACATCAAACTTCTGATTGGCATCGTTTGTATTCTCAAACGGCCATAACCAGGCGCTTGATTCCACGCAATGTTTGTACCGAGTGAAGAGGTTTACTTAGACTTGTATGAATTTGCTAAGCTGGTCAGATTTTAGGTTCCATTAGTTTACTGTAATGTATATAATACGTGTTTATAGTTTATTAAATATACCTAATGATTAGTGGTATAGATTTAAAACCCCTATAAATATTACATAAAAATAAGTACATAAGTCTGTTGATCTGGGTTGAAGTTTGTAGATCTGGGCCACAGATAGGGCCAGATTAGAGGTCCGGAGGCCCCGGGGCAGCAACGGGGTGGAGGCCCCAAATTATTTTCCAAATAAAGTGAACTATTTTTTATGTCGAATTTTTCACTTATTGTGAAACCAAGTAGTTTTAGTATTTAATATATCAAAAGAAAAGTGGTTTACTAGTGTATACTAGTCGGAATTTAAAACATTTTCTATTGTGGGGGCATCTCTTTTGTGGAGGCTCCAGGGCTGTAGCCCCGGTTGCCCACCTTGACCTCAGATTTCTGAATCTGTTTCATGATGATTTGTCCATCTAATAGGCAAGTAGGTGATCAGCCTTCTGTGCCTGTCACACGCCGTCGGCTGTTTGGATCTAAGGCAAGCCGGTTTCCTCACGATGTTTTCCTACACCGTCCGAGAGAATGTTAAGTGAGCACATAGAAATAAAGTCCATTGGTGCACAGCGGGGATCGATCCTACGACCCCAGGGATGACAGCTGCACGCTGAAGCCACTAGGCCATCACTGCTCAAACTTAATATTACTGGAGCAGTTGATTCATCTTTACACGTCGTTTACACGTATAACCAAGAGGGGTCTTTTTAAATTGGTTACAGTACATGTTATCACGTACCACATGAGATGTACAACTCAAAATAACTCCTTTTGATTTAATTAGATGCCCTTAATTGAAAATATGTTCGCATTACATATGTACAAGTGTAGGGATAGCAAAAACCTGACATACAAAACTAAGAATATGTGTCTTTCTAGGATAAAACTATCTCATTTATGTAAAAAACATAAGCACACATATACGCAATCAGTCTTGACTTGGATCTTAGACTGATAATGTTTGATATATGCATTAAGTAATTCTTTTCATGACATTTTCTGTGTCTCCAAACCTACTATGTTTAAGATTTAATAATCAAGTGGCGTTACTTTCTCATTTTATTTATACTTTATTATCTTATTCAAAAATATACACATAACAAAAATAAAAAAACCGGTTACAAAAGTTATAAGGCAACGGGCGGCCTTATCGCTAACAAGCTATTTCTTCCTGGCAACCCTAAAGTAGAACAATGAAAAAGAAGCACCTACAAATAGTAGAGTACATGAAATGCAAAAATAATAAACAAAAACCAAAAAAAATACTCAAAATAACACGTTCCTATAACTAAAATAAAATAAAGTAAAATCTAAAGAAAAAATATTAATAATAATGTATAAACAAAAATTTAAAAGCCAAACAAAAGGTTAACAGAGTCACGATAGTTAATACATATGAGCAGAGCTAATAACGAGGCACAAAGAAAATGATCAAAAAGAAGCTTTTTAAATAAATTTAAGGACTGAGCTCGTCTAATACCAATTGGTAGGGAATTCCATAGCAGGATACTTTGCACAGTAAAGGAGGAGTGATAGAATTCAGTTTTATTAATAGGAGTTTCAAGAATTAGATTGTCTAAGAAACGCAAGCTTAGTAATCATAACAATAAAATACAGTATTTACAGTTTTCTTAACCTAGATACTAATAATAAAAATAATTAAAAATGAGTAAAAAGAAAATTAAAACAAATTTAAAAAGTTTGGTGTACCTTTAACGCTGGCAGCAATTCCTCGCTGTATACTTATTCACTGAGCAAGGAAAGCACCAGCACTGGGGTCACCGGTACTATCTACCAGGCGCCAACTTAAAACTTATACAAAATATAGTGGAAAAACTGCGTTGCAAGACTTAGTTTTTTTTTTGAATTTACAGAAAAATTATGAAAGTTAATTATTTTTTATTTACTCACTGTACTTTAGCACGCGTTACACGAACAAATTTCAAGTTGCGGTTTAACTTGCGACGTTGAGCTTGCGTAGAATCGTTTTAATTGTTATTCACGACCTGTGGTTAATGTATAAGAAGGGGTAAGTTTACAAGTGGCTCGTTTGAAGTACAGATAATAAACACGTGTCATAGATTATACATTTCTGAAAACTGAAGGACACTTTTTCTCCTAGCATGGACCTGAATGTTCGTAAAATCATACAAAAATGGTTTATAATTTTAAATAATACATAATACAGCACATACTTGATAACATATTTCAACCAGAAATTGTAAGTTAATTATGAAGGTGACACTTTCGTATCATGTTAGTTTACGAATCTTAAATCTTTGAAAACTTGATAGACTAGTCAAAGAGAAATAAGGCAATAGTAGAAAAAGGAATGCAATCGTCGAGCGAGTTTTCTTATCTTGCCGAAGCCGCGTACAAATTATTTGAAGAAGTCTATTAAAGTATGAGGGCGTACAATTATTTAATCAATAAAAAAATAAATCAGTAGTGCTACAACCTTTTTAGGTCTTGGCCTCAGATTTATGAATCTGTTTCATGAACATTTTTAAATCCTATAGGCAAGTAGGTGATCAGCCTCTAGTGCCTGACACACGCCGTCGACTTTTTGGGTCTAAGACATGTCGGTTTCCTCACGATGTTCTCCTTCACCGATCGAGCAAATGTTAAATGCGCACATAAAAGTAAGTCCATTGGTGCACAGCCGGGGATCGAACCTACGACCTCAGGTATGAGAGTCGCACGCTGAAGCCACTAGGCCAACACTATTAATCGATTACCGTCTAAAATTCGTATTCATTCGTATTAGCACGTTTAACCGATTCCAAATAGCATTAAAGAAACATATCAGAATGAGTCTAGTAGACTAAAATAGGGACGTCTGATGGTGACGTGTATCTCGTTCGTATATATTAAGTTTATCATGTAAATAAAAATATATTTTTTGTAATGAGAAAAAAGTTCTTTAAACAAACTAATGTATTATGTTAAAAATCTAGCTAGAACGTACTTCAACAATTCAACTTAAAATAATAGAACAAAACCTGAATGTCCATGAATAAATCCACTGTTTCATACGACAGAGCTCAATCCCCAAGGCCTACATTCACTTTGAACTGAAAAATCTCTGTTTTACATCACTGACCCAAAGGTCTAACTACCACCATACGTTGAACCCTACAACGCAGGCTTGCTTTGTAATAAATAAGGCTAGAGCGAATTTCATGAAGGGTATGACGGGTCGAGTTATATTGGACGGAATTTTATTTCATGCTAGTTATAGGTTATGGCAGACAATTTTTACTGAGACTACTTAACTTGAAATTTCTTTTGCTCGACAAATTGAGGACGATTCTGAGATTTTATTAAATTATTTCACTACAATTTATCAAGTTGAAAATTATGGCGATTTAACGCTCATACCAACCATGAGCTTATTCTTTATGTGACACTCCAAAATCTTCTAAGGAACATTCTAATTAATAAGACTTTTTTTAACACATGTATCCTAAGTAACTAAACAACCTAAATAGAAATAATTGAAGTCACGATTGGTGTAAGTCTCTCGCCCGTAACAGCAGGTCGTGATTGATTATGTCGGAGCCCAAGGGACCCCTTGGGTAGAATGCCTGGCGAGCCCCGAGGGCCCATCTTAAGGGCGTGTGAAGGCTGAGGTGTTTTTAGGGGGTGGGATCTCGCTACCCCTCTGAATAGCTGTGGGCTTTGAGTGTTGACCCAGCCCCACAGTACCCGCTCAAGCTCGACATCATTGGCGCGGGCCTGCGTAAGCGCACTTACAAAAGATTTTAAAAAATTCAAGTCTTGACTGTAAATCTTAGCCTAATTCATAAATTAGGCTAAGATTAGTCCAGACCTCAGCTTAAATTACTTTAAACATCCTCAGCTTAAATTACCTCCTCGTCGAGACCTCAGCTTAAATTACTTTAAACATTTTGTTTCCTTTAAGATGACACGCTTAGTGAAATATAGTATAGGAAAGGTGATAATGTTGAAAGTTTAGTCTAATTTTATGTAAATACTATCTGCCCCCGCGAACTTCGTTTCTCTAGCCTAGCCTATCTTTTAGTACATACCAACATGGAACTTCCGTAATGAAAACTTTTTAGGTTTTTCTGTGATTTTCTAAGATAGGATAAACCTCAGAGTTCAAGTTATAAGTTCTTAACTAACAAATAAAAAATAGGGGTTGATCGTAGAGGGGTGAAAATTAGGAGTTGTATGTATTTTTGTAAGCTGTATCATAAAAAAACAAAATAAATTGTCTAAAAAATAAAATTTTGGGTCACCCCTTATCACTTACTGAATAAGCATAAAAATTTCATAAGAACCGGTCGCGCCGTTTCGTGTAATTGTACATATACATAAACATTAATCAATACCTGGTTTAATTAAGAGTACAATCGTATAAATAAGGAAGCCAAGTTACGGCCTCATTGCTAACAAGCAATCTCTTTCATGCAACTCTGGTAAGGATGACTAAATAATGAAAATGACTTTAGAATGTGCAAGAAGTACGAATATATACTCTACATAAAGAAACATTGTGACACAACAGAGAGACACACACACGCGCTTTCGCGCACACACACACTCACACATACACACACACACAAACACACACCAAATTTATTTTTACGACTCCGTTTGCAATGTTTTCTTTTAGCACTTACTTATTTTCTTCTATTGTATCTTATGACAATGACCTGATTGTACATTTTCCGGTCCGGTGGTGGAGAGGCTGGCTATCTGTCACTCAGGTCTCCTGTTACAGTCCAGTACCAGTCTCTCACATGCACTTCCTAATGTTATCATCTTAGTTTAATCATAATAACCTTGTATGTATATGTGAGAGAAGAATTAAAGATTATTATTATTATTATTGTAACGAAGGTATCATAGGCAGATCCGGGGTTAAAAACAAAGATAGTGATGTGACCTCGGGCCATGAATAGCTAGTGTTTCGGTTATTGTGCTGAAACATTAAAACCGGAATCAGGCCGGCCATGTCAGTTTTATTTTTATTATTTACTTTCATGTTACTCCATTTTCGGGTCAACGAGTTTCTGAATTTTTAGTTGCTACATTTTATTTCTATTCGATATAGCTTTGGAACTTTCATGTAAAAATCATGTAGAAAAAAATCAGAAGCTTTTTCTAAATTAAGTTCTAGTTTCTGTTAAACATTTAAAGAAATGTCTTCTATTGGGTTGCAATTTGAACTTTGACTATAATATTAGAAAATTCAATACTTTGCTTATTTTTGTACTTTACATAATTTCCTTTTTTTGAAATGAAACTTCTTTTGGCGCATTAGGGTTAATTTTTTACGGATGAAATGCAATAATAATAATATTAGGGTCACGAAGAAGAACGCAGCGTTTTTGTCGAAGAAAAGGGAGAGAGCGATTGAGAGCGATTGAGAATGATTGAGAGAGAGTGAGAAGGGCGAATTACCTTAAAGGTAAAGAGAATTTATGCAATATTAGTAATAATTTATATTTTATGCAAAATTAATAATTGAAAATAATTAAAATCTCAAATGACGAATTGTAAATTAAAATATTCAAAATGCCACGTGTTTTTATTATTTTAAAAATAAATTAAAAATAATTAAATTTATAATTTGTATTAATTTTCGACACTTAATAATTTAATGACAATTAAATTCATTAAATTCCTAACATATCTTCCTTTTTCCCTCTCGGAAATCTAAAGTTTTAGATTCGTATAAATATGCACAAGACTTAAAAATTAGTTTGCCAAAGAAGTTTCACTTCTGAAATGTGTACTTTGTACGCACGCATTTTTTTTAAATTATAGTTTTGAATGATATTCTTATAATCAGCGCCTGGCACACTGGAGCTGGTACTTCTAATAGTATGTGTTAATTAAATTAATGTATTCGTGTTGGCAGTGGCATGCTTTTATTTATTTACTTATCCAACTAAATACACTATGGCTAATACGTACGAATCAGAGTCATATCGAGCAGCGGACCGAGAAAAGAGACATTAGAGGTATGCAGTTGGAGAAGGATGTTTAACCACAAGACTGTCAACTATTATTTACAAAAGGATATCACGACAAACTGGTAATGGTCCACCATGGAGTGATGGCAGAAGTTGGGATAGATCGCCTAAAGGGTTGGTCTGACTAAATCAAGATAATTATGGGTAGAGCAGCGCAAGGCTTTTCAAGACAGGCCTGACCGGTCGGTCAGTAATGAATACTGAAAAAAAAATGTGTTTATTCATTTTAAGTACATACGCATTACAATGTGTAAGATTTGGAAACGCTTTTAAGTAAAAAATACCTAAAAATACAATATGTAATTTTATTACATCTTTTATTTTTGTTTTGGATTTTTCAACTACCAACTACTACGAAGGAGTATATAAATATAACATATATTTGTGCACCCAACTTAAAGGTTGGCACTGAATTACGATTCTGCCGTAAAGCATTGATTTTAGAATAGATTGACACCTATTGCTCACAATGGTAAAGTACGTCGTTTTTATTGTAAACGCAGTATAAATCACTCCGCCACTTTACCTGTAAGTCTTGGCAGATTGAAATACGGCCATGCATTCAACCTTTTTCACTTTGCATTGAACTCGAACAACAATAGAAAAATACGAATATAAATCTAAACGTTAGGTACGATTGTTCTTATTTTTAACCTATTTTCATAATAACTCAAATAATTATTTCTAAGTTTTTGTAACTGCTATCTAGATTCTTATTTAATGTGTATCTTATGTATGGAAATGTTGTCACAGCATACACAAAAATACTAAATACTGGAAATTTTACCTACTTACATCGAGTGCAATTTTTATTACTTCAAAACGCTAGTTTTTTTATATAACGATAAACGGACAGGAGGCTCAACTTATGTTAAGCTCACATTTTCGGATGGCAAATACGTTGCCGGCCTTTTAAGAGTTAATATGCTCTTTTCTTTTTTTTATCTAATAGGAGGCAAACGGGCAGGAGGCTCACCAATGTTAAATGATACCGCCGCCTATGGACACTCACATTGTAAGTAGGCTTGCAAGTGCGTTGCTGGCCTTGAAGGATCCTAAGTCGAATTGGTTCGAAAATACTTCAGTGGGCATCTGGTTGTACTCGGTTAAAATCTGCAAAAAGAACTAGTTTATCACGTTAATTGTAATTCGATCTTGCTGACAAATTAAAAAAACTGTGGGATATGACTTTTATTGACTTTATATATTGTATTTTTTGACAACCAAGCCAAACAATATATTGACATGATGACAGCTATTATCAACCTCTCGAAAGGTAACAAAACGAAATTTTTACACAATATTTAACAGCTATTGGTATGACATAGTACACTGGTTCTCAATTTTAGTTATTTTCGCTAGAGGCTTTGATCAAATATAATTTCGCACATATTTTTTTATAGGTTTTGGTATAGGCTTTTTAGCTTTTACAGCTGTATACAGAAGTCTCTATCTCTAATAGCAGATTGGTTAATTAACATTGGATTAAAAGAGCTATAGGGCGGGGTAACTTTTTTTAGTTTCCGATAGGCTTATCTTATGAAATTAATTCTGTGACCTTAATCTCATTAAAATATGTTTAAAATATCTTGCTAGAAATATCTCAAAGCATTTTCTTTCGCATTTTTATCGAAATTGCGTTAAATAAACTATCAACTGAGCTACAACGCTGCTTCGAAAAATTCCTTGCTATAAATTAATAAAATTATAATAGGTGTTGGAGAAAATCCAGGAAGCGGCGGGGCGCCGTAGGATTTAATATTCGAGTTTGTTTATTATATACGTCGACATTTATGTATCCGTTAAACTGACTGTTTAATAAGGCAAGCCGTTGATTAAACCTCCACAGTTTAGGGACAGCGTACACAGGGTATTATTTACGTAAATAAGTATAGTGAAAGCTTATTGAAGTTAACATTGGCTTTACAAAATTTCAAAAATTTAATACGTTAATACTACTTTCGAAGCTAAAAAATAATTCTGCTGCTGAATCGTCGGGAATTGAATCTAAAAAACCGTAGAGATTTTAAAAGCTTACTGAAATATGTTTGTAATGCTGCGAAAATTGTCATACCATGTAAACAATTTCTTTACAAATAATCCGAAGACTCACACATTTATTTATTTATTAAGGAACACCAACAGATTACATGTATATATTTTATAATTAACAATATTGGGTTTTATTCTAGCATGCAATCTAATAATAGGTGTACACAACATTGACTCTAATAAATGATAGCGGACAGAGTTTACTTAAGTATTTGTATCTTTAAACATAAATAAATTGAAACGTGGAAAATATTACATGACTTATGGCTGAGATGACTGAATTTTCTTCTTAAAACTAGGAAGTGAGTCATAATACACGTCAAGACTATGTCTACAACCACATTGGTTAAAATTCCTAAGCATTCTACTGAGGGGCGCATGTTTACCTAGATTGGTTAAGCACTGTGGAACGACAAAAGTATCAGTCTGTCTTCTTCTTGCGTTGATTCTAGGCACTACGAAGTAAATCTTTTTTAAAATATCTGGACAAATAATCGTGCCGTGCATCAATTTGTAAAAAAACACCAGGTCCACAATCATACGACGATCCTCGAGAGTTACACACATAAACCATACTAAATAGCTAACAAGACTGGTCTCATGTATTCAGTAAGTTGTCAGCATAGTACCGTATTACTTTCTGCTTTATGTATTTACGACCATATACGTGATATAAATTAATTTAATTTTGTGATTAAATTAAAGTCCACTCACTCACATAGGGATTTAAATATCATTTTAAACATAATTAATGATTTTCTTATTGTTTCTTACAAATCAGAGATTATATATGAAGTTTATTTAGTATTTATGCAATGCGATAAAATAAAATAAAATAAATAAATAAATATGTTTATTATGGAACATAAGATACAGGTATCACTTATTCCACGTCATTAAATTTGAATTTGTAGGCATCCTCATCGGCAAAGAAGACAGAGGGTGTAGGCCGAGAGAAAAAGCCGGCGTAAAAAACTCTCGGTACTCTTTTAAAATAGCCAATCATCAAACAACACTTATTTTAAAACAAATATCGCAAATTAATTAGAAGTAGCCTGTCTAGCACTAGTCCCAGGCCCTTTTATCAACTAGATAATCGTTAACTTATACTGATATACGGACTATTGTCCGTCCATGAAAATACTCCAAGGAATTTTAAGGAAACACAAATATCCGTAGGTCATTTGTAATGTATGGTGGAGTGAGCACTCACCCTAAAACATAAACGTAAAGCCAACCGGCATTAAGCACAGTTTGCAGCCATTAACCGGTTATCCGGGATTACATCCGGATCAACTTGTATGCAGCCGATTACTGAAATATAATTTAATTAAGTAGTTTTTTACTCTACATCAAGTATGAACTGTCTTAAAACTATCGCAGCATTATTTAATGTATAGGGGCCTCATAGCCTAGGGGTCTTATTAGGTGGCAGCTAGGGGAGGGGTACCGGGTTCGATTCCCGGTTCGAGGGCAAGTTTTAATTTAATTTAAATTTGTTCTCGGCCTTTGGGAGGGTTGTGCGGTACCGGGCGAGTGCCTAAACCGTACATGGAGGACATCGTCGAATTTCTAAGGCCTAAAATCATTAAAATCTTATACTTGACGCTGGCTAATGCACAAACCGTGCCAGAGCCATTAAAATAAAAAAAAAGATTTCATGTGTCTATAAAAACAATATTTATTGCATAGATAAGTGAATTAGACATTATTTTATTATTTATCAAGCTTCGAGAAGCTAGCGGTGAAATTATGACGAAAAAAAAGTGCATGCGTATAAAGTACACATGTCAGAAGTGAAACTTCTTTGTAAATTAATTATTAAGGTAAAAGCCCCAATAGATGATCATGTATATGATCACTCCACGTATTTGTATATCTATATTCACACTGTTTACACACTGTATACGTGCTAATGATAATATAAATAAATAAAAAATCTGCGTTTACTGCACAAGACGATATGCGACAGAATTACCATCTAAAGTTCTAATACGTAACTACAAAACGAATACGTTTTTTACGTTTACGTCATCCGTAAAAAATTTACCCTCATGCGCCTAAAAAAATTTTTATACAAGGGGATACAAAGGTGCAGGAGGCTCACGAAATGTTAAGTGCTACCGCCGCCCATGGACACTCGCACTGCCAGAAGGCTCGCAAGCGCTTTGTCGGCCTTATAAGAATTGGTACGCTCTTTTCTTGAACGACCCTAAGTCGAATTGGTTCGGAAATACTTCAGTGGACAGCTGGTTCCACATAGTGGTAGTGCGCGGCAGAAATTTCTTTAAGAATCGCTCAGTTGTGGAACGACGGACGTCAAGGTGATGCGGATGGTATTTTGTATTCTGCCACTGCCATGCCGCCCATGAGCACTCAATGCCACAGGGCTTGTGAGTGCGTTTCAACGGGTACAAACGTGAATTTATTACATTGATTACCAAAGTTTCCAGTTGCTTTTCGGCAATTGCGTTCAGCGAGACGCCACATCAAGTAGGCGGTAAACTATTTGACATAATGATCAATTAAATTTGATTAAAATAGTGATATAGCTCTACAAACAATATTAGAATATAGTTTCTGCTATTTAAAGCAAGAGATATTATATAAATCTAATATCTTAGATAGATAGATCAATAAAACACTATTTTGACCGGATTGAAGTTATGTATTATTATAAATTTACAACTATTTAACATAATTTTAAATTTATCCGACGTTTCGCGTGCTTAAAGCACGCGAAACGTCGCATAACTTCAATCCGGTCAAAATAGTGTTTTATTAAATGATTAAAAGTTATGTTAATCAAAGACAATACTAGATAGATCAATTTAAAAGATATCTCAGATATCTTTTAAATTTATAAGATTTTTAAATTGATAAATTTAAAAGATATCTCAGATATCTTTACGATTATAACTACACGAGAAATAGTTTAGCGTTCCGTCGTTCAACGTCACCGTCCTCCAAACCTAAAAACAGTGAAATATTAATTTTATGTAAATTCAATAATATTGTTAGAAAAACATAGACAAGTGTTGTTAGAGGACACAAGGATCACAGCGGAAACAGAGTGAAACAAGTTCCAAATAGTCAAGCGTAAAGTTAACAAATGGGAATAGCCACGGCCCGCGCTTGTGGACTTGTTTGGTACAAGAATATAGGACACATATGTTCAATTATGTAATTTCATTTTTTTAATATTATAACTTCCTATAATTCACAATATAATTATATCGTTTATTTATTATCGTTCGCAATTTTCTCAACCTACATAGTAATAATAAAAATAATAATAGTTACATATGACACGAAACAATAAATATTTCCATTATTTTGTGTTACATATTTAATTAATGACTACGATAGAAACAAATAAATTCGGGCCGTTCAATCACTGGTCCAGGATCCCGTTAGATTAGACTTTAGAGGAACAATACTTCCCGCCTTCACAAAATACAGATTTGTTGTAGCTTTTTATATGAAGTAGAAATTATAAAGATTCATACTAAAATACTCTTTTTTTTGTAAATAATGGCACTATAACCTTTTATACCTGAAGCCAGTACGTTCGCAGATACTTACACCAATGCCTTTACAGATACTGTTAGAGAGTTAATGATAGATTCTAGAAATAATTTAGATACCGCTACCGCTCAAACCTTAAAAAATTTAAACCGACGCTTTTCACGCACATTCAACAATTCAAGTGATTTATGCCCACTGTAAACTAGACCGGAGCAACGCTACGTTACCGCAGTGTTATTACACCAAATGTTCTGGCTAAAAGATCGCTGACGTTGGCAAAGTATCGCCAATAAATGGGCACATTAACATATTGGGACTATAATTTTTCTTGTGTTGGCGACTGGTTCGGGTAATACGCGATTTGGTATGCATGGCTATGTAAATATACTAGACGATGGAGGTTTATGAAGAAATAATGCAATTTGCGATTATTTGGTTATTTTATTTATTAAAAATCAGCGGCGCTACAACCTTTTGCGGTCTGGGTCAGATTTCTGTATCTGTTTCATGATCATTTCTCAATCTAATAGGCAAGTAAGTGATCACCCTCCTGCGCCTGATACACGCCGTCGACTTTTTGTGTCTAAGGCAAGCCGGTTTCCTCATGATGTTTTCCTTCACCGTTCGAGCGAATGTTAAATGCGCACATAGACAAGTGCATTGGTGCAGCCGGGGATCGAACCTACGACTACAGGGGTGAGCGTTAAAATGAGGACAATCAGATGGTATAGAAAGTTATAATGTATTATAGAAAAGATGTACACACACGTGTGACATAAGAACTTAAGAAGGAACAGCGCTCACCAGATACATGCAACTTCCTCATCGAGTAGCCCGTAATATCGCAGCACATAACTCACGAGGGGACGCTTAGTATTAAAGAAGTCGCAAGGGTTCGCAATGGTAAATACATTATTATGTAGGTATAACTAAAGTAATTATAATAGCAAATAATTAACAGGGCAAGGTTGATAAAAAAACTTGAAAAAAGGTAAGGTTAGTCGAGCTCTACACATTTAAATCAAGCTTCTTTATAGTTTCGTTTTTATCGTTTGTATGAATTATATTAAAATTGAAAAAAATAAGAGTATAGGAACAAAATATTTTAAAGTTCCTGTCTTGAAGACACTTATCATTCACGTCGCGTTTTCCTGAGTTAATGTGATGAAAATCAATCGTACAATTATGTCCCTTTAAATTTTTTTCATTTATTTTCAGTTACTGTTAGAATATTTTGGCTAAACTCGATCGACTCTTTGCTGGTCTCGGTGCCGAATACACATTGAGTGGGTTCGGACACCAATATTCTTTTTAAGAACATGTAACACAATTTAAAACCTAAATTCAGTCCGTAAATATTTAAAAAATAACATCGATTTGGGATTCAGATATTTTTGCATAAATACTCGGAATATCTTTTAACAAAGCTATATATTCGGTTGATAAGTATTGAGTTTAATAGCATCATTTTCTGTAGAAACTAGTTTGCCGAGATCACAATAGACTTTTCGCGGTCATCAGATTTTACACAAGATTTTATCCATAGATATCAAAGTTGAGGTTTCGTACCACGCCAAGGCAGTTCCAAGTATTTTAAGTCCGCGAGGCTTTATAAGAACTAGAACGAAATTCCTTCGTTAGATGACGTCTCTAATGGTTTTATTACTATGTCGGTCATTGAAATTGGTATTACTTTTACAATATAGTACTCTGACCCTGTTAGTTTCATAATATAGTATGATTGATGATGGTTTGTTAGAACTATCCCAGCGCATGGAAATAATTCGCCCCCATTTGAAAATCATTGAATCATTGGGAAATATTAAACCAGCTAAGTTTTGGAACGTAAAATATATCACACGAAAAAACTACTTTAATTATTTATTTAAAGCATATGTACGCTATGTTTTTTATAAATTTAGATGAAGATTGATAAAATATTTTACTTAAAAATACGTCAAAGAGACTACAAAATGAATATAATTAAATTCTTCAGTTATAGACTCATTAAGTAAACTCCGTCGAAATATTAAACATTTTGAGCTAAAGTCGCTTATCTTGTTCAACATTTTGATCCGTTAAATGGGACTTAATGCTTGGGAATTGCTTTAGAAAGTACTTTTCTTAATGGTTTAATATAGCTACATTAGACGCTGGTCTGGTTGTTACCGGTTCTAAATATCTCACTTATCAAGCAAGTGCCAGTTTGCTTTAGGAGCTTTGATTTTTTTATTGAGAAAAATGTAATTAGCATCATAGCTCCTAATAGTGTTTGAGTTTGTTCAATGGACAATTTAGGACCTTAACATTAAAGCTTGGATCTCGCTACATATTCAATGTATTTCCATTAGTAGATGTTTTAAATATAAGTGACAAATGATTGGTCTTAAATTTAATCTTTTTGTTATCGACGTCTGCAAAATAGAAGCACAATATGAAAAAGGCTAAATTATTTTCCAAGAAGTTTGGTGTACTCGGCAAGGCAGTACGGTACTTCACTCCGGGCCATCGCATGCAACTGTATAAAGCGCAGTCGGCCCCACATGTGGGTCCGGTCAGTATAAAGAGTATCCCCAGTGCTGTTGTCCGCAATTAATGTTACTAAGTTGCAACATATCATTTATATGCAAATAAAACAGGGTCGGGGATAGGACACAGCCTTGTGGGACCCGTGGGAACCGTGAGCGTTCACGGTTCGGAACATGCTCCGTCGATGACGACCTTGATGAATTGTTTTTAAGTTTGAGTAAATTACGTTAAAAATTATATTTAAAAAAAACATAGACCCTTTTTAGGCTGGTGCACTTAGATGCCTCTATTCAATAGATATTAAATAAAAAAAATCAGTGGCACTACAACCTCTTTAGGTCTTGGCCTCAGATTTCTGAATCTGTTTCATGATCATTTTTAAACCTAATAGGCAAGTAGGTGATCAGCCTCCAGTGCCTGACACACGCCGTCGACTTTTTGGGTCAAAGACATGTCGGTTTCCTCACGATGCTTTCCTTCACCGTTCGAGCAAATGTTAAAAGCGCACATAGAAAGAAAGTCTATTGGTGCACATCCGGGGATCGAACCTACGACCTCAGGTATGATAGTCGCACGCTGAAGCCACTAGGCCAACACTGCTCTCGTTCAATATATATATAATTATTAATTAACCATACGAGGGAAAGAAATGTTGGCCTGAACGTCTACGAAAACCCTTATGGGATAATCCGCTTTTCCGAGTGTATAAATAAACGTGTCTTTTCCAGTGGGTCAGTGGGTTAAGTGCGTAGTCTGGGGTTCAACTTCCAGGTCAACCACCTTCAACAACCTTTCACATCATTCGAACGTTTCAAGATATAGGTGACACGGTTTTGTATTAGTTAAGAGTTTTTATATTGTATTAAGTCTGCGAAGATTTGTAAGTTCTTATCGCCTTCAGATTTTTCCACTATAGCTCAATTGGTTCTTTGATTTATTTTAATACTTTCTTTTCCCGGAGACGCAATTTTTCTAGAAGTAGAGTGCTGATCTCATTTGTTTATAAAAGACATGGTTTACGGTGGAGATTTTGAAAATCAATAAAATTCCTCAATAATTAAATTAAAAAAATAGAAACTATCGTTCTATAAAGTATTTGTATAGTGGGTAAAGTATAAAGAATTTTGCTGAGAGGCGGATATTAAAAACCATTAATGTAAAGTTCAACGGCTCCAAGCTAAAGCTGTCGCTTTTTGAATTTGGAACAAAACGCAGGTTCAAAAAACGTGGTACTTGTCTAAATTCGAATGAAAGACCAAAATAAATGTAAATAATAGCTCGTCGCGGCACGGACCGACTGTTTTATGAATAAATGAAGCCACCAGTGATTGCTGGTGAATAATTCACTTGCCCTCGAGTTTTTCGCCGAAATACGTTTTCGCACATTCAATATTGTAATTCTGGCCTCTTGAATTTAATATGAACTTTGGTACTGTTGATGCTTTGATGTCCGTGGAAATGATTATAAGTTTCTTAAGGCCATTACGATTACATGGACTTGTGTAATTAAGTCGTCCGATTCCATTCTCACAACGTAACATACAGCCGTAATAAACAGAAAGCAAACATAATTGTTACTGAGAAAAATCTCAGCTCACTCTTAGCAGATAAAGAGTCCCGATTCTATCCGTCGGAGTTTCTATGTAAGGTATCAAACGTTGCTGAAAACCGAAATGGCACTCAACATTTCATGTAATTATTATTTGCCAGTTAAGATTTCATAGTGTCTACGCCGTAGACCCTACAGCATAACCTTACAGCGCAAATGTGGCAATTAAGCAATTAAGAAAATGATATTATATTATTTGAAGAAGTCTATTAAGTATGAGGGTGTGCAATTATTTAATCAATTACTGTCTAAAATTCTTAATATTAGCACGTTTAACCAATTCAAAAGGACATTAAAGATACATATCGCAATGAGCCTAGTGGACTCAAATAAGGACGGCTGATAGCGACGTGTATCTCGTTCGTATATATTATGTTTCTCATGTAAAACAAAAAAAAATGTAATGAGAAATAAATTCCTTTTAACATTAAACATTATAAATGTGGTATTATAAGAGTTTTACTTCTACGATAAGTTCATATTGTATGATTCAAAGACAGGACTCTTCCCTTGTCCTTTGAATGATGCTGAAGGCAGGAACTTTCCAGCCCGTTCGGCCATGAGTTACGCGTTGTTCCTATCCCCAAGTGTTTCTGGCACTCTTCACCCCATTTGTAACTGTCTAACGGCTATGTTTCTGCTAAAAAATTATCACTTTTTAATAAAACAATTTTTTTATAAAGATCCCAAATCTGCCTTGCGATTTTGTGAGTGAGTTACAGATTGGCACGGCTGTACTACATATTTTCCTAAACCAATTGTTAAAAACCTGGATGCTATCTTATTCTTAAGCGTTATAACCAATGGTGAAATACTAAACTGTGGTTAGTGAATATAGAATAAATATTTGTATAGATTCCCAACAGATGTGTATTTAGTGAAAAAATACAGCAACAAACGAGTGACCGAGTGATAAATGATTACCGTTCGGAGCATCTGAGGGTCGGATCTGCTTCAAATTTAATGAATGTGTTTAAGTTAGAAGAGCATGCGTGCGACTTAACACGATATTAGGGTAATTATTTTATGATTGCCTCTGTCACAGTTGTTTAAACAACAAAGTATTTGGAATTTCTACACAATTTACCAACAGAGTGAGGTGTCTATCCCATACGACACTTGAAACAACTTTCAATCTTGTACGTCTATTGTCATAAAAAAAGGGTGCGTGTACTTATGTACGCGCGTAGGAAGTTATACTTCTTTGGCTTTTTTTATTTTTTTTAAATATTAAATAATTAATAATAGATATTTAACGTTTATAATTTAATAATATTTAATATTTAGTATATTATTCAATTATTAATTAATATTAATAATAATAATAATTACTATTTATTATTTTATTATATTATTTATTAAATTTAATAACTAGGTATGTTTCATAACCTTTTAACTAAGTAACAATAGGTCTTTGTGAAAAAGCATTGCTAAATTTCTTTGAAAAAATAATTAAAACTTTATTTGTTTAAAAGGACTACAAAGGTCATTCAAAATTCTTGGCATAGCTGCTAACTTCACGCATATTCTATTTCTTTTTACTTGTAGATTGTCTTATTCCCATTACGCTCGGCGCCCGGCTGGTTTAAAAAGAATTCGTTAGTGGGCACCTTCATTCTGTTAATTTTGTGTCACGGTGCGCGCGCATCGTAAAATTTCACTCTCATAAATTTTTCATAACGCGCCTAAAGAAGTATACCTTCAATTAGAAGAGACTTGTAGCGACATCTATAATCTGCGCTTACAAAACACTACGATGACGTTATACTCTGAAACACGCTAGTGAATTAATTCCAGCCTGGCCTGGGGCCTTTGGGCCGGCCAGTCAGTGGTTAGACTGGTCGAGGATCCTCCCTTTAGGTTCGAGGGACAGTACACCATCCTTCCTCCATAGACTATACCAATTTTCTTATATTGAGATTTTTTACATAAAATAGGTATGTAGGTAAAAAACTGTATTACGACCGTACTTGAAGCCGTCCATTAAGGTCAGTACTCACATCGAGCTAAACTGTCGAGTAAAACACATTGAGCATTGATCTATCGAGTGAGCTAAAGGATGTATGTGCAACAAAGGAGACGGTGGCTGTATTTAGCAAGTCTCACAGTGCTTTATAAGAAAATCAAAGAAAATGAAAAGGAAAAACGTTAAGCACAGATAGTAATTTATCATAACATTCATTTCTCTTATTTTTGTGGGAGTAATCTTTGGACTTGACATTCCATAAACACTCACACTGTCTATATGTGTTAATAAAGTCTTCTATAGCGCTTTTGGAATAAACTCGCAAATCCATTTCTCTTAAAAACACGTGTTTTAATCACGATAAACAATACCAGACTGACGCTCGCCTCGCGCCACTCGCAGTCACGTACACACGTTCGAGTCAAGATTGACGGTTCGCTTCGAGTAGGTTCGAAGGAAATTACTTTCATTTAATTCGATCGAGCCGGCTCGGTGCGAGCCTTCGAGCTGTGTGCGAGCGGTCCACACGTTGATTTTTACTCGACTTCGAGTAAAACTATCGAGTAATACCGTATGTGAATACCTTTACATTATCTCTTAGATTCGTAATGTATCTAAATAACGTAACTCAGATGCAATATATAGTTATTATTAATGGTCTGTTTAAAAGTTAAAAATATAATTCGCTTGAACTTGGACCATGGTTAACAAAAACAATTTATTATGCTACGCAAAATAATTTTGATATTTATGTTGGTGTCAAATAAAAGGGAATTTGTTGATGTATCAATGATACTGATATTTATTTGATTATTATTTTGTTTGGTTTGTAATAAAATATATATTTTTTATCTCGGCTATTTGTGCTATAGGTAATTGGGACAATCCTTAGGCAAGCAAGATCCTTTTAAGTCTGATTCGTCGTCAATATTAGCATGTAGAAAGTGATAATTGTGCACATATAAAGAAAAATCCACTGGTGCACAACCTGGATTAAATACATGACATCTAGGTTATACTCGCATGGTGTACGATAAACCAAAGCGGGAAATGAAGTATAATAAATGCTTATGAGTACATTGGCAAAATAATCTCGGAGTTCTTTAGAAAAAGTATCGGTCATTCTCTTCATTGAAAAGATCCTAATATGAAAACTCTTTTGAAAGCAACAAATAAGTATCTCCAGTCAGGACAAAAGCCGGATAATCCGGTACACATCCCGCATGTAGAAATAATAATAACATGCCTCCTATCCGGGTAAGACTGTATTGACCGGTTTGAGGACATTAAATATGTATGTTGAGTTTTATGTGCTTGCTTATTAAGAGATTCTTTTCCTATAGGAAAAAATATTTTTCCGCCTGAAAATTACTAAAAAAGTAACAGTTTTAGGCAGGGTGGGCAAATATGATCAGTGGAAAACACTGTTCTTCTGTTTGTAAAAGCACAGAAGGTTGAAAATAAGCAATAATATTAAAATACTATAACACAACATAAAAATAAACAAAAACTATCTTCCTTATTCATAAATAAATCGAAATGCACCATTTCAACTGAAGTACTACCATGTCTCTTTTTATCACAGCTTGAACACAATTTGCCAGAAAAAGTAGTTAAATGAGCCGTTTTTGTTGGTTAGGACATTACTGATTTAGTTTTTTGAATATGGGGTATAACTTTATTAGTTTCATAACATCGGACTCTGAACAGAAATAGTTTAAAAAATGTTTTTTCAGTTTCAATATTTTAATAAAATCATTCTGTTTTAATATGGCAAATGGATTTTGCTTCCGCAAATTACGCTTGAGTATAAAATTTGGCTTTAAAATTTGTATATTGCAAAAATATTTACAAAATTCGTTACGCAAATTGATGAATAACATCAATTACTGGGGCAGGGGCAAACGAACAGGAGGATCACCTGATGAAACTCACACAAGTGATATGCGTTATCGACCTTATAAGAATTGGTACGCTCTATTCTTGAAGGAAGACTTGAATTTGTTCGGCAATACTAGAAGTCATAATGATGGAGCGTCCATAGCTGTCAAGATCTTGTTGTAACACAAAAAGCTTTGTGATATTCTCAGTCTCAAAAGTCAAAAATCATTTAATCATATAGGTAAAACAATGTACACTTATGAACGTCAAAATAGAAATGTATATGAAATGCCTCTAACTTTACATTTAATGCCAGTTCTTAAATCAAGGGCGTAGAACGGAAGAGAAGAACTGGCAATAAACTCTCCGCCACTCTTAATTGCCATGTTTTTTTTTTACACAACGTTTGTAAGGAGCTGCAACCATTACACCATGTTCCATATGACATCTTAAGTAATTAATTATAATAAAATAAATTAAAAACAAAGACTTATCCTCTATCAGCAGGAGGCATTTTGAAATAAGAGCACGCACTTACATTCTTGGGGGAACAACTCGCAAATACATAGTTGAAATAACTAACATCACCGCATACGTATACATGAATTCAAGTACGACCAGTCACCACAAGTAGCGCCCGTTCACGAGTATGTATCTCGTTTGATTCATGAAAGCATTCTGGGCACTCAGCGCTCTGACACTTTTTTCATACCCAAACGGTTGTGTATAATATGAACACTTTCCATGAAAAAAATCGATTGTATGTTTCATTGTTTAAATCATTATTGCAGTCATTACCGATGTAGGGCGTCCCGTGCGTCGTTAATGGAAGTTCTTCCTCACTTAATTTCAGCACATAAATCCGTAGAATATTGAGGAGCACCCCTAATGTTGCTCTCAAGTCTTGATTTACCAGCTCCCTAGTAAAAAATTTCAAGCAGAGATATTTTATGAGCAGCCAGTGTTTTTTCTTTCAACATAGAATATCTCACTTTATCATTATGAACACTTCAGTAGGCAGCTAGTTCCCTATAGTAGCGGTGCTCAGTAAAATGTGCCTTAAAAACGCTGCTGGAACGACGTACGTAAATAAATACAAAGCTTTAATCATTTGAAAATTGGCATTTGTTTAAATCACAATACGGTTCAGTCATGTCATTTCGACAACAAAGAAACCACAACTTTAAAAGACAACAATTGATCTGGAAAATTGGAAATGCAAATTGATTGTTAGACGATGACTGAATTTCTCGTAAAGCTTTAGATATTTGTAATTTTGAATTGAAACTTGAAACTCTAAAACAGCGCGAAGAATGACTTAGGTATATGGGAGTCATAATTTAACGCAAATATAGCCTAGGATATCTATGTCTATAAAGGAAATCTATAGACATAGATTATGAAATAAAGCATGAAGTATATAAGCATGGGTATACCTAGTAAATAATATATATATATATATTATATATATAATTAAAAATAGATTAACCATTGCAACTTTGAACCAGTGTGGAAACAACACGTTTGCCTAATCTCAAGATTTGTTAATGTACTTCCGGAGTCGTTACAAAATAATTATATAGAGGGTGCAAATTAAAAAAAAATATATGATAGAAGGAAATATTACTTTAACTCCGGCATAAAAACTGTGTGTGGTGAGCCACGAAAAATTTATCCTAGTATTTATTTTCTGTATAGTACATATGATAATTAACGTAGGTAATAATAATAATAATAGCCTTTAAATTCAGATACGTTTACGTTTTAAGTATCTGTGTACCCTTCTTTGGCAAAGGCCTCCTTCAAATCCCGCCATTCCTCTCTGCATGTACCACCTGCTGTTGCTGTCAGGCAAAGAAGGCTGTTCACCTATTTGCCTATTAGATTGACAAATGATCATGAAACAGATACAGAAATCTGAGGCCTAGACCTAAAAAGGTTGTAGCGCCACTGATTTACTTTATAAATCTTAAGTTATGCTAGATCGCAATGTTTATTGATGTCTTTATGCAACGAAAATTTTCTAAAATAAACAGTAAGGCCTACAACGCACTAGCGGCAGGCCGCGGTATATACGGTCTGCCGTACCGACATGCCGTATTCCGGCTAACCGTCCCTATTGCGGTCTGCCGCAATCGTCACTCGTCAAGTGCTTCTTGAAATATTGCACATGATGGACGTTGAAGAAGTTGCGGCAGTTATTTATTTATATAATCGTAGAAAATATCGTCAAAAAACTCTGCGTAGTGTCTAGCGCAAGGAACAAGCGATGACTGAGGCGGGTAGGACGTGGTATTTGCGGCTAACCGCGCCGAGTGCGTAGAGGGGATGCGGCGCGCCGCATCATTCAACCGGTGCGGCTCGCCGCAGCTCCAGATCAACCGGAGCGGTTGACGGTTGTCCGCAAGTCAGTGCGTTGTTATCGTGCGGTTTCATGTAATAATCGATGTGCGGCCTGCCGCACCGCCATTGCGGCCAGCCGCTAGTGCGTTGTAGGTTAAGAGTATTTTGGCACTAGATAAATGACGACAGAATACCTTTAATTTTCAATAATCATCAACTTAGCGAAAACATAGCTAGTTAATAACGGATGAATTTATACATAAACATTTTAGATATATACGCTGAAAAGCCTTTTATTAAGTGGATTCTGGTAGATCGAGCACAGCGCGTCGAAGATTAAAATTCCTTTAACGGAAAAAGGAGTTAACAAAGAGAAAAATGAATCCATCCGGAGCAGTCGTACTTGATCTTATTAAATTCACTCCATTCATCGGATGGTTGAGCCATATTTTAAAATACTTCCTCGTTATTTTTTAAAAACCAATGGAATCGTAGATTCATTATTATCATTTAAAAATAGAGAACTTATTTGATATTGTTTTTAAAGTATCACTTCTTGTACACTAGATTTAAGTATTAATTAATTTAATTTTGTGGAAAGTTGTCAATTAGGTGTTATTGTTTTGGTAGACACATACACACACACACATTTATAAAGTGGCAGTAATTTCTTACACAGTTTAAATCTTTTTCTCACGAATGTTTGTTTATATTGAAATTTAAGATAGTCAAACAAAAAAAATAGAGCCATAATTGCGAGCCTTATGGCATTTTATGTATCCGGACACGATGGTATTGAGATTCTTGTTTCCACCATATACTTTATAGAAGACATAAGTTTTTCGTAGCGGTTTTTAATTTGCGTTTAAATTTTATTAAAATAATGTTACTTATAGAAGGAACTATTTAATTACTTATTGGTTAGTTGAATCAAGGTATGTGGTGATTTAAACGAGCTAATATAATAGCTATTTTATGAAAATCTTATTAAGATACGTTTTTATGATGTTTGTTAAACATTGTAATCATGAATACAATGTTATAGACTATAGCAACTATAACGGGTTTAGCGTACGTATTTGTGATGATTTTAATGAAGTTTAATAACATGTAAATATTCCTCGGTTTCTATGAAGAAACAGTTTCTTCATAGAAACCGGCTCTTTTATAGCGTGTCTATCTATGTTAGATATTTTTGCTGTATGATGACAAAGCTATCGCGAAAGAAATAATAAGAAGAAAATAAACCGTCGCCACGGAGAAAAGTGTATATATAAAGAGTTAAAGTTTTTCGTTACACCCGCTAAATCTAAATATAATGGAAAACCAAACAAAAGCAAGTTGAGCTTCGTTCCATCAGTCGCGTGCAAATATTTGTTACATCTCGGAACGAGGCAAAAGCTTTAGCGAATAATAAAAATATATGACAAGGAAATTGATGTAAAGAATACTTACATCACAAAAACGTAATCAAAATTACAGTTTCTTTTAAAATGTACGACTATCCACACAGCATCCATTTTTTTATAGAACATGGGGCAAACGGGCAGGAGGCTCATCTGATCTTAAGTGATAGACACCCTCAATGCCAGAGGGCTTGAAAGTGCAAGGACCTAAGTCATATTGATTTAGGTCTCCCCCCCAAATTGATTTCAAATGGGTAACTTGTTCCACAAAATGGTATTGCGCGCCAAAAACTGCGTTAAATAATGCTTAGTGGTGATACGAAGGACGCTGAGGTAATACGACGTAATATTGTGTAATGATACAATTAAATAATATGTAACGTATAAAAACTTTTGCTTTAGTTTTAGTTAGGTAACGAATTTTGTTGATTACTAAAATTGCTTGAAACGAGAAACCCTAAAATTAAACATAAAACTAACAGACATATTTTAGGGGCCTCATAGCCTAGCGGTCTTATTAAGTGGCAGCTAGGTGAGGGGTACCGGGTTCGATTCCCGGTACCCCTCACCACAATTCCTCACACAATTTAAATTTGTTCTCGGCCTTTGGGGAGGGTTGTGCGGTACCGGGCGAGTGCTTAAACCGTACACGGAGGACACGGTCGAATTTCTAAAAGCAAACATTTATAAAAAAAATAAAATCTTATACTTGGCTAATGCACAAACCGTGCCAGAGCCATAAAAAAAAACAGACATATTCCACGACAATAACACTAAAAAATAATTTATTACATACATTTCAATATTTTTCGATATATATACGCTTTAACCTAAACCACAGACAGGTTCGTAAAAAGTTCTAAGGCTTTCTTGGAGACACGGCAACGAAATGAGAGAAGTTGCGACATCATTTTTACTTACCAACTTTTATGAAACAGAAACGCACTGTTATCGTCTCCTTTACTCAATATTTGAAAAGGATTCAAATGACGATTGCGACTTTGTTTTTCGTCAATATACAATTTTATTTCAAGTTTAAAATTATAGGAACCAAGAACAATAAATACTCTTCCTTGTTATTCATAAAAACTAAATCTACCCGCTCACCGTCTACAATCTAAAAATACGACTAAAAGACTGGCTTATGAGCATACCTTACGCAGTGTTAGAGATGCTTTTGAGACCTAGTATGTAGTTTCAAACTTTATTCATTCACTCACTTGTAGTTTATTGTTTATCAGAATGCCAAATCGTAAAATGACTGCATTACGACTGATTTGAGCGCGTCCGCCGCTGTGAAAACCGCTATGTGAGTTCGAAAAGTGAGTTACAGAATCGCAAGGCTGGGCATAAATTACCAGTTTCCCAACCTACGTTCAACATAGCCCAATCCTTTATCATCATAGTCGTATGATGTAACTATTACTAATATTAACTATCGAAGAATATACAAAGTTATGTGTGACAACTCAATTACCAACAAAGCTGTTTAATTTTCTAATATATTGTTTGCAGAACGTATTCAGCCATTTTAACTTACGCGATCATAATATAGAAACTATGGCAATTATCGTTTATCTTGCTTAATTAGCGAGTGCTTACTGTAATATTTGACTTAATGCGTCTTTATACAGAGTAACTTTGTCAATACAAATATTATAAACGTTTAATTTGTGTAATGAATAAATCTTTGTGTGAAAATTAATTAACCTAAATATTTTAGTCGCTTTTCTTTTTCAATCTTAATTCGTTGCATATTTAATTTCTTCAAATAAATATTGTATAGTTCTTTATTAATGCATTCGAGAATGTCTTTATAACCTCAAAACCTATTTTAAATTAATATGTATACAGGGTGGTCAAAAAGTCGTCTCAACCCTGCAGAGTTATAATTTATTTTGCGTTTTTATAAGAAAATTGACTTTTTTACTAATTCTTATTAAAATTCGAAAAAATCTACTGTATCTTTTTCATAATATCCACTAGATTGGTACTGATGAGTTCTTGCGTTAGACATGCTTATTGAGCTTAGAGACTTCCCGTAGAACAATTTTTTGCAGCTGATGACCTCATCTATCCCCAATTTGCGTTTGATCCACGACTTTTTGGCCACCCTGTATATCATATTGAGAATATCCAGATGTTTTGTCTTTCCAGTTATTTTATTTTATAAAAGGCCGCCATAAATTATCCAGAGTACGAAAACGTTACCAAGATTCCTGGAAAGAGTAGGCTCTTTAAGATACCTGCCCACTAAGTTAGACCCTCGCTGGGAGCCAAATCTACAACCCACTATTTCGTACTGCTTTTGAATACAAGAATATACGATTTGAACCACTTATTCTCACTGTTTCTAGTTTATTATTCAGTGTGAGGAAACAAAGTTTTTAAACTAAGTAGCTAAATAACTATTGATTAAAAGCATAGTAACTTCTGCTTGACTACACCTTTTCCATACAAAATAGTCAAATACAGTGCTTTTGCAGTGTATTGTGTAATAAAGTTTTATTGCAGATCCAAGTGATAGTTGGAGCGAGCATCGCCACGAGCTATTTCTTTGACTGCGTCTTAGACATATAAATAGAACAGATAAAGTGTTCCAAGGTTGCTTTTACAAGATGAAATGGCATTTTATTCCAGTATTTTAAAAGCTTAAAATAGATTTCTTATTTTTTTCTAATTAAAGTAACCCTTAAGACATGTTGGGCAAAACGAACATAATAGTTGCGGTACTTCGATTTGATTACAAATTATAGTGAAACTATGTTATGTATGTGACTTAGTAAATACATACAATACTGAGTCTTGGGTTTATTTCCGGAAAAAAATGTTCCGTGTTTGATCGCACAGTTGGCTAATATATATGTCGGAGAAACATCGTCACTGTATCGATATGGACATCGTCATTAGGGGGTTTAGTGGGCGTCATTTGGGTAAAGTAAGAGCACAAAAGATTTATAATTATCATACAGTATTTAATTTGGATTGATTCCTTTTAATATTACAAATATCACATTAAGCTTAAATTATAACGAGCAGCGGATTCAAGGCACCGATATCACTTTTAATCACAATCTACGCAACCACAAATCACATAGACCCAACTTGGTTCAATGTCTCACCTCCACAATGCTCCACTGAATACTCAATCAGAACTACCCTGCGTACCCTGGACGCACTGTCCAAAGTCAAGATGGCACCTTGACCGCTCTCGAGACATTTGCTCGGCTCTGATTGGTCGTAACAATATTCGAACTTTTATTCGTCAAGTAATGATTGTAAATTATGAAACAATTAAATAATAACAAAACAAATCTAATCAAAATAAATGATGTTTATTTAAAGTAATAGAAGGAATATCTATTATTGACCAAAGTTACAATAATTACTAAGGGACAATTGACTCGATCAAAACATTTCCTGATAATCCGACCATTCCCCGACATATATAATACTGGCTAGTGTTGTATGAAGCCTATAGTAAAAAAATGTGTTTGTGATTGAGATTGATGAAACTTCACGAAGTTTCAAGATTTGGCTAAAAATATAAGTTTTAACATTGTACATAAGTGGCGTAAATAAAATAATTTAAAAAATCCAGCAAGGCATAAATTTCTTGAGTCGAAAGCCCATCAAATCTCGCACCCCGAGCAGTGCAACTTAACCTTACTGATTAATTAATTTAAGCTGTATCCACTAGTATATTTAAACCAAGATGCATTTATTAGCCGAGTGCTTTAAAACGTATTCAGTGCAATTTTAAACTGCAATACAAAAGTCGCAACGAAATACGATGTAATAAAATAGTGTAGCGGTCGAAATGAACCTGATCTAGGGCTATCCAAAACACGACAAAATTAAGGTAATGTATTACAGGTAATTTTTAGTTTCTAATCTATGTACTCGTATGTATGTTACCTGTATCTGACATATCATCTTATCATTACATGAATATGATATTGTATGTATAAAATATTATTATATATAACTAGTGGACCCCACAGTAGTTGTCCTGCATGATATTTAAAGCGATTAGGATATTAAGCAAAGTATGAAAGTACCGACTGCAGTGCCATCTGCCGGGCTGATTTGTGAATCTAAACCATTCCCAGATCCCCTTGAACACACACAAAAAATTTCATCAAAATCGGTCCAGTCGTTTGAGAGAAGTTCAGTGACATACACACTCACAGAAGAATTATATATATAAAGATGAGTTATATATTTCAAATAACATTTTAATTACGTATAATAGAAGACTTTATTTTAAGTTTTATAGTTTACGAAACCGAAAAATCTATATACCAAAGTACTTAATAAGTATGGTGGCAACCCTAATCTGACCTCAGGCGATATCTTCCAAAGAGGCCTTACGTGATATCGCCTTTAACTTCCGTTTCAAATAAATATTGCCCACTATTTATTTTGCTCGTATGCACTACGCTACAGGGCATAATAATAAGATAGCAAAAATCATAAAAATTTAGATACATTCACGCAGAAGATTCATGATATCAACACTACGCATAATCTAAGAATATCAATAACTCTTCAAACCCAATTAAGATTGGGATGTATCACTTAACTTGGAATATATCGCACCGTCAGTAATACAAAGTGATAATTCGAAATTGAAGAGTTATGGGAAATCACAATTAAAGATTTTGTTCCACTCTGGCTTGATTTTGAATAAAATGCTTTTTATTAAAGTCATGTAATCATTAACAACGAGGGGCGTAATAATTTACATACAGATTTTTTCTTTGATAATGTCACTATAGGAAGCTTTGAAAGTCAAATTTAGATTTTAATAAATTCTATAAATTACGATTTATTATACATTATTTAACTTGGGCATAGTACAAAAATATGTCAAAAATTATGTTATATACAGAATCAGTCACGAATAATTCCTTGTAACGACTGCGCATTTGGTAATATAGAGATCTATCACATGTAAGACCTACAAATTAACATAAATAGATCGAATCAAATACCTACGAATTGTTAAAATCTCACTTTACACCAAAAATGTCTCGTGTCTCGTCCAGATGCAGCAACTCTTTCGCAGTCGCAATACCCGTCCACTCGCTCACGTTACGAAGCCATGATTTACAGTTACTAGTAGATACATTAAAAGTTATTGAAACTGTGTGACATCGGTCACTAACTGTCTTGCATTTCCACCTCCACTAGCGCTTGCAACTAACAACTATTCAATTTTGAATTGAATTGTTTATTGCTTTTTGACTGAATAACAATAAGTTATTATATATTAAACATCTATACAAGTATCTGCGAATATTATTAATTAAATTTTAAATATGTTAAGATTTTTTTAGGATCAATAAGTGTTTTATGTTATAACCCCAACAAAGGTCATGGGTCAAAATTATACTGCATTACGAATCCAGCAGGTTTCGGATTATGCCATTGGTCGAATTCTTTTTTAAATAAAACAAGACTTTTATTTCCTCGCCTGAGTATTATTAATAATCACTATAAGTGAGGGCTTCAACGTGACCGAAGGCTATAAGTCTACGCGGGGGTGGATTCTTACGTAAGTGATACGGCCACTTGCTTTCCACTTCAAATAAATTGACGGCCGGCGGAGTCATAGATTACTTTGTAGATATGGATAACTATTGCTAACAGTTTTACACCACATCACGTGCGTACATACGCAAGTCCAGCAATTCTTTTTAAATAATTACGACGTTATAATATTCATGATGCACGAATTTTCTCCCTTCAAAGAAAATGGAAATGGGCTTTACACGGGCTAGGTACAATGACGACAGGTGGACACAAATACTGTTGAATAGGCCTTGTGACAGATGGACTCGCTGGACCAAAAATTTAATATTGTGTATGTATCGGAGTTGGTTCATTACTAAGACACCTCTGGGCACTCTTTAAGTATGTTTTATTTAAAGGGATAATAAATAACAATATTTTTTAAATATTTAAAATAAATTTCGCTAAAGCAATACCTTTTAACAGATCTGAATCTAGAATTAAAATCAATAAAGTAATATTACCATATCTGCTTCGGTAAATTTTTCTTTGGTAGGAGTGGTATTGATAAATTGAGCAATCGACTCAGATGAAGACGGCTGCGCCCGTTGGCGACATTTCACGGTTCGTTCATTGAAATAAGAAATACGATAATTTTAATTAAAAAATAATAACAGATTATTATTTAAACCCATTTTTTCTTTCATCTAAATTTATTACAAATTATTGTATAGAGAAGTAAACCGCAACAGCCCTCGTGTTTAAGTGGCTAATGCATATAGCATTCTCGGAGGTCCCAAGCTCTCTTCCCGGTGAAACAATAATTATTTCGTACTGGTAGGAAAGGTTTTAAAAGAAAATAATCACAAAAGGCAAACATTCCCATGCCGCATTGGAATAGCACTGTGAACGCCGCAAGAGAAATATGTATTACATAATATTCTAAGTTACATAAAATTAAACTTCTCTACATTCAAAGTAAGGTAAAAACTACATTGTTAACTCTTTATAACGAATTTCAATAGAATTTTATTTAGTTACCGTTATACGGAGGGAAGAGAAAAACATTTTTTTAACCAATTAGTAGATGGACTGAGGCCTAAACGTGATGTTGGAAGCATCACTTTTTTTTCTCCCTTTTCTATCGAACTTTTCTGACGCTTTTCTTTTACTGGCCATCTTGACAGTTTCAAAGTTTGTTTACGACTGATAGGTGACGATGGTGCGTTTAGTAACTGAGACCAAAGTCTCCTATAGGCAATGTAATCTAAGAATAATGGCACACGTGTTAATGCAATTAACAATAACAAAGGCGAGGCGGCTGCTTATGACCTCAGGTGTCTTTCTTAGAAATTTAGGCACCTCAAAAGGTTAATTTTGTAAGCTGATTATAAAAACCATTACATTTAAGTATGTTGTGGATGTCTAAATATGAAAATATTTCTTCGTAATAGAGAATGCCTATTGCCTTATAAAGAGTGAATAAATGTATTAGTTTTGTGTTAAACCAGACAAATTTCACTAATCTTTCCGTTATAGAGAGTTGTACATTATATATTATAACTATACACTGTATTTTATTTACATAACGATGTTTTTCCAACCTCCACTTCTTATGTAAATATCTTAAACAGATGAATTAGGAATAATTAATGATAATGAAATAGGGGTTCAAATGGACCTTCATTTATCATGCTGTGGTCAGACCGAAGGCACGAGAATCATGAATTACAGGATTTATAAATGGTAGCCCATAATCTCCCGTTAGACTGTGGAGGCTTTAAACGGCACTCTAATTAGGGGTATAGAGAACAGGTAGAGATATATTACACATCACTATTAAATATAAGAATATTCTAATTTTAATGTCTGAAGAATGGAATTTAATGCATAGTGGAATTTGTATAAATTGCGCCCTTAACAATATGAAGCTATCTTTTGGCTTTAGCATTGATGACCTAAGAGGTTTTTTGTTTCAAAATATAACGAACTTTTGATACAAGTTTTATAGTTAAAACGAATAAGTGCTATAATAATATTATTAACATAAACATGCTTCATATTAAATCTTAAAAACGAAACTGCAATTATCTTGTAGAAACTGTAATCAAAATAGGTGAAATAAATTTTTCAAGTTCTAAAGCATCCGTTGAAAACCACTCAATCCTTTGCTGGGGCAAATGAGATTTTTTCAAAAAAACCGACTTTCATTAAATTCGTGTCGCATTTTCGCAATATTTTCATAATTTCAACTTCATTTTCGAAAAATTCAGTGGTATTTTTATTGAAAATGTCATCAAAGCCGGGTTTGAATGGTGAATGAGTTCGCTCTTATAAAGTTTCATTCGATAGTGGATCTATTTTCTTTTGCTTTATGAATCTTTTGAAGTGAAAATATGTTTTTTGAACATTTCTGAAATTTGATTTATTAATTTTTTAATGTTGAGTGTATGCGAATTTGTATAAGAAATATACCAAAAGGTTAAAGAGCTGTTGATAATCTTGTTGATAACAATATATAATGTTTTTTTTACAATATTACCTCATGTATTTTCAAGCAGTAACAAGGATATATGTCGAGACATTTATAAAATTCCATTTCTTTTATAAAAACAAGTAGTGAGCTACCTTAAATCTTCATGGAAATAAAGATGAAATATGCAGAAAATATTCCACTTCGTTTGATTTGTTACCCTTATAACTGAAATATTGGAGCAGACTAAAACATTTTTATACTTACTTTTGCCTAAGTTCACAATTCGTATATTCAACTAACTTCGCACTTCAAGTTGAAAACAGGAAAGTTTAGGACGAGGCAGGGGCGGAGTTTCGCAATATTGAGGTCCGAAAAGTTCATCTAGTTCTGAATAAATATATGTCAGAGGAGAAAATACCCTTTAATAGCGACTTTTTGCTAACAATTATTATACAAATATGTATATCTAATTATTTTTTCTACATCATAACGTACTTAAAAAAATCATTAACGAATGTAAACGATTTTTTTTACATTAGCTACTTTACTTTTCAGCAATCGTGGTCATAAAGAAACTATATTATCCATTATAGTAGTTCCATGTGTAGATTTAGTACTTTTTTTTTAAATAATTTTATGGCCTGGTAACGAGACCTTTAAGCCAAGACTTATTTTCGTTCACTAAATTTCACTTGTTTTCCTTCATTTAATTTCACATGTTATTCTTATTCCAACATTCCACTTGTTTTCTTATATCTTCCCTACGGTATTTTTAATGTATTTATATAATGTACTATAACACTTTTTGTTTTTGAGCAAATCATACAACTGGCGGCGGGAGGGATCACTAACTTTCATTATTTCACTTGCTAATAGTAGTAGATTTAGTACTCGCACAGATCAACGACAATATTATAGAGTTTGTACAGGTGAAGCTAAAAGTATCTATTTGTTTTTACAGTTGCGGTGTATAGCATACAAAAATATTTTTACGAAAGCCTCTGGTATGTCAAAATTTAGTATTTTTTGAATCTATGAATGATGTATGTATAATAGTGATAGTTGGTAAAACTTTTAAGAATGGGGCTCTACAGTTTTGGGGCAGTAAAACGCGGCTCTGTTTCAAGTAAGTTGAGGTTAGCTGAGATGAAGTGATGTGTGAGTATCAAACAACAGTTCAACTATTTCAAATAGCTTCAATAACTTGCTTTCTTTGAAGTATATGTAAGTAACGTAATACAAGTGAAACAGATATGAATACAAAATCAATATAACTTCTATATTAGCATTAGAGACAATCTAGTTTCTACGTATTCGGGTTAGGTATAAACAACTGAACATCTATCAATGCCCGATTGGTAAGCAACAGTTTTTTCAGTTAACATCAAACCCAATACTTCTGGGAAACATTATGTTCGTTATCCATTTTAGAACATAAAGGTTGTATATTTTAATTCTCCCTAAAAACTCTGACCCAACTGTATTTGTATTACTTTCTTATAAGAATTTTTAAAAATATCTCCTTATTCTGTAGTATTACTGATCGTCTTAAATAACAATACGAACCATTACTTTAGCTATAGCAACAAGAATCATTACAAATAATTGGAAAATGGAACATTC
Source organism: Pieris macdunnoughi (assembly GCA_905332375.1). Taxonomy (NCBI): domain Eukaryota; kingdom Metazoa; phylum Arthropoda; class Insecta; order Lepidoptera; family Pieridae; genus Pieris; species Pieris macdunnoughi. The sequence continues at coordinate 4,742,737 of CAJOBZ010000014.1, read as the reverse complement.
ATTCATATTATCTTACACGGGTACCAGTACCGAAATTAGAAATACAATATTCTAAGCGAAGTTGGAAGTTCGGAGTTATAATTCCGCCGTAAATCCCGAGGACATTAAATTTATAAGTTGGGTCGAGTCGGAAAGATAAGCGCTGCATTTGTGATGAACAAGCCAACCTCGAATATAATTTAGTAAACGCTCTATTATTGTGCAAAGAGTTATTTAGAAATGTGGTTGAATAACTTATATATTTAACTTATTAATAAAGTTGTTTAACTAAAAAACCTACTTTTTCATCAACATCAATCTTCTTTGGCATACCAACTAACGTACAAGGTTAGTACTTGGGTTGAGTTATAATGATATGGGCTCAGATATTTGTTTCGTGATCATTTGTTTTTTTCTAATACGTAAGTAGGTGATCAGCCTTCTGTGCCTTACACACGTCGTCGACTTTTTAATCTTAGGCATGTTTCCTCACGATGTTTTCCTTCATCGAGCGAGATTTAAATGCGCACATTGAAAGTTCATTGGTGCATATTTAGCTATGACTATAGCACACACACTAAGTGAGAACATCAATGTTAGGGATCCCAAAAAGGGGATGGAGCAGACACATTTCTGCATTTGATTGATGTTTTGAAACCGATTCACGTAAACAGTTTTCCAGACCAGTATATTGCGTTCCTCATGTCTTTTTTCTCATGTTATATTTTTTACTAGAAATATTATTTCATTGGATATCAAACGACCGCCTTCACGCACGCTGTTGTCGTAGACACTCAACGGAATATGATGAAGTAGAAATATGGGTTCTTTAAATATTTATTTCCTAATAATCATTCTATGTGAACAGTAATGAGACAGAACTACACAATAATATTAGGCAATATGGCTGACATTGTGCAGTAATAGTTATTTTAGAATATTTAGATTTCGTGTGATTAAAATCCCAGCATCTAGATTCACATGCCCAATTAAGACGAGTTACAACGAAGATGTATTTATTGGACAACATGCGAAAACACCTTACTTATTATTGGTACCTAACGAATATAATGCATTAGTATTTCATTTCTTGTATACTCTAAGTTCAAGACCACAAAACAATGACTTTTCTCACAATTGAAACTAGAGCAGAAAAATGTAAATTCTCGCTTGTATTTTCAATGCGAACTAATGCGGTGGCAACCGCAAAATAGTATATTTGATGTCAACCGACTGTTATGTTCTATTTCATATTGCATTCCGCGGCTGTTTCAAAAAAGTTTTTTAGTTTTTATACTGTAACCTATTCTAGTTTCATAGGTTTTATTACACGCAGAGCATTAAGACAGTTTTTCAAAGGCAAATTGAAGTAAATATGTACACATTTGGGCAATGTAATATTAATATCAATGTTCTGAATCAAAATAAAATCTTAGATCTTGTTGTTTTGTTTTTTTTAACTAAACAATTTTTCAGTTTTTGCTGCTGTTTTATTTTTAGAATCCAACAATTTCTTTGGACGTATTTCCACTTATAATAATTTTTGGGTTTGATTTTTGACCACAAAATTATACTATAACCATCCAGTTCGCAGCCTCCCACCAGTAGTAGGCCTGACATGTAAAGGTTGATACGGGGAAAAGGGAAGAGGGAAATACACTTTCTGCAATTTCGCTCTTTTTACTCACACGAGTACAAATTGTGAGTTGAGAGCGCAGAGTTCGATTACTGGTTGGGGGTTATGAATTTTTTTTGTAGACTTCTTTGTATTATATATACATCAGAAACCCGTCATGCAGAAATCTTTTTGATTTCTATGAGGTAAAACCTAATTTGCCGCCCTAAAAATCTGCAGCCCTAGGCTCCAGTCTACTCAGCCTGCTGGTAAATCCGCCACTGGTATCTTCTATCATTGTTTGTCCCTCTTAGGTCGGTAGCTCATGATGACTGTTTTCACCGGTTTGTGTCCAGCCTCTCTTCATCATTGTTTTTGTGAAAAAAGGTTTCGTGTATTAATAGCGTTTACCGGGGCGTCTGGTCAAAATCATTATTATAGATAAATTTGAGGATGTCAGAAAATAAAACAGACAATGTTTCTTAGAAAGGAGTAAAAAGTTCTATTATAATGGTCTTATAAAGTGTCACTGTGTTGCGAAACTATCGGACGGAACTCTAACTTTTGCCGAAGACATCTCTATGAAATATTGAACGCGATCGACAATATGATGTGCTGGTGTTGTAGACTTTATTCTCCTTGCAATAAAGCCAACTTTTGCTTAACGATTTCACTAACTTTGCCAAACTTTCGTCGGTTGGGTTGTCCTGTTGTTTAGGTGTTTGTTTATAGTTCAAGACGTTTGAGATCGAATTTTCTACATAAAATGTTTGGAAAACTCGCGAATTATTCTGAGATTAAAGTTTTAGGCTTAAGAGTTGGAAATCTTTACCCTTTCTTTTTAGCGACTTTATTTTCACTCTTTTTTTGTACTAACATAACGATTTAAAATTACAACAAAAGTCATTTTAAGTTGTTACTATTTATTTATATTTAGTACGCATCCTCATGTACATATGGCAGCATATATATATACATATACAGGGTGGCCAAAAAGTCGTGCATCAAACGAAAACAGGGGGGGGATAGATACCTACTTAATATTATCTTCAATGCACTCAATAAACAACTATAAATAGTATGTCTAACGCAATGACTCATCAGTACCAATCTAGTGGATATTATTAGAAAGATATAGGATGTAGATATTTTCGAATTTTAATAAGAATTAGTAAAAAAAGTCAATTTTCTTATAAAACGCAAAATAAATTATAACTCTGCAGGGGTTGACCTTAGGGACCTCCCGTAGAACAATTTTTTACAGCTGATGACATCATCTATCCCCTAGTTGCGTTTGATCCACGACTTTTTGACCACCCTGTATATTGTTTATTTAAGAGTCATTACATATAGTTCACACCGAAATAAATATTTAAATGTAGTAAAAAAACTAAAGACTAGTTAAAATAAAGTTTACATTTCAAAATTATATATATGTTATACACATCTACAGTGTTGTATATGTATTTCCATTTTCTTTGAGAGATTTTCCATACTGTTGAATTGTTTTTTGTTATAGTTATACCTAACTTCAATATTTTTCTAGACAAACATCAACACATGAAATTTCTAACCTTTGTACCCAAAACACTAAGTTTATATCAGGATAAATAAATTTATAAATAAACAAGAGTAATCTGGGTCATCTCTATAGGTTGTAGTTGTGTGATAGTAAAATCTTGTCAGAGACGACAAAATGAAGCGAGTTTGAGCGGCGTGTATCAACCCACTAACTAGTTCACTAAACAAAGGGTTTTACACCTCATTACGCAGACTTTATATAATAAGCTTTTCATATGTTACGATACAAATTCACAAAACGCACCCACTAAAACGAGTGTTAATAGACTGCGATGACTGTCTTTTAAGGGCGGCCCGTAGGCTCATTTGCGTATCTTATAAAAGAAAAGTAATACAAGGTTGCTTCTAGAATCTTGGAAACTATTTAATAATGGGTTAATACATATTTATTTTGTTTGTAAGCATATCATCCAAATTTATGCCCCTTTTATGGTTTTGTATAACGAAAATACGTTATATTGAAATTATGGATAAAACACGGTAGGCTAAGATAGGTAGGTTAGACAAACCTAACCTAAAAGTAGCCTTTATTATATTATATTATATTATATTATATTATATTATATTATATTATATTATATTATATTATATTATATTATATTATATTATATTATATTATATTATATTATATTATATTATATTATATTATATTATATTATATTATATTATATTATATTATATTATATTATATTATATTATATTATATTATATTATATTATATTATATTATATTATATTATATTATATTATATTATATTATATTATATTATATTATATTATATTATATTATAATTTATTTAAAATTTCGCTTTTTAAATTCTTTATAAATATGAAAGTCATAACGAATAGAGTAAATATTTATATCTAAAATGAATCGTAAAGCCGTCGTATCGTGAGGTGTTCGAGGCTTAAAAACTTTTACTGTTATGTTATACGGGAAACTACGCTCGATTTAACCGACTATACAAATAAATACACATATATTCGGCGTATGCTGTGAAATATGAAAGCTTAGTAGGGCTACTACCTATTAACTTTTAATATAATAAACAAATTGATGAATGTGGCCTGTTCTTCCGAAGTTAGTATTGCAAAGTATATTATATACCTATAATACTAGTATCACCTTCATATTTTTGTGTCAAAACGTAATACAACATTTTTAAAAGAGTCCAAATACATCCTCAAACTACAGCCATGTAACACACATTTCTGAAGGCACCTACAAATATATGGGACATTTCACGTGAAGCGGACAGGGAAAAAAAAGTGAGGTTCTGAAAATTGACCACATTCGGCCCATTTGTACTTCTAGTAGGTATGAATGTGTACGAAAAATATTTTTTTTGTATAGTGTATATTTACCAAGTTATAGGTTTCAAAAGAATTGTCGTTGATTGGTACTACAATTTTTCGAAAGTAAATTTTCGAATATAACAAATCTACTATAAAATATTTTACATAGCGATACATATTAAAAATATACTGTTCTTTTTGACAGTAAAAAAAAATTAAAAAAAAAATTAAAAAATTAATGGCCAAAACCGGAAGTAAACTTTTCAAACCAGAATTACAGTCACTTCGACCAATTTTTTTATATTTTTTTTTCTTTCAAAATATAGCTTAAATGATAATGAAAGTACACTAGAAAATTTAAAATGGGATCTCTATTAGTTTAGGAGATACGTTGAATAATATACACCCGCGTCGCAATGGGCATTGGGCGTCATATGTAGCACTTGCTTAATATATCGGTTGGTGTGCGTCAAATAAAATGGCTTGTATAAATTACTGTGATAAAATAGTTCAAACATAATAAAACAACATTGGTAGAACACAAGAACTGTTTATTTTGTAATTTTAACAATTTTACAATGGGAATCTATGGCAGAACTGGTCCTCTTTACAAGAAGGCCTGTGGTTGTTGGAATGAAGCTGTGAAACTTTTTGGTTCCTGAAATGGTGGTCACCATAGTGGTAGTGGTAGACGCAAACCAGGGTTCCAAAAAAATTATCTGACGCTCTATATCATCTTTAGAACAGAAATAAATGGCGGTTTGTTTTAAAGATGATTTTGCCCATTCATATAATCGCATTGGTGTTACAATTGCTTTACTTGGAGGTAACTGTAAACTTGCACGCGCAGCTAAACGTTTCAGATTCCCCCCTAGACCATCGCATGCCCCCTTTCCGTGAGATGTTGCATGAAAATGCAACTCTGCATCTGCATTAAAATCTTCTTTGTAATAAAACAGATTCAGACACACAAGACGTGTATGCAACGGGTACTTATAAACTCAGCTTGCGCAGCGACCCAGGATGAGCTTTGAGCCGAATTGAGCCCCCGGAACTAGAGAACGCCTTTGCCGACTGCACGCTTCCCTCCTAAAATTATTTTAAAAAGTAATATGATACGCAGAGGACATAATTCTAAATTTAAATTTAAAAATGTATTATTATCTACTTGTAATAAAAGCGTGTGAGACCATCATTGTACGTCTGAAATCAGATATTCTAGCTTCAATAGTTTAGCAACCCTAATAGAAATCCACACGGATAGGCCTTTGTGAGAATGTAGATTACATTTGGGGAAACTTTGCTCAAATTGAAGTTATATATGGTAAAATATATGTTTTATACATACGAATCTCAGACCTTATTGTCGCAATATATTGGCATTTTCAAGATCACGCATTAATATTTTTTGTGATAGCAAAACACATTTTTAAACGATTTCAGATTCTTTGTACTTTATAATAGGTTAAATTATATATTAAAATGAATATCTCAAAAAGTTAATAATAATATTTCTTTAACAGATTTAACCTTTAATTATTTAAACTTAACCATACTTTAAGTCTAAACATTAATTTATGTGAAATTAGGGGCTCCCATAAAGAGCCCTTAAAGATTACAAAAGGATAACCAAAGCCTCATTTGCAAGCTACTTCATGCCACTTCGGTTGCTTTTAACAAAATAAATTAATTTTATTCAAATTAGTCGAATCCAAATGGGTTTTGCATCAACGTTTACTTTCTTAATTGAAAAATTATCTCAACGCCCAGCCTCCGTTAAGACGCGATTAAAATAGGCAACGAGATTTATGTGTTTTCGAGGGGTCAAAAATATCGTCATTTAACTGATAATATTATATTATAAAACAGGATAGTAGTATAGGATTATATAGGAAAATATAACAAAGGTTTTCTAGTTAAACCTTTTATTATAATTTCTTTGAAAATAAATAATAATACATTATAATTTATAACAATGTAAAGTTAATTAAATGTTTGTTCATTCAAATAGCGAGCTTTCCCCACTCACTTTACAATCGTATACTCGGTAATAATTGGATATTTGGGCGTGACCTTTCCTTTAAAAAAGAAAGGTTTTTTAAATTCACATCAAAAATTTTATGTATTGTAACAACCTTTGTCCCATAAGCCGGTGGCATATTATAATTTTTATTAAAAGATAATTCTTTTATTCACTCACAAATAAAAATGAATATAAGCGAAGTGAATAGAAAAAGAGGTGTTAAAGCCAATTAATGATAATTTAAAGGTTATATATCAAATATATTACTTATAGTAATCAGGTTATCTATAACTGCATAAACGCAAATACAAACCAGAAATGGAAACTCTATTTAATAACATATCTTTTATGGAATTTTCTTTCAATCTGCACAATTAACACTTTTACTATGAATAAAAACGTCGTGAACCCGCATAACATAAATCTTTAAATTGCCTTTGAGAAAAAATTCATCACAGAAATCTAAATCTTATACTATTTCATCTCTCTACGCAGAGACATTGCGTCTCTATGCGTATTCTACAAAGTGTACTATACTATGGAGTATTGTGGAGTATACAGTTTGTAGGATTCAGTGTTCTGAAGAGTTGTTTGTGTTGATCCCTCTTGTGTCGTATCATCAACGTACGAGCTGTATTAAGTCAAAATTTCATGCCAACACCCTGATGGATGAGTCTTGCACGGTCCGCTTCACAAGAAATTTTCTTTTGAGAACTAGCGCACTTTAGAATGGACTTCCAGTGGAGGTCTTCCCTGGGAGATACGACTTCCAGTTTTTTTTTATAATTTAATAAAAAAAAAAACTTCCAATTGTTTTAAAAAAGAGCATTCTCCTCCCTCAAAGGGTGCCCATGTGGTGGTGTGTGTGGTGTGGTGCACTGAAACGGGTGCCCATGAGCTGTGACGACTGTCCTTTTTAAGCGGGATGTTTGTCCCCCTATCCTATAAAAAAAACTATAGCCAGTATTTGCCTAAAAACATGACGAGGAAATCGGTACAAGCCGACATTTCATAGAATCTCAAATCAACGTGACAAACGCCATCGTTTAGGTGGTGGTGGATTATTCTTAATGGGAAAAAAGTCTATTAATAAGATCTTATATTAAGACGACATTGATATTAATATGTTATATAGGCATACCCCTTGTCACTCTGGGAGTAATTCAGGCGGGGTGAATAATAAATGACTTTTAATAGATTAACGTAATTGGAATATCGTCTTATTCCGAGTGCATTAATATTTAATACTTTATTCCGCTCATTTATGAGGTATAAGATTATGTCCATTTAATCACTGAAACTGGAATTTTATAAATTAAACAACATATTTTTTATAAATCTAATTCGAATAAAATATATATATTACTAGCAGACCAGCCAAACGTTGCTGTGGCTAAGGTTTTTGTTATATTACATAGTAGTAAACTATTCAAACGAAACGGTAGGAGAACTTATGTGAAAGGTAGATAGTTTATGTGAAACGTTGGTACTTTCAACACAGCGCCATCTGTTAGAATTGTATCAAATAATAAACAAATAATTTGCAATAAAATTACATTGCGGGTATAAATTTAGATGTAAACTATCCTATCTTTTAAGTTGGATCAAACTAATCACGGTGTGCAATTTTGATTGATATCGGTTCGGTAGTTTAGGAGTCCATAGCGGACAAACAACGTGACACGTAATTTATATATATCTAGATTTTATATCAAACAATCGTCAGCGCTTTCTTAATATTGGTTAAAATTGTGTCCATTTATAATTAAACTAAAATGTGTTCGTAAATGTATTGAGGATGTCCCGATATAGTCAGTCAAAAATCATTTATTCATATAGGTACAGCAATGTACACTTATGAACGACAAAAAAGAAATATACATGAAATGCTTCTAATTTTTCCATTTACTGCCAGTTCTCAAATCAAGAGCGTAGAACGGAAGAGAAGAACTGGCAATAAACCGATATAGGAATAGCGACGCATAGTGACATAGGCTAAAGAATCGTTAAGAAAATAATTAAGTTAACAACTTAATGCTTCACCTTATGTATGAAGCTGTAGATAGCTTTTTAAAATTTAAATTTACTATATAAAGGAGCCTTTGTTAAAGGTTGTATGTGATTCAAGATAATGCGAGCGAAACATAATATTCACATAGGCTCAGATAACGAAAAATAAGATTCATGTAGCAAAATACCTTCTGATTTACATCTTGGCAATATTTCTGCCAAAAAACCGAGCGTGAGGCTTATGAAAAGTGAAAAGTGTATAATTTTCCCATTAGGGGCGCACCCACTATCTCCTATGGGCCATCACGAGTGCCTCCACGTCTAAATGACGTCGTTAATGTTTGATGTCCATCTCCCTTGAATATGTTATTGATTTTGCAATCTTCACTTTGTTTGTAGTTTATGGATTTAACGTATAAAGATGTTTATTATCTGTATTGATTTCAGAAATGCTTGAATCTATATCAGTGTAGTGTCATATTGTCTATGATACATATTAAAAGAGCGAATAGTTTTATTTATAAACGCCTTCCGTTTATTTTATAAGGGGGGAATTTAAAAAAAAGTGACTTAAACATGAAACAAAGGATTAGCGATACTAAAGCCTGGGCTTCTGTTTAGTGATCATTTTTTTAATGGGCAAGTGGGATTAGCCTTCTCACACACATCGATGACTTTTTGCGTTAAACTCATGCCGGATTAACGATGTTTTCCTTCGGCGTATGAGCAAATGTTAGACATAAACTCCATTGGTGAACTGGGGATCGAAACTAAGACTTGAGGGGGGAGAGTCGCGTGCCAAGTTATTTTACTAACTTCAGTCTTCAAGATCGCAAAGATGTACACAACTGTGCTTATGTTTTAAAGTCATAATATACATACTTTAGTGTAAAATTGTGAAATAGCTACAAAAAATATTCATACAACTTAGAATAAGTAATATGTTCTTTCATTTTTCAGTCCCTTCATTTATCTCAATTGCACCCTTTTTCTTTCAAGGGACAAACTGATGAATATTAACATACACAAAATCAGTAGGAGCATGTTGGGCTAACGATAGGGACCCTTAGGGATAGCCCCTCGATACGGGGTAGGGCCTAACAAATAGGTCCATGTACTTATTGTATGTACTACCGCTCTCCGGAGAAATCGAATATTGAATCACTAGACCTTCTCTTTGACTTTACAGAATTAGCCTTTGTCTTTGTAACATGGTCAAACTGTTGTCTATTGGTGATGTAAACATTAAAAGCGTCAGTTACATTAAAACTTTTTAAATTCTAAAGTTGGCTGTAAATTCCACTTGCATTGTAGTTTAATGGAAGTTTTAGCAAATGTCAAACTCTAATTTAGTACCGCTACTGAAATCACACATAAGCCCAGAACTATTAAAAATTATATACAAATTTCTTTAGCCGTGGCTATTATAAGGAAAAGGCACGCATAAAATATACATATAGTTATATATAAAATTCTCGTGTCACAAGTTGTCGCCTCCCCCCCCCAAAGGGGGCGCCCTCCCCCCCCTTTTTTTTGGAAATTTTGTGGGGGGGGGGGGGGGCCCCCCCTTTTTTTTTTTTTTTTTTTTTTTCCCCCCCCCCCCCCCCCCCCTTCCCTTAGTTATATATATTTAGCCTAGGCGTAACGGTATATAATCTTATACTACCTAAATTAATACATAAATACAGAATAAATTATTATTAACAATTATTTATAAGAGTAAAGTACTAAAATATTTTTACTAAGCTGCACTAAATACAACAATACGTGTATCGAGGCCAATTTACAGTGAACTTGATTTAACAAACAAGATTCATAAGTTCCACTTACAAAAATAGGGTTCCAAATATAAATTTCTATCAAGGAAATTTTTTATGAAGGACCCAGGAGTACCGTAAAAAACAAAGGGAAAATTTATACAGTAACATAATTCGTGGCATATTTTATTGCCGAGTGCTATCCAGACTTAAAATTTAAATTGCAAAACCTATTTTTCGGGTGAGGTTTTTTTGTGAATGGCTTGTAATTGACCTATAAATTTGACGTTTATCATCTGCATAAAGAATTTATCTATGCGTTGCATATACTCTGGAAACACGATGAATACGTAGCGTAACGTATGCTGGCCTATTTTAAAATGTATAGTGTCAATAGTAGACTTAATGGTGACATAATTGGTTCGTAGAACTAATAGTAAAAAATCTTTTACTGAATACTTCCTCAATTTCCAAGAAATAACTAATCGACCTTGAATTGTATACATCATACCATTCCTTACAGTGCATTTTATATTATATATTACAAATAAATTTTTGACGACTCATTGGTCTAGTGGTTAGTGCGAATCCATGGGTCCCGGGTTCGATCCCCGGCTGAGACGAACATCGATGTGATGAGCATTTGGTGTTGTGCTTAGGTCTTGGGTGTTTAAATATGTATTTATATGTCTATCTATCTATAATATGTATGTATATCCGTTGCCTAGTACCCATAACACAAGCTTCACCAGCTTAGCATGGGACTAGGTCAATTGGTGTGAATTGTCAAAAAAAATAAAAAATATTGATGACTGAATAACTGATGAATACCGCAGCAAAACCTAAGCAAAATTAAAGTCGAGTCACATTTATGAAGGATTTGTTTTAATAATACAAATGTTCAGTTTCTATGTCACTCTGTGTTAACTTCTTTTAACCCAAAACTTTTAAAGAAAAAAGAAAATAATTTTGATAATCACTAAGTCAAATCTGATTTTTATTTTTAATTTTCTTATCTAACCTCCTTTTACTGTTATTCATAAAAATAGGTTGTTAAGTCAACTAGTTGAAAGAATGTAACAATTTGAAGCTTTTACATTAAACATCCGCGGCCCAAGGACTTATGGGTCCTTAACTGGTACAAACTCTGAACTTTAACTTAAATAGTAATCTACAAAAAACTTAATATATTTAATTAAGGCTCTGAAGCAGCTAGAGGCAGAGGGCACAGTTTAGTAACTGGTTCTTTACTTCCTTAAATTTTAGAGACTCACCGTACACGTATTCCGGATGCTTCGCCCCAATTCGTCCCAACCATTTACCTGAGGTAAAGATATCTTTCACTAAAAAACCGTACCAACATTATGTCGGGGTGATTCTGGGACCATTTGTATCGATGTTGCAACATAGTAAGATACTCAGATTGCCAACGTCGCCACAGACTTTGTACCATACGTTCACCTTTATCCATCGGTTTAAATATCAGGCGAGTTCTACAAACTTTCTTCAGGGATAGTAACCGGTCTCCCGATAATTGAGTAGCTATTGAGGTACATATACTTCATTGGGTTCAGAGGTGCATAAATAACTAACTTTTTTTCTCGGTTTTGCTTCGAGTGTGGTTGCAGATATAGTAAAATTAGGGTAACAAATCTCAACAACTCGCGAAGAAAGGCTACCTTCCCACCATAGTTGTGACTGCATCAGCTCGCCAGGACTATACCGCGTGAGGCGCAGTCCGCGGGGTTATCCGCAGACTTAATTGATGCCATTCGTAAATTCAAGATTTCGGTAGTGCGATTATCAACGAATGGCTTCCAATATTTGGAGTTTTACGCAACGAAGCCAAAACTATTATGGAATCTGTCACTCACAATTATCATCAATATTTAGACTAGATTTGACTACAGTTCAATTTAGACAATAGGACTGCTCCAAAAGTTCAAGACGTGGCAATAGATCTGTTTAACAGGAGGACTTTTGTTTTGGCTGCGACCAGACTTACTTTTATTCATTGTCCGTGATGACTCTGATGTAATAACCGCAGCGTAGGCGGCGCAAGACGTTACAATATCGTGCAATTCAATTTTTACATTATTTGCAATCCCTAACCAACGTGGAAGCTGAATGGCTTGCATGTGTTCAAAATTAGTCAGGTAATTCTGCCATTCAGTTTTCAGGTCTCTGAAGTTCAGAGTCCCAGTCCAGCCCTCCTTTTAACATTTTTAACACACAAGGTCTCCCCCAGAGGGTCAAACGTTTTGCTATCGCAATACACACTTCGTTTTAACAAATCGTTTCATGAGGTTAGTTCTTCTTGGTTTCCAGCTATGCCCCTTTCCCAATCTCCATTTTAATATTCACTAACTTTTTAATGCCTTTTTCAATCGGAATTTCATTTAAAACATTTCACTTTACGCCACTTATGTGAAACCCGTTTAAACATTCACCGAACTTGAGTGTTTCTTCTTGAGCCGTATAAATCGTCCTTATCATTTTTGAAGCTACTCAAACTCTTCACTTCGTCTTCTCAATGATGAAGTGTCCTTTCAGATATGGAGCACATAACTGCCATATTGACGGTAAGTAACCGATATTCTCTAATCGGATCTCCATACTCCCAAATTCTCTTAACAGTTCTTCTTTGAGATAATATCTGTCGGTACATTTTGTATATCACTACTTGCAGTACTTATTTGTCTCCACCGTTTACTAATTCTCTCTGTCAGCGGTGGGCCATGTATCATCGTTAAGTGAGTTTCCGTCTACAGGTTTAGCCTTCCGTCTGCGCAACTTTGTAGTAGGCTCGAGCACGCAGAATACATATTGGTAGGTATAAGCTCTATTCTTCTTTTCTGTTTCAGGAGACCTCCATGTGACCGAGTGACTCATATTGCCTTAACTTCAGTATTTTCGTAATCGGTCTCCTTAAACTTATTCTCCATCTAAGTAAACGCTTCAAAGCAAGTTGTCTGGAGTTGCCTAAATTTGGAGCGTCTTCGTCCTTGAAGGATCTAACCTCATATCGACCGTCATTTTCGATGTGAGTTTTCTTAAATCTCTTCCCTTTCAGGTTTTGACAGAGGCTTCACGTTGGTAATATTCATTGATCTCCCAAAACTACTCTACAACTTCAATTTTTCTAAACTCATTGTTACTATCCAATTCTAATTCCCCTTACTGCCATCCCAATCTGATTCAAAGCCAAACTCATTCGTTTTTTTTCCTCAATAATTCCTATACAACTCACCTGCACGTCATATCCTCTTAAAGTTGGATCCCCCGAATCTCAAAGGCCAGTACGATGGGAGTTCTTTATGGTAATCTCAATTTATTGTCAAGGACGTCGCCTAGATGTGATCATGTGTGATGGATTTCTAATAGCATAATCAACGTAACTTTGACTTGGTTGTAGCGGTAAGTGATATGCCAGTAATTTTTCCGCTGATTGAATGCGCTCAATTAACAGTTGAGCTCCCTTCATAACAAAGTTGATTCGAGCCGGATCAATCAGTGCTCTCAAGTTAGTGTCGCCGTTCCTCAACTTAACTGCAATACGTCAGGACAAAAATTACTTTTTCACTGTCGCTGTCAACCTCAGCTTTGTAAACGACGGTTATGTGGTTGGCTTGTTTCAGGTGTACTGATTTGCTCTCGCTTTCTGGCACTATGTGAACTTGTTAGGGTTTGTGAATCAGAAGTGTGATGTGTCGACATTTTCTTCAATTATGCTCTCCAGCATTCGGAGTGACCCTTTACAAGGCAATTAAAACAAATGCCATTCTTCTTAATAAATTCTGACTAGGAACATCATGCAATTCTTTACAATGACAAATATAATGGTTTTGTGAGCAATAAGTCATTCGCTGTTTACTTCTGTGACAAATATTTCATATTTGTGGGTTTGGGTTGTATAATTGTTAACTAAGTCCTTTTTCTGCGGTTGGTTTTTTTGAGTAACATTTACCATCTCCATAAACGAAAACGATTTTCTAAAAATAATGATAAAATGGTAAAGTACATATTGCATCCCATGAGGTATCCACGCTGAATTATCAAGAGAATTCAAACATTCCTTCGTATATCTAAAATTTCCTTTAAGCTTTTAAAACATTCTTATCATCTTCTTTTGATTTAAAAGGCGGCTAATTATTGTAGTGACAATCATACGTTGTTATTTATCTACTCTCAAGTGTGCTCCAACCTTATCGTAATTACCTCCGTGAGTGCAAAATGTTTTAGAAGTTGTTCAGCCTCTCCCGATAAACTTGTTTTTAAATAATATGTTTTTCAATTGTTGTTAGATGCACGTTGTCATGTACGAGAGCCTTAAACAAATCTTTAAAACTTGTCCAGTCGTTATAATTGAAGGTTGACCTTGACTTTTCGAAAATTCCAACAAATAATCCAACTCGCAGAAATAATACTTAGCCTTTTAAGTTGTTTTTTGCACTTATTACACTTTCTAATCCGGTTCAAGAAGGACCAACATGTTTAAAACTATACTTTTAACCCAAAAAACTTTTTAAAGAAAAACACAAAAGAAAATAATTTGATAATCACTAACGTCAAATCTGATTTTTATTTTTAATTTTCTTATCTAACCTCCTTTTACTGTTATTCATAAAAATAGGTTGTTAAGTCAACTAGTTGAAAGAGTAACCAATTTGAAGCTTTTACATTAAACTCTGTGATTCGTTAATGTCATTATCAATACTTAATTAGTTAAGTAGACATCAATTTAAAGTAAGTCTAAGTACTTCCAGTAACTATTATTTTAAGTTTACGTTATAAGGGAAAAGGGATTGTAAAAAATATATTATCTTTTATTTATTAATAAAATTTTATTTTTAGCTATTTCTTTATTAAATTTTGCAATTGCTTAACAACTCACTTTTTTGATATTTATTAATTATAAGTCATTATAAATAGTACTAAGCTTAATTTTGAATTCTTTCAAAAAATAATAGGACTGGGATTTACCAAATAGTAACTAAAGACTAATAATAATAATAAAATAGAAATAATAGTAACTTTGACTTTAACGAAATATCAAGAACCTTACTCGAGACAAACCCATAACCCAGAAAAAATATGAATAAGTTTATTTGTTATTTTTCCATTCCAAAAAGTGTTTGGTCTAATAATAGAAAAGTTATGATTATGGCAAAATGGTAATAGGAAAAAAGATTTCTATAGTTTCTGGCGCAAGTCCAGAGCTATCGAAAACGATTTAGGATATAAATTATTGGACGCTCGTAATATTATATTGATGCAAAACAAAGGCTTTGAGGCAATACTAATGTAAGCCTGTTTGTTGTTGAAACATAATTGATGAACGCTCTGAGGTTCCAAAAGCTTAACCAGATACAGCACACGCTTCGAACATCTCCAAGCCACACTCTCACACATTCACACCCATTCATATACTCATACACTCACACATACTTAAGTTCTTACACGATTTTTAGATTAATTAGATTTAACATTAAGACTACTTTTTCATAAATAATTTTTATACGTAAATTATATTAATTTTATTAAAAATCGCACCATGTATCCTGTAATATAGTCACAGTCAAGTCCAGAGCTGTAATATAGTCACCTACAACACAGTGGGTGACTCCCTGGTATGGGGACTAGCGTCAGATATTTTGTTATGAAGATTATTATTATTATTTATAAAGTGTAGTACTTAATTACAGTAGTTTTTTTTTTATATCCAGTTACTTAAATACGAATTAAAATAAAACAGGATTAATTTAAGTTGGCGCCTAGGTAGTACTGGTGACCCCGGAGCTGGTGCTTTCCTCGCTCCACGAATAAGAATTGCAAAACAGAGAGGAAATACTGTCAGCACTGGGATTAAACTTTTTAAATTTGTTTTTTTTAT
Organism: Pieris macdunnoughi; assembly: GCA_905332375.1. Classification (NCBI taxonomy): domain Eukaryota; kingdom Metazoa; phylum Arthropoda; class Insecta; order Lepidoptera; family Pieridae; genus Pieris; species Pieris macdunnoughi. The sequence continues at coordinate 4,726,584 of CAJOBZ010000014.1, read as the reverse complement.
ATTTATCAATATTTAATTATTTTTACTATTAGTAGGTGAAGAATATTGTAAATATTAATGTGTTGGAAATAAATGTAGTTACATAAAGAATGTGTTTAATTTAATTTATTATACAGGAACTAAACATTAGCTATTAAAATTTAAAAAAGCAAACAAATGTCCTAAAATAAAAAGTCTAAGAAAAATAATGAAACATTCCACACAGTTAGCTAATTATTATTATTATTATTCTTTTGTCAAATACTGTAATTATCGTAGATCTAATGAGAGCAAAACTTCCCAGGCACTTAACCTAAATCGATCAAGACCTATCTCGATTCCTGATACCCGCTTTCCAATGTTCACATTCATCTGAAGAAATGGGTTCAATCTGAAATCAGATGGCATTTTTTACGTCAACTCATTTGACGAAATCGGGTCTGCGATTGTCTAAGTTTGATTTTGAGAATGGCACTTTTAAATAGGCGTTTCAATTCTTATTTATACGTATTTTTTTACGGGTTTTACCAAAATAAGATTGTGTATCGTCCAAATATGATTTTATAAAATTTCAACACATTTCAACAGCCATTGTTCGCCGAATGAATTTTCCTGAAGAATTGAGAAATACATTATAAATACTTTTCTTTTACTTCAAACGTAATGTTCACTTATGATTAATTAAATGTATGTGAATAGTATGCAGTGAACTTCCATATGGAATTTCATTTTATACTTTTAAATATTGCTGACTAGCTGGTGCCGCGACTTCGTCTGCGTAGGATTAGTATTTCGAGTAGCTTATATTAGCATAGCGTAGAAAAAAACTACTAAAGATATTGACTATTTAAGACAAACATTTCCATCATACATTACATATGTGTAACTCTAGCGGTTGTGGCAGCACACGCCAGAATAGCTCGCATATGGTAGATTTTTTCCTACTTACTTGATATTTTGGACAATTCAAACAATATCTTTATACATTGTATTCTATGTGTTATTCTGATGTATAAGCTATATAATTGTAAAGTTTCATTGAAATCCATTTAGTAGTTTTTACGTGAAAGAGTAACAGTCATCCATCCATAATTACAAACCCTCGCACTTATAATATTAGTAAAATATAGAATTTTTCGATATTCAAATATTGTATTTATTCAATAAATACAAAACCTGTACATTCACAGTTCATTAAAGTCAAGCACAGACGTAGACGTAACCACGCGAACACGTTCGACTCCACTCAAATCGTTTGGAAGTGAGCTTTCGTTTTAGGGTTAGTACATACATGCAGTTGGCACGCCTACATGAAAACGAATTTATAAAAATTCAGCAAGTCACATTTCAATCGAAATCCTTTCAAACATTAATCTTTTATTTAAAAAGAAAATTAAATAAATATTTGGTTTCTCGAAAAAAGTAAATAAATTATGCATCCAAATAACTACGACGTGTTGTACTGTTTTTTTCAGTTTGTGTCACTCATTTTACAAAATGGAAAACTTAAAGTATCGCATTATTTACGAGTACGAGTTCCGCCGTGGCACTAGTGCTGCGGAAACGACTCGAAGGGTGAATGATGTGTATGGCGGTCATGTTGCAAAAGAAAACACAGTTCGTTTTTGGTTCCAACGTTTTCGTTCTGGAAATTTCGACCTGCAGAACAAGCCCCGTGGACGGCCTGAGACCCAAGTTGATAATGAAGTATTGAAGGCTATTGTGGATGCGGATCCATCGCAAACCACGTCCGAGTTAGCTGCAGGCTGCGGTGTTAGTGATAAAACTGTTTTAATTCACTTGAAGCAAATTGGGAAGATTAAAAAGCTTGAAAGATTTTACTCTCCTTACCTCACGAATTGACTGAAGCAAACCGGCAAACGCGCGTCGACTGCTGCGTTACATTACTGAACCGGCACAATAATGAAGGTATTTTAAACCGAATCATTACCTGTGATGAAAAATGGATTCTTTACGATAATACTATATATATTTTATAATACTTTACATTACGGCTGATGTCTATTGTCAGCAATTGCAAACCATGATGGAAAAGCTAGCGGCTAAACAACCTAGGCTGGTCAATCGCTCCACGCCACTGCTACTTCACGACAACGCTAGACCACAAACTGCACAACAGACGGCTACCAAATTAGAAGAGCCTCAATTGGAATGTCTAAGACATCCTCCGTACTCCCCGGACCTTGCTCCAACAGATTACCATTTTTTTCGAAATTTGGACAACTTCTTGCAAGGGAAAAAATTGGGGCAGTCCAAATCGACTTCACAGATTTTATTGATTCCCGTCCGACTGGTTTATTTAGTAAAGGGATCAATGAACTACCTATGAGATGGCAAAAGTGCATAGAAAACAATGGTTCATACTGTGATTAATTAAATATATTATATTTAAAAATATTCTCCCATACAAAACGCCAATTTCATATGTAAGGACCTAATATTGAGGAAAAAATCATAAAATAATTCATAAAATTCATAAAACCTCTGAAAATACCTTTAATTCTCAAGTCGATCAGATTTTCATAGCTAAGCTCAATCTTCTGACACCTCAATTAGCAAGATTAGCCTCGTCCTTCGGTGCCGAAATCGGCAATTAATACATTTTTTATAAAATTAATTGAATCGCACTAGTTGTGAAAAATGTTATAGTAATTAAATGCGCAGATTCGATGAGAACTTGGAGAAACTGATCGTGGTTGGTAATACAAGGCAAAAGTTCACGTGGCCGTTCACCAACCAGATGGACCGATCAAGGGAAAGACTCATCGTCCTCAAAACTGTACTGTCATAAGAGAGGCGCTGGACAGAATCCGGTGGAAACAGATAGTCTGCTCTAGATGCTTCGTTGCTGACCACAACGCTCAGACATGAGCTGCCGATTAAAGAGAGACTAGAAAATAACATTACTGATTTTTTATAAATCAAATAAAATATATACGAATACCACATGGCAGTGAATCACTCTCTTATACTCATCCTTACCAGCAAGGAAGGTTGAATTTTATAGGCAACGCGGTGAACTAAATCAGTTGGAAAACGCTACTAGTGCATGTGGGAGCATAAATATGTTTGTAGAGCCTTCGTAGGCTTGTTCCAGGTTATTTCTATGCAAATGCAATCGTGTCGGGGATTTAAGCCGCTTTTCTTATGCGTTTAAGTGACGTCACAGGGACATGATAGGCAAAGCTCCAAGGCTAAAGAGCTTTGGTCTATGAAATTGAAGGAGAGTTATGTAGCACCACTTCTTTAGGTGATTTATAAGTTGGCGTTTAGAATATTAAATGCGTTTATAACATTGCAATTAAAAAAATGCAAACTGTGTGGCTTGATTAATGGACAAACATTATTATTTATAACAGACGAAAGCTATGAAAAATGTTTAGTTTAATCTATTCATTTATATAAAAAACTGTTTAACCGGATTGAAGTTATGTATTATTATAAATTTACAACTATTTAACATAATTTTAAATTTATCCGACGTTTCGCGTGCTTTACAGCGTGCGTGGTCACGGTGACTGAAGACAAAAGATGTTGTATGTCAAAAAGTATCACAGCTGTAGAGAAAGTTGCCTTATCTGTATTTATTACCCCGGAGTTGGTATCGACTAAAAGATGGAGGGTTTTGGCAAATTTAGCACGCACGCTGTAAAGCACGCGAAACGTCGGATAAATTTAAAATTATGTTAAATAGTTGTAAATTTATAATAATACATAACTTCAATCCGGTTAAACAGTTTTTTCTTTAAATGTGTAAAGGTTATGTAAATCAAAGACAATACTATTCATTTATATTAAGGGTATATGTATGAAAAACAAACTACATAACATTTAGATGTGATCAGCTTTTACCATGATTAGTTTCATGGTATTTCCTAACGATGTTTTCCTTTGCAAGTAATTGTTAATACACAAAACAATAATTATCAGTGCACGGCTGGGATTCGAACGCACAGCCTTAGTGATAAAACACGTTTTATCGATAAGCTATCAGTGCTTAAAAACCATGAACAAAAAATATACATAGATATTTCGTTAGATCAAACACTATTCTGTTCAACAAGCCATATCCAATCCCGTAAGGCATTGTAAAACAATGTTTTAAAGAAACAATAGCACTATTTCACTTCAACACAGTCCGAACTAAGCGTGATTTATTGAGAAAACAATTAACATTTTACAACATAGTGAATTATGTATCGAAAATTTATACAAGTTATCTTGAACTTAAAATTAAAGGAATAAAATTGAAAATCCCTTGTGAAGAATGTTACTAAATTCTTGCTAAATTGTAAAATGGAAAACAAGGGAACATTTGGGGAGTTCTTAGTCTGGATTCGATGCTGAACTAAGCAAAGTTACAAAACTCCTAACATATGTATACAGTAAATAATATTACTATGCTCAGACTGTTTTAAAGGTTATATATTTAAGTAAGTATAGTATGTTTTATGAATTTATTAAGTTACTAGCTGGCCTGGCGAACATCGTACCACCTAACAGTCGATTCTTTATTTTTTAAAATACTTATTCTGCTATTCGGGACACCAGTCTAGCTAGTAAGATAAAAAAAAGAAAGTTGATAAGGCAACAATTACATTATGTCAAAAAATAAAAATTTACCTTCCCGGAACCCCTCCACTAACACTTGAACTTTATGATATGGTGTTGTAGTTCAAATTGACTTTTAAGTATATTAACGAATATTATGTATGGGAATATAGAAAAGTGTTGTCTTAGACTTTTTCACTCAATTTTTATAATTTTTCTCTCCGTAAGAACCATCCTCGTACTTCAAGAAATATTATAAAAAAAGAATTGGCCAAATTGGTGCAGGCGTTGTTGAGTTATGCGCTTACCAACACATTTTGCGATTCATTTTTATATTATAGATTATCTACAAGAAGTAATCGTGCTCCTCTAACAATCACTATTAGTTATAGCTTTTATAATAATACCCCAACATTTCAACCGCCAAATATTAAGAACATATTTTAATGGAATGCTAAGGATGAGATTTCCTGCTTACACAGGAAAATGTAAATTGATTGGATTTATACCATACAATATTTCAACGCAGAACTATAAAATCCATTTGATCAATACTTTCCTTGGAAAACTAGGAAACGTACTTTCCATAGAATTTATCCACAATAACAGTGATATTATACTGACATTAAATACAAAGGGCCAACTTAACTGGCGCTGGAAATATTTAAAGGACTATAGTACTAGTATTGAAACTGCAGGTCCGTCTATGGCCCGCTTTAGAACGATTTTGAAAGAGGACATAAATGAAGCACGTGGAAACCATAAGGATGTAAAAATATTTCAACGTAACCAGCGGATTTCTGGTAATACATTTATTCCATGCGAAAGACAAACATGAAACAACAGTTACTTCTAAGAGGCTTCTTCTCATAGACGTATCTTTTGCGAGATGCAATTATGACGTTAATTCCTTTGATACCACGTCAATGTGCAAAATAAATCATTCTAATGTGTGTCTGAAATCTAGAACTTCCCCCGGCTCTGACAACATTCGTCCTTACTTTATTAAAGGCCTTATCGAATTTCTTAATACATCATTGGAAAACCTCACACGTGACTCCAATTCCCAAGAAGGGTGATAGGTGCAAAGTTAAACTATAGGCAGTTAGTTTAGTTTTAAATTAAATTTATTTTATTATATTCGCATTCGTTATTGAAATTATTAGTTTTGTAAATTTTTCAATATCCTCTGGATTTAACTTAACTAAAACAAAACGCCACCGTCATTATAAAAAAAAATAGGTATTAATTAATTTTATTTTATTATGCACAAATATTTTAGCAGATACCTGACTATTTGCTTTGAAAAACTTCCCGCTTTACATTCAGATTTAAAGCGTAAACAAATCTGTAAATAAACAGCGCTTACAAAACTCATGCAAACATTAAATTTTTCCGTAGAAAAACTCGCGGAAATAAATGCGTGTTTTGTTCGTTCAGTCAAATTTTTAATGATCTACCCTCGAGAAATTGAAGTTCTGTTTTGACGGGATTTTCAGATCACACATGAAATATCAAATGAATAGGAGGCTGCATTTTTAATTGGGACTTTCCATCGAGGGTCTTGACTTGCATCTGTAACGCAAATAAATGTATCTCTATTTAGTGAACCTTTTTTTTTAATTTATTAGCTTGTGAAATATTTTCCATCACGGAAATATTCAAAACTATAAAAGTTGCCTTTATTGATAGTAAAGTAGAAAAATGGTTTAAGACTTTGTTTAATATTACTAATAGAACATAACATACTGATTAGAACAGTACCCAACTCTGGCATGATTGACTCTGGTGGTTCGAGATTTTTAATACTACATACAATGATTTTCATGTGTCAAAGATCTTCATGTGTCGGAGCATATCATAGCTTATAACGAACAATGTACTGTGAAAATAATAAGGTTACCGCTTATCATACTTTTAGTAAAATTCCATTTTTTATTTAGCAAAGTTAATATATAAATTTTTGTTATTTAAAAAAAAAACATGCTTGTTTGTGCCCTCACTACAGACACTATATGAGTAATACACCACTCAAATATTAAAGTAGCAAAATAACAAGAAAGCCTATATTTGTGTGACAGGATTTCTTAATTTAGTTAGCTTAAATTATTCACTGTAACTATTGAAATTAAATGTTGTGTATTTTATTTTCAATTCTATTAAGGAAGAACAATTAAATAAGAAGAAGTTGTTAACCTATAAAATAAGTAAGTAATTTTGATTGGTTTTCGTTTCAATTCACTTAAGAATCCAATTTAGGATGAAGATACGTTTGGATGTTTTTAGTTATTTTCTTTTGGTGGCTGTGACCGTAATCTTCCTTGGCTAGCAACAAAAATACGAACTTTTCCTCTTTATAAGATTACTTTATCTGTGACGAGTAGAGACAAATAAGTATATTTATTTGTTTATGAATAACATTTATCGAATAAATTCAATTGAAAATTTAAATAATAATAGGATTTAATCTAAAGGTTATATCGTAAACACTTAAGATATAAGGCACCGATATAAGAGCATTTAATACAAACTCTGGTGATTTGTTCGGGACTGACCCAGCCACGGCCCATTTCACTTCACACCCTCATTCTGTCCACGATTTACAAGGACCTTTTTCGATTTGTTTACAATATCGACTTTTTCCATAGATTAATAGTTTATAGACTATAATTGATACCGTCAACGGCTTTCCCTGACACGACGAAACGAAGTTTAATTGAAATGTGTATGGATGCACGAATGATCTACTTCAGTTATTGTCTTGAGATTTTTCAAATGAAAGTCTTAAAAAAAGGCGAAATGTTTCATTTGCTTATAATTGGGTAATAGCATTTCATATCCAATCCCAGACTCGCAACGGGATACGTGATTCTGGTTAACAAATGACAATAAAAAAATTACTCGCTCCATCGTTTTATCTTTAATTTTACTTTTATGCTACTCTTACCTGGGTTTGTATTTGCGTGAGTCAAGAGTACGACACAAATGTAGTTCTAGAATATGTTATATTATTCATGCATACATTTAAAAACCAACATAAATTTAAAACGTTGACTGCCTACATGCGATTACAACACAATTCTGTGCGCCTACAGCGTGCACGTGTGTAATACGTTAAAACTCGAACATTTAAAAAAATATTTTTAACAATTGTTTTGAGACAATTAATTTTTTTTAAGTTATAGAAATTCAAATTTCGAATAGAGCTGTAAAACAAAATATTTGTTCACTAATAAACAAACGAAATATTGAAAAACAAAAGAAATTCGATTCCATAATTCACACTCATAAATTGAATATCGAATTACCACAGCTAACTTCCGTGCCAATTGTCGATTCACAATGACAATTCCTATCGTTTTCATTCGTAGGCCATACATACATAAATAAACGTTGAAATGGGTTTCATCCTGTTCAAGATTGATTACCGGCCGTGACACCTACTGGACGTTATTTGGGATGTTGTAATTTTTTACTCAGAAGACTAAGCATTATTACGCAGTGTGTAAGGTTCAAATTGTGTGTTTGGTGAGGGTTATGCGTGCTTCAAGGTAGTATTGGGAAATTGGGGGCCATTTTCGAAGACTGATGGGACATTTGGAGAGAAATTGTTGTGTATCATTCGGGTTAGTGTTAAGTTTCTTATTTTAGGTAATTTTTTAAAGTAAAAAATACATATTTTATTTTATTTTGTTTTTGGCGCTACTTATGTTTAGGTATGTGTCATAAACTAACAAATTATTTACTAGCTAATAAATTCGTCGTGCGTCGACCTCCGATTACTAGTAAATGAAGGTAGACGTAAAAGTTAGTTCGTTGTAACTAGGGTTATGGTGATTTCATAAAAATATTATTAAGGACTTTTGCCTTACATTAATACCGCTATTTATTACAGTACATTCGTTTTACGATAAATTGAACGTAAACACATCAATAATATATACATATGTTAGTGAAATTGCATTTCTATACATGAGAGGGTATTGTAAGTTGGTATCTCGCACGATAAGGCAGGCATTTCCATGTTAATTGGTGTAGTGTTGTACATTACACCGCACAGCGGCGTGAGCAATGTAGGTGTTCTAGCTTAGTTATCTGCCTTTACTATGTGTCCTAAGTTACAAGCTATACTCATATATAATGAAAACAAGATCTTGGAAACGTTAGAATAGCCGGTAACCTCCTAATGCTCTACTACCACTACGACTCTACTACCCCTACAACTCTACTACCCCTACGACTCTACTACCCTTACGACTCTACTACTCCTACAACTCTACTGCCCCTACGACTCTACTGCCACTACGACTCTTTTACCACTACGACTCTTTTACCACTACGACTCTATTACCTTTACGACTTTACAACCCCAACGACTCTACTACCACTACGACTCTACTACCCGTACGAATCTATTACCACTACGACTCTACTACCCCTACGACTCTACTACCACTACGATTCTACTACCCCTACGACTCTACTGCCCCTACGACTCTACTGCCCCTACGACTCTACTGCCCCTACGACTCTACTGCCCCTACGACTCTACTGCCTCTACGACTCTACTGCCTCTACGACTCTACTGCCCCTACGACTCTATTACCACTACGACTCTACTACCACTACGACTCTACTACCACTGCGACTCTACTACCACTACGCTTCTAGTAACACCACGCTTCTACTACCACTACGACTCTACTATCACTACGACTCTACTACCACTAAGACTCTACTACCACTACGACTCTACTACCACTACGACTCTACTACCACTACGACTCTACTGCCACTACGACTCTACTACCACTACGCTTCTACTACCGCTTCTTCGCTACTCAGCTAAGAAATCAATTTTTTTTAAATGTAATATATGAATTGAAGTAATAAAGTTATGACCCTACTTTTCAAGTCAGTCTCATTTAATTCTACAACATAGTAGAGACATGAACATTCTATACATTTAAAATATTTAGTGAACAATAAAATAATATATAAGTAATTTGATCCAACTGAATCAATTACTTTCTAATTACGTAAATATTTTTTTTTATGTTTGTTTTAGGTCAGCATAAATCATTTAAGCGTAATATTCTGTAAATAAATAACATATTAAACAAAGTTAATGTATAGTTATAACAGTGTAATAATAGTATACTGTTTAATAAATGTATCTACTAAGACTTATGAATAAAGGGATAAGTGTATAACTTACACAGTCCCAAATTAACTATCCGCAGTAAATGTTCCGTTGTTCGGATAGTACTCGAGACTGACTTCATCTTATTTTGTACAAGTTCAGTTGAATGTATTGGAACAAAGACCCAATCAGAATTGTGTTACTAATAGCGTATTACAAAGGTTGCTGCTAGTTAAATAATACTGATATATTCCTTGTATTTTAAACATTAAAACCGGTGTATTTAAATTGTGTGAAAGACAGGAATTAAAACAGCCTTATGTGAGGTCGATAAAGTGTCAATGGCGTAGAAAAAATTAAGTAAATTTTGTGCCTTTGATATTTTATAAAGCAAAAACATAAAAAAATTAACTGTAACAAAATTGGGGTCTTATTTTTTATCACTAATAAAACAAATATATATTTTTGTTTTGCTTTTTTAATACAAATCTCGAACAATAATCAAAACCTCATCTCCAGATTGCAGTCACAATCATAATGTCCCAATATATCTCTTGGCTTCCTCAGATACATTACTTCCACTTTCTCGTAATGGCTTTATACAGTTCATAAGGAAAAATAATAGCTACGATCTATCAGCTCGCTTAATCTAGAAACCAAAAAAGTATGGGAATGTCAAATTTCTTGTAACCGTTTCTTATAAATTGTGGAAGTCTTTGGAGAATACAATACGCTTTATATGGAATTACTATGAAACGTTTATCTGATTAGGTTTAGTTAGGAAAATAAATCGTACAAAAAGATTCAGTATTATTAAACACTTTTTCATGTCTTCACAGGAGTTGGAACTTTGCTCGATTAAGAAATCTTTTTTTTATTTGTTATTTTTATGTTAACAATGTCACGTGTCACACAAACAATTATTTACTAGAAAATTTTACGACTTAAAAAATTATCAGAAAACTTCTCTCTCTTTAGTCGGTAGCTCATGTCTGATCGTCGTGGTCAGCAAGAAAACATCTGGAGCGGACTATCTGTTTAGAGCGGTTTCTGTCCAGCGCCTTTCCTAAATTTTGATGACGATGAGTCTTTTACTGGTTCCATGTGGTTGGTGAACGGCCACGTGATCTTTTGCCTTGTCTTTCAACCACGACTAGTTGCTCATCGTCCTTGCGCATTGAGAAAACTTCTTATTTCTACGTATTTCAGTCCCAAGGGGACCACATTATTAATTAACTCCTGCGCCCGCTGGCTTCAAGAAATGGGCAAACTGTCCATAAACGAGTACTACCACTGTAATTATTGTTGGTATAAAAAAAACATCGCTTCCTGGTAAGCTAGAAAGATAGAAAATTGTTACACCCAAAGGCATTACCTGTTTCCTTATAATTGTAAAACAAATAATTGTTAAATTCAAGCTTCCAGTGGCCGTCTGGAGTTTTCGGTTCGTTAGTTCACATCATATCATACACCAGGAGACATACATTGTCTGAGACTGTTGACACTCGACATTTTCGTCAACAGGATTGATTTTCGCAGTCAAAGCCAAATATTATGTTGTCTGAATATATACCAACTTTGTGGAATCATATCTATATTATTTAATATCAATTGTTGAGTTATATAAAGAAGCGCTGAATTATCTAAGAAGATATTAACTAAAAATAAGGTCAGAATGTTGATTGCATTGTATTTTGTAATTTACATCTTATAGTCATCATTTAGTTTAGCTTCAAAAACGGTCACCATTAATGCTCTTTATATTAACGTAAAAGTTATACTGGCCGACTTAGGGTCCTTCAAGAATCCTGACCAAAAGGCCGGCAACGCACTCGCACACCTTCCGGCATTGTGAGTGGCCATTGTGGTATCACTCATCAGGTGAACCTCCTGCTGATTTAAAATATTCTTCTATAAAAAATGCATTAAATTGTAAAACCAGTATTTAGTTCTATGATTAAAACTAATTTTTGATTAAGACTTTGATTACGGCTGACTTTATATATAAATTTTTTATTCGTATAAATTTTCTGTAATCCTAAAGTTATTGTAATAATAATTATGTAATTAACGCCACTTTAATTCGTGTAATGTTTATATATTTTTATTTATATTATATCAGAAATACAAAATATATACATTATAACTATTGTTTTTCTTAATCTACGATAACCGATTCTGTGTGCCTACGGGCAAAGGCCTCCCCCATTCTCCCCCATTCTCCTCCATTTTTCCTTATTGTATACCAACCTCGTCCAGGTCTTAGTCTTTCCAGCCATATCCATGATTTCATCGGCCCACCTTTTTTTTATGGCCTCTTGGTTGCCATAGTGTTACTATTTTATCAACTATATCAAGAATTAAAGTGTTATGTATTGAAATATTAAAAAATAAACAAAAATTATCGAGATTATCTTTAAAAACCAGCCTAGTCGGAGACAATAAGGTTGCCCTAGGTACCACTGGATAATCAGAGTGGAGGACCTGCTGCAGCTAAAAGCCAGCAATTGGCGGGAGGTGGCATAGGACGGGATACTCTGGAAGTTTCTCGCAGAGCCAGCAGATTGAGTGAGTACATTTTTTTATATAGAATTATAGACATGTATATTAAAATCTTTAATTTAAGGCCTTGTACGATTTAATTAATCAAGCCCTGTTTTTATCCAATTGAACAAAATTTGTTAGTTTAATTTCAGTTGTTTCTACATACAAAAGGCTCGTATCCCGGTCACGGCGTCTGATTTCATTACGGCTAACGAACTGAAATCCTAGAACGGTTGATTGATTTTACAATGTCCGAATCGCATACGATGATATTGCTTGTATCCTTGTTAAAACTGACTTTTATGTTTATCATTCACTGCATTGCTTCACTCCCGATTGTTTCTATTGAAAGGTGGACGGAATATTTATTTGTTAGTTCATGTAAATACTAAACCTCATTTTAGATCCTCAAGAATTAAACACCGACTGTGGTATTACGAGTATTTTTTTTCTCTTTAATGAGACATCAATTAGCCTAATTGAATAATAAGTAATTTAAGTCTAACCTATTAGCAAATTTAGAACATAAACTATTTTAACTATCATTCCGTGTTCATGATTAGTGCAGGCCAAAACTATTTTCATGAATTTGACTGAACTAATAGAGTATATATATTTACGCTCGAGTAAATCCCCATTTAGCATCGTGGGCTCCCCTACCATAGAGTTTTAATCTCAAAATGTACTCGCTGAAACAAAGACCAATACAAAGCAACTATACCTGGAAATAGTTTTCCTTCATTAACTAAAAAATGTTTTTTTAAATATTGCTTATAAATTCAATATATTAATGTTAGGGTTTATAACAATAGTTATACAATAATAGTACTATCCATACAAACTCATTTTAAAATTAAAAGCATTTAAAGTTGGCTAACTTCATAGTAGACAAAAATAGTAATATAATGCTGATATGCGCTATTACATCTACCAAGAACAGAATATTGAAAATGGTCAAATCTTACCTCAGATTATAATCAGTTTCACTCCTATATAGGATATCCTCAATTAAATTGGAATCTATATTTTTCATTTATTACGTGTTAGGTAATTAATAAGTAACCACTGTTAACATGTGTTTCTAAACGATGGCGGTGTTATCCGGTTCCTAAACTGTGAACAAATAAACTAACAATACAAGCTGAGGTCTTTTCCCCTAGGGGCTAGTTAGTGCACCTTTGTTTTATGTCCTAACTTCAATCTTCTTTGTGTTCGCAATAATTTTTATTTATTTATTTACACTGCGTTACCATAATATACAAAATCATACATATAAAAAAACAAAAAAGCAGGTTACATAAGTTACTAGGCAACGGTCGGCCTTAACGCCAACACGCGATTTCTTTCAGGCAACCCTAATATGGAACATAAAAAAGAAACACCTATAGAGACTAAAGTACAAGAAATGCATAATTAATTAACTAAAAAAACTCAAAATAACATGTAACTATAACTAGAATTAAATAAACTAAAATCTAAAGGATAAATTTGGTTACTCAGAAAATATCACTACATCTATATATAAATGGACACCATAAACGTTTATTCACTACGCGGATTTGAATACCTTGCTCCAGCTTAGTTCCAAATACACGCTGATTTTTGTTTTGATTAAAACAAAGACCTGAGTTGAGCAGTGTTGGCCTAGTGGCTTCAGCGTGCGATTCTCATCCCTGAGGTCGTAGGTTTGATCCTGGGCTGTGCACCATAGGACGTTCTTTCTATAACATTTGCTCGAACGGTAAAGGAAAACATTGTGAGGAAACCGGCTTGCTTTAGACCCAAAAAGTCGACGGCGTGCGTCAGGCACATGAGACTGATCACCTACTTGCCTATTAGATTTACAAATGATCATGAAACAGATACATAAATCTGAGGCCAAGACCTAAAAAAAACCTGTTTTTTTTTAAACAAAGACCCGAACAAAAATATATTATTTCTCTTAAATGTGGGTATTCTACCGAAAATAATAATAGACGCTTAGGGATAGGTTAAATAGAACTTGCGAAAAAAATTTGCTTAAACAATAAAAATACTACTGGCAATATTTTTTGTCTTTTGTGAGATTGAAATGAGATCTAGATAATATGTTAGAGCATTCAGCGTGAACTGATTTGATGGAAGCCAGTGAACTGCACAACCCTCTGTTCTATTTGTGTGCGATTCATGAAACCATGGTAATGTTTGGTTCATTAATTAATAACGATTTTTATTTAAAAATTATTACACGCTTATTGAAAATTTTTAATACGCGCTATTAATCAATTGTTAGACACAAATGTTGTACTCTGTTTTGTGTACTGTACACTTGAGTACAAGTTTTTCAAATATACTAGGCATGACGAAAGATTTTGAAATCTTCATCCGTTATGTGGGTACACATTTATTATTTACGAATACGTTTAAAGCTATATAGCTGTATAAAGCGTCACGTTAAGATAAACGTCAAATGTGTCTGCGCAGCCGGAGAAGGTTTTTTTTTCCGGCGGCTATTTGCAATCAGCCCTAAGGCTATGAGCGAATTTTTTCTGTGGTGCTGTCATGTGGAGTGACTTCCAATTGGAAGCATCTACTCATCTTCAGTCTAGAGCTACTGCCGGTCTTCTAGGTATAGAATATGGTGACGTTTTAGTCGACTCACATACTGTCTAATGGTGAGTTGGCGAGCAAGTTCATTCGGGTGACAGCTTAACCGCTCTTTGTATTTAGCTGCCAGTCTCCGAATTTCCTCTTTGATAGTTCTCATTTTAAGGTGTTCGTGAACTTCGTTGTTGGTTATGTACCATGGTACTTTTGCAACTGCTCTTAGGATCTTGTGATCTTGGAGAAGAAAGTAAATAAACATTGCCTAGTTCGTGTTATAAAAATTAATTCCAAAGTTTATATATTTATTTTACTGCACATCGAAATACCTCAGTATTAAAAACACAACAATAAGACCAATTTCAATTGTTTACTTTTCTTTTTTCAGCTGTTGAATTATATGGAGTACCTATCATGTGATGGGGTCGGTGTCACAAAATTAATACTTGTACACTAAGCAAAGGATATTTTCAAATATTTGCAAGTTTCGTCAAATGTCGACACTGTTTAAAACAGTGTAACTGTGTATATATCGACTTTCAGTTTCGCGGTCATTTGGAGGGAAAGCTAAATTAGCCTCATTGTCTCAGCAAGGCAAGTCGGTACTTCACTCCGGGCCATCGCTTGCAACTGTATAAAGCGCAAATTCGGCTCCTCATGAAATACTGTTCTCACTTCTGGGCGAGTGCACCAGCACCAGCTCCTTTAACTTGACCGTATTCAACGAAGAGCGGTTCAAATCGTCGACGACCAACCCCTTTCCGAGTGGCTTGATCCCTTGGCGTTGCGTAGAGATGTGGGGTCATTCTGCATCTTCAACCGCATTTACCATGGAGAGTGTTCAGAGGAGTTGTTCGGTCTAACACCTGCAGTTGAGTTTCATCATTGGAGGCCAACTGTATCACCTCGACATCCGTCATTTGTCATTCCAACACAGAGCGTTTTTAAGGCAGTTTTTGCCTACTATGTGAAACCAGCTGACCGCTTTAATATTTCAGAATTTATTATTAGGGATCTTCAAGAAAAGTGCGTAACAGTTCTTAAAAGGCTGGTAATGCACTCGCAAGCCCTCTGGCATTGAGAGTGTCCATGGGCGGAGCCTCCTGCCCGTTTGCCCCGTGTACTATAAAAAAAAATTATACTCCTTTAAATTAGCCTTCCAGTATGAGTGGTGTTCTGCCTTTTTCATGGATCAGAAAGCAAATCCCGTACGAACACAATATCAGACAGCTCCGGATCGCTTTGTAAAGTATCTGTGACATATTGTGTCTCTTGGTATAGTTACGCCATTGAACTATGGTGTATTATATTGACTGTACCTAGGTTAGTGAACGGTACAAACGGGAACTATACACCCGTAGTAAACTAATTGAATAAGCAGCCCGGTGATCTCGGCTCGTCTATTTGTTACCGGGATTTGCGCCAGCTTTGGCTATCGGTTCCATATTGAATTTGCCCACACGGGCTCAAGTTTGACAAGGCTAATACCGTTTGGATAAAGTAAATATTTTTGCCGACACGGTATATGATTTTCTGTTTTTATTTGTTTAGCAGTCTTTAGTAATAAAAATTGGGTGACTTTTAACTAGAAGTAAAAGTATCTAAGTCATTTTAACCTAATTTTACGATTTTTGCTTTATTTAAAGAACATCTCAATACCTTAAAAAAAATTCTTATAATATTTTCTACAAATTTAACTTATACTTTATAGTATAGCGTCAAAAGGTAAGACTTTATAAACAATAGCGGTTAAGCTATTCTCGCCTTTCAATTTCAAGCCACCATAAAAATAAAAGGACAGGACATATATAACTATAAATACCACCGTAAAGTGCCTGTCGCACAATTAGAGTTGTTGAACGACAACGACATAGAATCTCACTCGGCTGTGTGAATATTTGATTCGGAATGGCCTTGTTTGGTCGCGTCCAACTACACGACACTCTAGCAGGCTATTTCAAACAGTGGCGACATTCAACGAAACTTTAGAGTATTTGAAAATATCCTTCGCTTAGTGGACAAGGGAGCGTTCAAGTATTACGTAACGTATTTTGGGAGGGGGGAGGGTTCCTTTTGTAAAACGTTACGATGCGGGGCGGGGATTAAATTACGCGTTATTGTTAATATTTTTGTCGACGTACACCACATAATAGTAACTAAAGAGTCAACAGGTGGTCACGAAACGTTTTACTATACTTGGGTACAGTACTGTACTTGGGTACTGAAAAACGTTACGACGAGTTACATGGGGGGGGGGAGGGTCAATAATCTCAAAAAATTGCATTACTTAATACTTGAACGCTCCCCAAGTATTAATTGAAGTTTATAACGCACCGTACTCTTAATTATGTTGTTTGCCGCCGGAGGTCTCAAAAACATATTCTATAAACGAATTTAAATGAGTGAAATTACAATGTGGTTTTGATTCTTACAAGTCTAGATTAAATCTTTTATGTAACTTATACTTAATTATTCCACGGTCTTCATTATGCCGAGTATGTACAATTTGACACCATGAAACTCCTAAGTATAACTACTAACTAGGTGTACACATAACAGCTTAATCAACACACATTTTTATAGGTGTTACTTTAAAGAAATAATTACTATATTATACATTACAGTATCACTCCTTAAAAAATCAATACAAAATGAATATAACCAACTTACGAATATAAGATCAGAAATGTAATCCAAATCACTATTCACAATATATACCTACGTGAAAATCCATGCGTCGAGCAAATTCAACAATCACTTTACCCAACTGTTTTCATTACTCTAGGGTCTTATTGATTCTGATATCTATTCTTGGATTGCTACAGACAGCAGTTTACGACATCTTTGATACGATCAATGTTATCATTCTAGGAATATTAAAATGATTTTTTACTCAACTGCAACAACCTGTGTATTTTTTTTCTCTTTAAATACATTAACTATTGCTGTTAAATTAAACATATATATCTTTAAGTGTGTAAATTTGCAGTGGTTTTACAAACTGTAATTACTTGTGTCCCCATATATAGGAGTAAGTCGTAGGTGCTAGAATCTTTTGAGAGATGCTCATTTGATTTGCCGATGCCCTATCTTGTTGATTTTGCCAACATTCTTCGACTTTTCGATGTAGTCAAAAAGGAGTGTGAATCCGGCACAATGTTCGAGTTATTTTGTTAACTAAAACTAGTCTCGAAGTGCATGGTTAAGTCCTATGTAATATCTTATATATTCGTACGTATGTATGTCACGGTGCATTTGGCTTCATAGATACCATTTAGTGCATTCAGCGATGTACTCAACTGACTTAAGGTGGGGTACTAAAATAGCGAATAAATTTTCTTTCCAGATTTCCTTTATTACTTTGTACAAGGCAATGATCACTTTTTGACAACTGTATAAACGGTGAACACACTGAGGTACTTATGTAGAAATATATATTTGACATACGGAAGTCATGCTTAGCGCTAAGTTCAGACTCTGAATCTTACAGATTAGTAGATGAGTTAAAATAATTTTATAAACAAGCAATGATCTTAAAATTTACAAGTAATATACATTGAATAAAGCCTATTAAACATATAGAAAGCCGATGTTTCGAGTGTTTATCAGCAATCTTGATCATTCAACATATTCGCCACACCACACTTATACAGTTATATAGACAGCTATTTAGTATTTATTTTTTTATTTATTAAAGAAACCCCCCCAAATTCAATTTTTTTTTTTTTTATTTAAAAATTTTTGTTTTTTTCTCCCCACCCAACCCAAAGGGGGGGGGCCCCCCCCCCCCCCCCAAAAAAAAGGGGGGGGAGGGTTTTTTTTTTTGTTTTTTTTTCCCCCCCAAAAAAAAAAAGGGGGGGGGGGGAAATACCCCCGGCCGGGGGGGGGGGGGGGTGTTTTTTCCCCCCCCCCCGGGGGGGGGGGGGGCGCCCCCCCCCCCGCCCCCCCCCCCCCCCCCCCCCCCCCCCCCCCCCCCCCCCCGGGGGGGGGGGGGGGGGGGGGGGGGGGGGGGGGGGGGGGGGGGGGGGGGGGGGGGGGGCTGCTTTTTTCTTCTTTCTCCTGGGGCCCCCCCCCCCCAATTTTTTTTTTTTTTCTCCCCCCCCCCCCCCCCCCCCCCCCCCCCCCCCCCCCCCCCCCCCCCCCCCCCCCCCCCCCCCCCCCCCCCCCCCCCCCCCCCCCCCCCCCCCCCCCCCCCCCCCCCCCCCCCCCCCCCCCCCCCCTCTCCTTTTTTTTCCGGCCCCCCCCCCCCGGGGCGTGTGGGGG
>CAJOBZ010000014.1:4625000-4705000 GCA_905332375.1 Pieris macdunnoughi | reverse complement strand
CGGCTCGCCCCCCCCCCCCCCCCCCCCCCCCCCCCCCCCCCCCCCCCCCCCCCCCCCCCCCCCCCCCCCCCCCCCCCCCCCCCCCCCCCCCCCCCCCCCCCCCCCCCCCCCCCCCCCCCCCCCCCCCCCCCCCCCCCCCCCCCCCCCCCCCCCCCCGCCGGGGGGCGCCCGCCGGGGGCCGCGGCCCCCCCCCCCCCCCCCCCCCCCCCCCCCCCCCCCCCCCCCCCCCCCCCCCCCCCGCCCCCCCCCCCCCCCCCCCCCCCCCCCCCCCCCCCCCCCCCCCCCCCCCCCCCCCCCCCCCCCCCCCCCCCCCCCCCCCCCCCCCCCCCCCCCCCCCCCCCCCCCCCCCCCCCCCCCCCCCCCCCCCCCCCCCCCCCCCCCTCTCTTTTTGGGGGGGGGGATAGTATAGAAGGCTCATCTGATGTTCAGTGATACCGCAGCCCATCGACACCCAATGCCAGAGGGCTCGCAAGTGCGTTGACGGCCTATTAAGAATTGGCACTCTCTTTTCTTGAAAGATTTATTGAAGATTGACACGAAATGTTGTCGAAAACGACATTTCGTGTCAATCTTCGCAAATATTGTAATAAAAAAAGTGTTATTCAATTTGCCGATGAAATGCCAGTTTCAGAGCCCCGGGATCTACATATCAGCTTGATTAGGCATTAGCATGTCGAGCACACGTCTGTAACGTACTGACATACGTTTACGCCGTAATCTTATCTATACTGAACAGTAGTATTAAGGATGACATACGTGAGTTTTTACGCTCGTATTATTAGTATATAGTACTAGATGACCTGGTGAACTTCGTATTACTTACTTATTTGTGTTAACACTTAATAAAAAAAAAATTAGACCAAAGAGATCGGACCTCATACTAAAGCTATGAAACACAAATTTCTGAAGGAATATGTGACAACCAAGTGACAATTTTTTATTTCTAAAAAGACATCAAATATTTCCCAGTTAGTTTTTGTTAGAAAATTCAATTGTCGTTTTTTGTATTTTCCTTTACTTATTACTAATGTTTGCCACCGTCGAAACCTTCCCGGAACTTCCATAAATACTTCAACATCATAATAATTAAGCCAAATCGGTCCGACCATTCTCGAGTTTTAGCGAGACAAACGAACAACAATTTTTTTATATATTTTAAAATGTAATAGGAGGCAAACGGGCAGGAGGCTCACCTGATGTTAATTGATACCGCCGCCCATGGACACTCACACTGGCAGAAGGCTCTCAAGTGCGTTGCCGGCCTTTCAAGAATTGGTACGCTCTTTTCTTGAAGGACCTTAAGTCGAATTGGTTCGGGAATACGTCAATGGGCAGCTGGTTCCACATAGTGGTGGTGCGCGGCAAAAACTGCCTTAGAAAACGCTCAGTAGTGGAACGACGGACGATACGGATGGTATTTTGTATTTGGCCTTGACGTCCGATGACTAAACTTAGCTGCAGGTATTAGACCGAACAACTCCTCTGAACACTCTCCATGGTGAATGCGGTAGAAGATGCAGAGAGTCCCCACATCTCTACGCAACGCCAAAGGATCAAGCCGCACGGAAAGTGACTGGTCGTCGACGATTCGAACCGCTCTTCGTTGAATACGTTCAAGTGGAAGGAGCTGGTACTGGGGAGCTCCCGCCCAGAGGTGAGAACAGTATTCCATGTGGGGCCGAATTTTTCAATTCAGACATATTTATTTGTATATTTATTTTATAAATATATTTTTTTATAAACTTATGTTTTGTGATAGTATATTGATTAAGTTTTATTTTTAAACACACTGTTTTATGTTATAAAACCCTAATACACATTTTTTCGAAAAATTAAAGAACTATATTTAATTTATTAAACTGACGTAGCTTTTCATACTGTTTTTGATGAAAATATTGTTTTAAGTGTGTGTATATAGTGTGTTTTGTGAAAAGGATTGATGATATTCATATCAAAACATTTTTATAGGACATGTATGTAAATACCTTTTCAGGACACGTCCATAGGCACCATACCAGTCAGTATAACAGAACTTGGTCCGTTTACGTCATATAAGCGCTAAAACCCAAATATTTTTCAATTCCACTATTGCACATTCAAAAGTTCATAGTACCTAATTGCCCAATTTAAGGGCCGAAAAATAATTATAGGTATAATCAATTGGTTGACACAAAATTGGTGATCAACCGTTCGTTTAATTCGATTCCGTTCGTCAATATCAAGTTTTTTCGGTAAAGTGAAAATTTCAAGTAAATCAGATCAAGTTTTATTGGCGGAGTCCTAAATAAACTTATACGTATGCTCAGTGTTCGCTCCCAACAATATAATGTTTGTAGGGTGTGTTTGCTTAATTTAAAGGATTATTTACAAGGGAGAGATTAATTCGCAAAATAAACATGAATACAAAGCAAATATATTGATATTGAATTTTTTGGGAAACGACTTAGTGCTCTTTTTATTATATTTCCAAGAATGTTTTATAACGTCGTATAACATATACATACAGTCATACAATAAATGATTTCTTGATATAATGGACTTTCTTTCTATGTGCCCATTTAACATAAGCTCGAACGGTGAAGGAAAACATCGTGAGGAAACCGACATGTCTTAGACCCAAAAAGTCGACGGCGTGTGTCAGGCACTGGAGGCTTGTCTATTAGATTTAAAAATGATCATGAAACAGATTCAGAAATCTGAGGCCCAGACATAAAGAGGTTGTAGCGCCACTGATTTATTTATTTTTATAAATAAAAAAAAGGAAAATCATTAAACAAGCGATAATTTAAATTGACATGCGAATTTATTATATCTTTTAATTAAATAAAATTATATTTTAATATTTAAATTGTTAACTTTTATAGCCATCAATAAATGTTTCTTTAATATAATATTTTAGTTGCTTTAATCGCTAGGTAAAGTTATCAGTTGGTCCGAGTAATTCTGTATTTGTTCTTTGAATTGTACTATGATTTTTATAAAGTTTGATTCAATTAAACTCATCAATACTCAAACTTAAACATATTCGTACAATTCATACATTTATAATATTTATAGGCTCTCAAAAAATATAATATGCCTCATAACATTAAGGAGTTATGCATATGAAAGGTAAGTAGGTAGAATCCCCCAATGGAAAAGAGGAGAATATTGAAATTTATACTAGCTTTAAACTAAGGGATTTCTCGTGTAAACCATATTTTACCGTCTTGAGAATTCTTAGAGGGATTAAATATTTCAAAATATTGCATAGAAACTTATGCTTCTTTCTGTCTGGTAATATATTCGTTATTCCTTGCACAATTTCAACCTTCCAGACCTATCTCGATTCTCGAAAAGGTTTGAGAGAAGAGATCTGATAGAATATAGGTCAACTTGTCTGCACTAATATGATTTTTTAATATTCGACCGCAATTCGATTTGAGGAGAAAAATCACCCACTTATTTACATTATACCATTACTCGGAAATATTTGTAATCAATATACTCTACTTAATAAACGAATAGCAATATAAAAACCCTAGCAATTGCAGATTTTTACATAAAGTTCTTAAAACATAGAATATCAAATTTATGGCTAAGCGAAGCGAAAAGAGATAAACGCCGGTTCTAGTCGTAAAAAAACCATAAAGAAAATTAAATTCGATCTACCTTTTTAATATCAGCCTTTGAACGGACGAGGCCAGTATGAAACGATTAATTGTGTTACTCTTATGTAAGTTTTATGAATTTTATTTTTAAAATAAATATTTTTTATTAAATATATATTTTCTTTGATCGTCCATTGAAGTAGGAGTAGCCAAGCCAAGTGTCTTCAGCGTGAGACTCTCATTCTTGTGGTCGTAGATTTGAACCGCGGCTTTCCACTAATGGACTATCTGACTGAAGGAAAGCACCGTGAGGAACCAGACTTAGATCCTAAAGTCGGCGGCGTGTGTTAATCACAGAAGGCTCCTACTTACAGATCAGTAAACACAAACGGTCATAAAACAGAAACACAAGTATGAGGCCTTTTTTCGCCTATCCGAGTTCAGGAAGGGCATTTTATTAAAATTATCATAAGGATCTTTTGTAATTTTTAGTTTGTATGTGATTGTTAGATTAAAATATTAACATTGTGTTTGTGTACGTGACGTCCGCACCTTTTACCGAGGCCACACATAACTTGTAGTTTATCCAAATAATAATATTATTGCTTATTTGTGTGCCAAGACTTTCATCCCCGAGGTCGTAGGTTCGTTCCCCGGCTGTGCACCAATGGACTTTCTTTCTATTTGCGCATTTAACATTTGCTCGAACGGTGAAGGAAAACATCGTGAGGAAACCGACATGTCTTAGACTCAAAAAGTCGACGGCGTGTGTCAGGCACTGGAGGCTGATCACCTACTTGCCTATGAGATTTAAAAATGATCATGAAACATATTCAGAAATCTGAGGCCAAGACCTAAAGAGGTTGTAGCGCCACTGATTTATTTATTTTAAGTAAATAAATAAACATTCATTAGTATTAAAATATGTATTTTTTTATTCAGTTACAGAAATGGCTCATGTGTAGAAATATTTATCATAATAAATAATTTTTCCATCATTTTCTTTTAGCCACAATATCAATAGAAACTGAAGCCTATCCCCAACCGAGGATCCAAGTGTACGAAATAAGAAAATCAAATGAAAACCGTGATGTCGATACCCACTACTATGACCCAGATGGTACACGAAAAGATGATTTTATGGCAAAAATATCCAAAATTCATAAAAAAGTAAATTTAAAAAGCCTTGATAGATTAATACAGCTACTGTCCGCAAATGAAAAAGTAAAACCTTCGAATAAACTACACACTTTTTCCAATAGAATTTATTCAAAAGATCGAAATGATTTCAAAAAATCTGATCTAGATCACTTAAGTCGAGATGATGATATTGTAAGTTTCGATGATAAAGAGTCTAAATCAGACGACATTAGTAAATTGATCCAGTACCTAACGAGGACTGATGAAGATAGAATTAATGATAATACCGACTTTGAAGATCTCACCCGAAGTTCACCTCTAGTTATTGTATCAGTAGATGAGTAAGTATTTTGTTTAGCTCTAAGATAAAAGTCTCATGTTATTATTTACGCCATTAGAATTCTGTTTTGTTCTCGCCATAATGTAAATGCTTCTATTTTCCCCGCTAATGCTAAGCACTTGTTACTTTATTATTGCAGTTCCATATAATTTCTTTGTACACTAATAATTTAAACCAATTAAAGCTGGCTGAGTTTCTTGACAGTTTTTTCTTCATAAGTGTGAATAATTTTTTTACCAATATGAATAAATATAATGATTGTATTTGACTTAATCTGAAAAAAAAAACAAAACAAGAAAATATTATTTTATAACGTCAGTGAGACAATTGAACTACTATTAAGAATATCACATTATTTATATATTATGTGCCACTTACTTAAACTTAAATTATTAACATTTTTTAAATAATATGAATTATTTGTTACCATTAGGGTTATTATTGGCTCTTATTTGTCAAAAACAGTACCAAACGATTCACATTTTAATTCATTTGTATTCGTTTAATTTAAAGTTACAGTGTTATTCTGCAATAATCATATAATGCTATCACAGGATTTAACCCAACATAAATGTATTTTATATGTGTTTAATTAAAAACGTTATTTGCTCCGATATTAAAGGCAACCACAGGACGTAACCGCACTCGAAAAGCTACTACGCTCACCGCTACGAACTCAATATTATGGTATGTTTATTTACTCTTAATTATTTTTAGTTCTACAAGCACGTTATTATAAATTTATTTTTTATTTTAACGACATGTTGTTCGGCTATGGACTGTTTCTTTATGTGTGTACATTGAACACTCGTTCGTACGGTGGAGGAAAATAATTGTGAGGAAACCGACATGCCTTAGACCCAAAACATTTTGGCGGATGTCACACATACTCGTAGAAGGCTAATTACGTGCACGAAACAAATACATTAATTAGCGATCAAGGGTTGTAGCGCAAGGATTAGCTGATTATTGGGTTTGAATTAAAAACACTGATTACATGGTATTTTCATTAATAAAACGATGTAATATAATGGTAAACTGCTTGGTTAACAAATTTAAATTTAAGATAACAGAGCTGGACGAAGAATTAATAAATTATAACGCATATATGACAATACAATAGCTATAAAATTTAAGCTGATAGACTCTCTTTATGGTATTTAGATAATGTGGAAATAAAAGTATATTTTTCGTAGAAAATGATTTATATTTATATATTATATATTATTTGCAGAAGACAGAACATCGCCACCGCGAGTAGGACGGCAATACGATAACGACTATTGATGATCGCAACTTGAAACATAGTGTAAAATAATTATAAAATGAAGATAAATATAATTAGTTATGTATTTTTCCTTATACCTATAAACCTATATGTGTAGATTCCAGTGCTACGTACGCTTTAATAGACACACGCAGTAACTACAACTATACTTAGTTCGTAAGCGAATCGATCTAGTCTAGATTTCGATCTAGAAAACGGCATCTTCGCTGATCATTTGCTGCACTTAACAAAGCAAATAAAAACCGCTCCTTACAAAAATACAATCAGGCTTGATCTAACCAAATCAGCCGTGTGATTCTGTTAATCCGTGAGTTCACCTCGCACTAACAACGCTCCCTTCGTCACTCACGTCATTTTTGGAATCTCATGGTATTCTGTTAAGCAATTTCACATTACGTCTTGACAAGCGGAGGGAGCTTGTAGTTTATTGTTTATCAGAATGCTAAGTCGTAAAATGACTGCTTCAGGACTGAATTGAGCGCGACCGCCGCTGCGAAAACCGCTGTTAGAGTTCGAAAAGTGAGTTACAGAATCGCAAGGCTGTTTTTGCTATTATTCACGATTCATTTGTATTATGTTCACACAAAGTAAAAATATAATTTTACATAAATAGACAGTCACGCTGACGTTTTGATATTTAAAACTTATGATACATGGCTAATTAATAAAAGAGAATCAATCTCGAGTCGTTAAAAGAATGAGTAATTTTTTTTTAATTTATTTATTTTAAAATTATAATATGTTACATTAGAAAACCGCTGAGGTTTGTATTAATGTTACCATAGCAGTCTTGTTTGGGAACGTGACAAATGCATATAAAAATAGTTTTTCAATTTACTTTTTATGTTGGTTAACGTTAGGCTATTGACTGGGTAAGCCATTTAAAAGCACGCGTAGTATTTATGCATAAACATAAGTAAAATACTGCCGTCATCCTATATATTGAATATCTATTATATAACAGTGCCAAGGATGTATTTTTAATCAAGAATCCGAATAGACTGAGTACATGGCGTACAAGCACTCAGGGCGGTGACGTTTGTGAGTTCAAAAGTCACCAACACTCTCTGAAGTTGTTGCAGTGCTGAGTCATGGATTGAGGTACACTGGGAGCAAAATTATTTATTTAATTTAACCACTCCATTTTTGTATTTGACAACTTTTAGTCATGTCATTGGTTCATTTCAAAATTTTCGAGATAATACAATTTTTTCAAACGTTTTTACATAATATTACAGAACCTGTGTTAAAGTTAGTACTTGCAACTGAACCTACTATATATAACCAATAAAGAAAACTTTATTTAATTAAAGCACCTTTCTTGCAAGGATGTTTCTTTCAAACGACACAGCGTGCTTAGTGCACAAAAAGTTTGCAATTATCATAAAGAGTTTCCTATGTGTTATGTTTCATGTCTCCATCGATTACAGAGTCTACATAACTAAGACTTCTTTATACATATATATTCTTATTAAGATGTACTATAATATGATGTTAGTTTTATTTAGAAATATTGACACAGTGTCAATAATTTCATTGATTAAATGGAATATGATGGGAATGATATAATGGAATAATGTCATTTCCATTTATAAAAAGAAAAATAGGACCTTTTATACAATGGCAACATTGTTCGCCCTTGCGCGTGAGTTAGGCTTGGCTTAGGTTGTATAGGTCGCCGGAACGAGCTACTAGCGGGATTGTGCTAGTCATGGGATAAGGCCCATTTCCGGCAGAGCTACGTGGCATTACTTAATATGTAACGGCTAACATTAGATTCGGGAAAATTTTTGCTCCCAGTGTTTGTTGGTTGTTATAAGGAAAATAAATTGTTTCTAGTCTCGCCTTTGGAGTTTCTCTACAATACACAATAAAATAACTTAGTGGCTACTTTGTTCTCAGTATGTATTCCTCTTTACTTCAAGTTTCACCTAACTAGTGGGGAGGTGACTCTCACTTTTGAAGGATACTCTTGAGCGAAAAAGCTTTTATTCGCGAAGGGAAACTTTGTGTTTTTTCACCGATGTAATGTAGCAGAAACTCAATCCTTTTAGCCAGTCATCTATGACTTATGCGATGTGAATTTTACTTTTATAATTGCAAAGGTAAGGTGTTAAATCTCATATCCTTCTTGATGGAGTGTACCGCAGGGTAAATATTATAGTCTATTTCACGGATATTGGAGATATATAATGACATTAAATATAATAATTAAAACAAAATGTCTATTTAATCGTTTTTTTCTATAGAAAATATTAGCTACATACCAAACCAGCTATAAACTCAACCTTTTTTGGAGACTGAAAAAACAACTCAACTACCCCAACCATGAGTAGTGGTTGAAATATTATAAACATTATATATCCATTAAATCACATTCTGTTTTTTTAATATTTTTTTTTATCTCTTCGTGTTTATTATGTTTGCTTATAACTGCTTGTCACATTAAATATTGTATTTATCTTGTATCAGTGTGCCGAGCATTGGCAAGCATTTATATTACATACATACATACATTGAATCTAATCCTTTTATCTCTTGTCTTAACGAACCAATATGAAATATTAAAAAAAACACATTATCTACCGATCTTGTGCCGTAAAGTACTTACAATAACATACATATTACCTATACAAGCCATTAGTCAAGCTGGCATGTTCAGAACTAGCGGTACAGAGTAATAAAGTTATAGATAGAATATTAAAGAAACATAAAAAAAATAAAAATCATTATATATTGATTATTATTATAATATACTATGTAGGTTAAGAATATAGTAAATACTATACAAGTGAATTCTGATTTACGAGCTATAAGTTGTTTTGTTATCTATTAAAGAAACATAAATTAAATACATATGAAAAACGTTACATAAATTGTATTGCATATATATTTTTTCTTATATAAAAGGGGGCAAACGAGCCTACGAGACGCCTAAAGGGGGCAGTCATCGCAGCCCATGGACACCCATTGCCGGCCTTTGAGAGAGGAGTACAATCTAACTTTGAATAGTTGGAGGTCGCATCTCTCAGGGAAGACCCCCACCGGGTTGCCACTATTGTTCTACAATCATCATGACATAACATTCCATTTTTGAAAATTGCATTATAACGACCTTTGAATCATAACGGGATTTTAATAATAATACTTTTTAAAACACTTGTTTTGTTTTTTCCTATGATCCCGGAATTTTATCCCGGCCTATAATGGAAGCAGGAAACTTATTCTGTTGCTCGAACTCTGGGAGTGAGTACGCAATATTGCACCCTTTAGACACTAAAAATGTACCTTAAAATGCGATTAACAGCGTATAAAGAGAGTGTACCTTTGGGAATAAAGGATTATTGCAAATTCCTCATTTTACTAAATAATTGTAACGTTCTTTACGTCTTTCTCACTTTGCCTGGAACTTTAAAAATTTGGTTCAATTTATTTAAACGTTTTTCTAAATATAGGTATGAATGTAATAATAATTTCTTTTAGTAAATAAACGAAATATTTCTGTGTGTTGTGGCTCTATGTAACAATGTCGCGAATACAGCGGGCTAGATATTTATCATGTCACACTAATGTCTGGCATTAAGTGCTTCTGTAAAGCAATCAGGGTATATTTTTTGTATGGCAATAACAATATTAACATAATTGTTAATGCTAATCCCGTGAAGTAGCTGGAGTTCCGTTCAAATTAAAACACTTATGTGTATAATAAATAATGAAAAAAAAAAAAAGCCTTTTATTTCTTGCATAATACATTATTTTAAATGACACTAAATAAAAAAAAATATATGTAGTATATAATATCATATTTCTAATTAGTTTGCAAGAAAACCTCCGCTTGAAGGCCTCCTCCAAGGATCTCCAGGTATCTGTATCATAGGTAAACTGTATCCAGCTCGAGCCATCCATTTTGATGATATCATCCGACCATCTCGTGAGTGGTCTTCCTCTGAATCGTTTCCTAATTGTGTCTCCCCACCGGGTCACTATTATGTGTATGGATTTATAATTTTATATTGAAAGGCGCAGTATTTAAAATCAGATACACTGATGTTTGAGTATATACATGAATGGCATATGCACAAGCACTTTGACCACACATTATGGTGTATTTAAAATGCAAAAGACTGAATAGGATGAAGCTAAATTCGTATGTAGCTCTTAGATGTGAGACTATATATATATATATATCTGATTGTGATACCGCCGCCCATGAAGACTCTTACTGCCAGACTCGCGTTGCCGGCCTTTTTAGGAATTGGTACGCTTTTGAAGAGCCCTTAGTATTTGATTGGTTCGGAAATACTTCAGTGAGCAGCTGGTTTCACATAGTGGTAGTGCGCGGAAAAACGGCCTTAAAAAGCTCAGTTATGGAATGTTGGACGTCGTAATACGGGTTGAATTATATATTCATTCGATTATTACTCTGTACAAAAGGGCCTTTCTAAAACAAAACCAATTCACAGAATATACTTTTGAAATATAAATATTTAAAATAATAATGTAACTGCAATGTTATTGCTCATCGTACGATTGTGAAATGGGCTCTCATTGTGTAACAACGTGTAGACTTTTATTAATGTTATTAATTTCGGATACAGTGATGTGTGATATTCAAGAGTTCTTAGCAAATTTACCATCAGACATAGGGGTAAGGTAGTCGGTACATTTTAACTTTAGATTAACTGTTGGCTGTTTGAATTATATGAAAAATATTAATATTACGTACAAAATATGATTTTATAATTATTATACACACATACAAATACAGGGGTCTAGGCTCTGAATATGATTTTGTCCCATTCGGTGTCGAGACCCTTGGTCCGTGAGGTCCTAGCGTTATAAGGCTTTTTAAGGAAATAGTAAAAAGGTTAGTCGACATCACAGGAGACCGAAGAGCTGGCAGCTACCTCGGACAATGATTTAGTCTAGCTTTTGTCTAAGGGGGAATGCTGCCAGTATCTTCGGAACCTTGCCTAAAGGGACCCCTTAATAATATATTTTAGTTATTATATTTTAAGGTTAGTTACTGTTTTTCTGTTATTTTTTTTTATCGTATGACTAAAGTACGTTCGATATTAAATTCTTGTAGCAAGGATTCGATTGTTTGCATTTATTTGCTTCGTTAAATATATTATTAAACATTTTCATAAAAAAAACTTGACAGAAAGGGACAAATAAGTTCATTTAAATTTAAATTTACATGTTTTATAGAATGCTGTCAGCAATGCATGGAATAATATGATAAAAGCAATAAAACGACCAGTGAGAATACGAAGATTGGGACGAACTGGTAAGTTGTTGGAGATCATGATTTTTCATGATACTTAATTCATTAACACACACACCAAAGTCAAAACAATGTTATACACAACGATACGTGCGTTCTAATCACGGCTAAGCACCAACGGACTTTTTGAAGAAAGCCTGAACAACTACGTGCCTATTAAGAGAACAGTGATTACGAAAGAGATACAGATGTTTTTTTTAAATATAATATACATTGGATTATTGAAGATTTAAAATCACCCGTAAGAAAGACAAATTCCTTGAATATCGGTAACCTTTAATATTGACCTCCGATAATCTTTACCAGTTTGTAAAAAGGGAAAAATCTTTTAACTACTTTAAAAATTTAACGGTTTCGTGAATTTTAAAGTATTATTATAATATATTGGCTAATTAATTATATAGCTTGCCATTTTAGAACCTCAGTGGCCCATTTAAGGTTTCAGAATTTTAATTAAACCTTTTGTTTATTTTGTATCATATGAGGTGGAAACCGTGAAAGGGTATAACAAATATTTTTATGAGAAGGGTCTTGTTATGTATTTAATTAACAGAAAGGCTGGCATTTTAAGAGTGAACATGTATAGAACCCAAAAATGTAGAATTACACAAAATCGGGTTGGCCGAAAGTTTTAAATTTTTGTTTTTAGAATTACAGTTATTAGTTGTTCTGTTTCCGTTGAAATTTAATCAATCAAAATCAAAATCAAAATACGTTTATTCAATTTAGATGCGTCTTAAGGTGGGAACTGACCAAAGTTACGAGGTGTAATGTGGCATTCGCATCGATCGTGTTACGCATCGAGCATGTTACGCTGTGTTTCAAAATCGGCGTAACATGCTCGTCAAAACTCTGTGCTCCGCTTTCGTCGCCAGTGTTCACGAGATGGCCGACAGCGAAGACGTGTTGGTATCTTTGATTCTACTTAATTATTGTTTCATCCAAATTAAAAAGAAGAAAAAACGTTACTGGACATCAAACTTATTTAAAAACAGAGGCGTATGTGGTGGTTTGTCATTGATAGCAATTTTAAAAAAACCATATGATTACTGGACAGTATAAAAACTTTAAACGCATGTCTCCGATCGATTTTGAACAACTCGTGAATTTAATTGTTATAATGCTCTGGATGAGCTGGGTTCCACAACACTTCCTCATAGATTTTTCTTTGCCCCACTGCATGTTATAAGAAATAAATACGAAAGGAACGACGTGTGATTACTCGCGAAGCGCGTGCGCTTGGGACGACTTGCAAGAGCGTACTGACCGAAACGAGTAACACTCAAAGGATTCGCCAAAAAACCGACAGCCAAGTGGAGCACTCAAAGCGAGCAACGAGCCGCTCGTTGCTCGCTGGTTTCCCCGTAACACGACGTACTGACTGCACGAATGCTCGCTCTGTAACGTGTTACATTACACCTCGTAACGTTGGTCAGTTCCCACCTTTAGCGCATGCTTATGAATGTCAAAAACGTTTATAAAATTCGCGAAAGAGCAAGACTACGTTATCCGTTCGCAAAACTAACAGGAGGCCTTGTTCTGAGAAGAACGGGCAAGAAACTCAGCAAGTTTTACTCTCCCTCTACATTACAATTATTCAAAGGAAATGAACTACATGTACCTCTCAAAATAGTAATGTGCAAGTACATGAAGTACCCTTTAGAATTTCGTGGGATCTAAAAATCTGCTAATTCGATGTAATTTGAACTGTCTCCTAAGTTTCAATTCCGAAATCATAAACAGATCATCATCTCAAATATTAATAGATAGATCAATCGATTTTTAACTGATTAAAAATGTTAGTAAAAAAGTGTTTTAGTAAAGCTAACCAAATTAATTTAAACTAAAATGACATTCTCTGCCCTATATCGGTGAATCAGTCCTTACCTAATCGAGTAATTTTTTTTTAAATATTAATTAATGATTAAAGATAATTTAACTTCTCTGCGTATGGTGGTTGGCAGCTGGTATTAAAATTTTATCAGTGAAATACCCCATCGCCCGGTAACAAACAATAATTATAAACAAAAACATCTGTGGCACTGCAACCTTTTAAGGTCTGGAACTCATATTTCTGTATATGTTTCGTGACCGCTTATTTTTTCTAATAGGCACAAAGGTGATCTTCTGCCTGACACCCGCCGTCGACTATTTTGGTTAAAAGCATGCCGGTTTCTGAACGTTGTTTTTTTAATACGGTGAGCGAGCACTCGTTAAACGATGATGAATGATCCTAATCCTTGCAATTGATTTGCTCCAGTTGAAACAATTTGTATGACACAATACTTAGCGATTAAAAAGAGTGGCGGAAAGATTCTTGCCAGTTCTTCTTACCCGCTCTACGCCCTTTACTTGCGAACTGGTAGTAAATGTAAATTTACAATTAATTTAACTTCTTTCTGACGATTCATAAGTGTACTTGTTTACCTATATGAATAAAGATATTTTTGAGTTTGAGTTTGAGTGTATATGCGCACATAGACAGTCCATTGGTCCCTTGTTGCAGAACCAGGATTCGAACCTACGATCTCAGGAATGAGAGTAGCACGCTGAAGGCACCAGGCCCTGCTCTTAAAAACAATAATTACAGAGCAACAATTTATCTGTAGTATCCACGTTTTACCATATAAAACAATATACTAAATTAGTATAATTGCACCATTTCACAGCGTAAATACAATTTGACAGACACAGACAAAGAGTACTTTAGTTAAGAGCCCATTTAGACGGATTTATTGTTGATTATGCTTGAAGCAATATTTTCTCCATAAATAAAATTCCTCCAGGATAAAGAATTAAGTGCACATAAATTAAATTATTTTACAGGAAAAACCAAAACGAGTCCTATTCCAGTAACAAAGCCTATGGTTACATTACTTCAAGAACAAGTGACTTCTACCAATGAACCACTGAGTACAGCTAGATCAGCTAAGCTGATTATTCCAATTCTGGCCACACCACATTGGAAATCAATGCTGGATTGGAGAAGACAACGTCTTGCATCAAATTGGATAACTAGTAAGGACATTTCTGCAATTTTTTTTTATTATTTATTAGTTTCCTGCTACTTAAGGAGCCGTTCAAGTAGTACGTAAGCAGATTTTCTGCAATTTATTCCCCCCCTCCAGCAGTAGCAAAAGTAAGCAATGCTCTCAAAAGTAATAGTAAATCAACGTATAAATTTTTTGTGGGAATCCTCGAAAATGCATTTGGTTTACAAGCATAGACAATCAGTCGGTAATATGTATAAAAAAGTAAATAATTACTGTTGACGTAATCACCAAATAAGAAAACCAAAGAACCCCTTAGTTAATTTTGACACTTACTGATTCGTTGAGATATTAAACATAATCAGTCATTACACGTTGACGTTTCTTCAGGGCTCCGGTTGAAACAGTATGGTGAGTGGTGACTGATTCCATTTATGAACTAATATT
This sequence comes from Pieris macdunnoughi, assembly GCA_905332375.1. Classification (NCBI taxonomy): domain Eukaryota; kingdom Metazoa; phylum Arthropoda; class Insecta; order Lepidoptera; family Pieridae; genus Pieris; species Pieris macdunnoughi. Next base: position 4,689,918 of record CAJOBZ010000014.1, on the reverse strand, counting down.
ATAAAGGGGAAATATTAGTATTTATATTTTGTATATTAAATTAGTCCAAATCGATTTTTTTAAGTTCTTTTCACCATTGGAATAGTAAATTATAGCTAAGTGAGGCTATATTTTTCCAAATAAAATATTTAGCCGTGCCAAGCCAGGATGGGTAGACAGAATTGTTAGTTCGGTTTGATGTAAACTGTCAGGACATGTAATAACAATAGATTGAATAGGAAATGTGCAAACTTTTAAGTAAGTCAGATCAGTTATCTTTTTATTTAATTTTTATAGTTGCCAGATATAAATAAATAGTTTACAAACTTTATAAAAAACCCCTGAATTATTTGCAGGCAAAGCTACTTATCACTACGTACATGAACGCACACCAGATACGAGTATAGCATCTGATGAGGAGGAACTCACGCATTTTGGAAATTTGTTCTTTATATAACGCATTATTATGTCTAGGATTACGATAATTATTTCAATTAAAATTTGAGGATAACGCATGTCCAATGTTCTTACTAAAATGTTCTTATATTAACAAAGTAATTAAATATAAACACGAAAAATAAGTGAATTCAGTATGAAAAAAATTCTCGAAATACTTTATTTTATAGTTTTTCCTTGATATATGATGACATAGGTTAAATATTAAATAACTAAAAAGGCACTGAAGAAAAATTTTGAATGTATCTTTTACGTAGAATATTTTAAACTATTCACGTTGAATTAGCTTTTGAACTTGAAATAAATATCAAAAGAAAATAAAACGAATTTCTTGCGGTTCAACAGCCTCTTTTATTTTACCCACGAAGTAAATCAAATTAATTTTCAATTTATATTATGATGTATATCTTCATGAATAACATTAATTCTATAAGTTTAATATTATATTAGTGTAATCTTTTAGCTATAATCTACATTAATGGAAAAAAAAGTTTTTGACTTTGTAGGATTCACTAGAACTAATTAAGTGATTTTGGAAATTGTTTTACTAATATAAATCTTAATTATTCCTTACTTAATGATATGATTATGTACTGAAGTATCATTTAAAATGGTTAAGATTACTATTTCCAAGTGAACGAAGTGATCATTTACTGGATCTACTTTGCAACTACCAAAAGGAATAAAGATCTCCTGACTTCAATATTTCGTCATCACCGCGGCGTTTATTAAAACCTACATTTATTTCGGCTACAAAAACTCAATTTAATTGAAAAAAAAAAAAAAATACGTAAGCAAAAACTTGGCGATGAAAAAGATTGGTGAACATTTCATTGCCAGTTATTTTCGTAGAGAAGCCCTTGATTTGAGAACAAAAATAAAATTTAAATTTGGAATCATTATGTACGTTCACTTTTTCAATTTCAATTCTTTTTCAGTCTCAATTTTTTTATATTTTATTAGGGATAACTTAAGGAATCTCGACATCCATTGCCAGACACTTATGACAGTTGCTACCCCCTGCCAGACACCCCTAAACTTTAATAAATTATAATTATACTTTCGTTAGAGTATAAAAGCTAAATTTTAGATACTACTTGGGGACCTGAAAAAGTCTTTATAATGGTTTTACATGAAAGTCCCGGTCCGAGCAGGCTCTTAGGATATAAAGGAAAAAACCATCAGTGCACAGCTACTAGGCTACGAATATTTAGAAGCTGTATAAATTTCCAGAAGTTTTAATCTGGATTAAAGGCATTTAAAGAAGCTTTAATAAAACAGTATTTTCAAGAAATTCAAAGCTGGGATAGGATCTTGTGTATAATGAAATAGCGAAAAGAATCCCTAGAAATACTACAAATGCGAGGAGATGCTACGCTTTTTCACGCTGAGTTTTGTATACAAATAATAGAATTATATTTATAGTATTTTTTAAATCAATTATAATAAAGTTTGATATATGAATTCTTGAAAGTGATCTTTCTTTATCTTAAGTTTATAATCTAGTATAGTTTATGTTAAAAGTGCCTGCTGTCTTTACAACATTAACGAAGAGAGAATTTGATATAGGTTCGATTCCCGGCAAAACAATATATATTATTAGCGCAAGGGCTATCACGGACGTGTTTTTGTAGTAGACAAACATAGAAGGTATATTTGTTCTAAGACACGCCGATATTTTTTTATAGTTAAAATAGTAATTTTAAAGTTGAAATAGTTAAACTTGTGACACTTGAGTAGTGTTGGCCTAGTGGCTTTAGCGTGCGACTGTTAACCGTAGGTTCGATCGTAGGTTCGATTCCCGGCTGTGCACCAATGGACTTTCTTTCTATGTGCGCATTTAACATTCTCTTAAACGGTGAAGGAAAACATCGTGAGGAAATCGACATGTCTTAGACCCAAAAAGTCGACGGCCTCTGTCTGGCACATGAGGCTGATCACCTACTTGCCTATTAGATTAGAAAATGATCATGAAACAGATTCAGAAGTCTCAGGCCCAGACCTAATGAGGTTGTAGCGCCACTGATTTTTTTTATTTTTTTTTTTAGTTAAACTTGTGTCAATCTGGAAGTTTTTTTAATAGTAGAAGTTAATTGTATGCTGCATATTACATAGGTTGTTTGGTTTCGCGCATACTATATTCAATTTTAAATTTGAGGAAAAATGAAACAAATAACTTAATTTTATAGAGGCTACGTTTCTACATTCAATCCATTTCTTGTTTATGGCTTTTATTTGTGCCAACTGGGCACAAGGTACTTCGCCAGCGTCGTGTAGATGGAGAAGGCACGAAGGAGATTGATCGGTGAAAATAATAATTAAGATAATTTTGAATCTGCATCTAAAAAAATTGTTGAAATTCGATTGTTAGTTTTAAGACAGCACAGACAACACAAATATGAGTAATTAACATTATTAAATACTATTTATGAATAATTAATATAATATATTACACTTTAATTTTTTGCTTTCTATATATTTACATAAAAATCTACAATTTGGACTAAACACAAATATAACACTTAAAACGTTTTTACATAAACAATCGTTATTTTTTATAACAAAATAAAAATGAAAGGTACACACCAACGTCTGACAATTTGATGAGGGTATGAAATTTGACAGGAGTCCACCTGTGACCCGTCACGGCACAAATAATCACAAATTACACTGACAATTGAGCCAAATTTTTATATAAATTAAATATTTGTGATAAAAATGTTACTGAATTTATTGAAAAGATTTGTTCGTACTATGATTCATATTACAAACATTATGTTTGCAGTCCACCCAAAGCTGTAGTATGAATTTTGCTTTACTATAATTTACTTGTAAACTCTTTGGTGAAAACATGTTTTTTTATTGGTGTATAATCACCCCCACGCAAATAAATTATCGGGAAATTAGATCAAATAATCTAAATATTCCATTTCTTTTTAACTCCATACGTTATTCAAATAAGTTATCCAATCTGTGGTTCGGATATTGAGGGATTCGCCAACAGAGGGCAGCACTTCAGAGAAACGAAATTTAAGCTAACATTTATGAATGGATGAATATCAAACAGACTTCCTAGTGAGTATTAGTAAGACTTACTGAGTATTCACTTACACACACTATTCAGTGCCTTAAGCGTTTTTCCTCCAAATTTAGGGGAAATCAAGATGTCTTGAGGGGTTGTAGGAGGTACATTTATTCAGGGGGTACTTTATACAAGCTTTTTTTTTAGTTAAACGGACGTTTATTTACAATTTATATTTGGCCTAGAACCCAAGTAACGAACTAAATATTTGAATTACCTCTCAAACCGAGGGTTCAACAAAAAACGTAAGGGGCTTTTAATCGATATTTAGGGTCATTTGAAGTTGGCCCTTGTTCTACGAGTAGTTTAAAGTAGCTAGAATATTTAAAGTTTTAAATTTTTGGAAGTAAATCCAAACTATAACAAAACTCTCATTCTATATGCTAGACATATTTACATTGTATATTCTTTTTGAAAAACAAGTTAAAGCTATAAATAAGCTAGCTGATTTTTGTATTAACTGCATTGAAGTATCCTCATGAAGTATTTGATTTGCAATATGATAAGCTAAATAATGTAACAGGAATTATCTTTTCGACAAGATATTCCGGTATCAAATACAGCTTTAGTCAGATTTAGTGCAATGTTTGGACGTCGGTGTTAAACGCAATATCTACGGGTAAATGATTCAAAGGTGGAATGTTTGCCAGGTTCAATGGGACCTTATGTGCGTCATTCAACGAAATTTGGTAGAGGAATGAAGCCATATAACTACCAAAGCTACACATCTGCGTCTGTTTCATTAATTTTGTTATTTTTTCTATATTGGTAAGTAGAACCTTTGACATTCGTAGACGATCAAAAAGATAGTGATGTCTTCCATATATATCTGAGCTGGTTTATTGTGCACATAGATTAAACGAAATATAAATCAAATTCAGTGTCATAATATGTATTATAATTTTTTTTTATTAAATGACAATCCAAACTGGTTTAGACGAAGTAGCATCTGTTGGTTCTGCTTGTTCTTTTATGGATTGAATCGGAAATAGCTTTGTTTTGGTCCCGCACCAGATCATCGAGTAATAGAATTCTCGGTTCGTTGTCCGAGTGTTGGAACCAAGAATATTCTTATGTTTACATTATGGGCATTTCTGTCTATTATATTTAACACTTATTTTAATATTTAGAATATATAGATTATATTTTTATTATTTTACGGCGCATGTCAAAAGACAAAACCTAAAAGACTGCAATTCCTTATTAATTCTAAGCCCGCATTGAAATCCGTCGTAAGATTCCAAGACTTTTCGGCGAGTAAATGATCGCAGCAGCTTTTGAATTAGTGCTTTTTTATTCAATCTTAATGAATAAGTGTGAGTGTAAGTCGCTTTAAGTCTTCAAAGTAAATAATAAAGCGTTTACCAATTGCAAATAATAGTGGTTAAGAAAAAATGTCACGAATTAAATAAAACTTTAGATTGTAGAATGTGGTGTTTTAGAGCAGCCTCAAAAGTAGATTAAAATTGGCATTGGATTTACATTTTACCAAGTTGGCATTTCGCCAGAGTTATGATCTATAACCAGAAAAGGCAGAGGTTTTTCAAACATAGTAAGTATCGAAATAAATATAGTATATAATAGTATATCATTGCATGGAATGAGAAAATTCAGCTGTTTTATTAATATAGTTTGAACTGATAATGATACTCCAGTTGCTTTAAGTATATTGCTTTGACCTCAGAGTACTGAGTAATAAATGAGATTAATAATTAGTTCATCGCTGAACCAACCATAGTTTTTCATACTAGCAAGGTATGAAGTTCAAGTTAGATACGGATTGAAGTATATTAAAGACATTACCCTCACATCTTTTGAGACACACAGTTGAAAGAGTTCTTAAATAATGTACTACCAGGAAAGTTTACCAAGGGTTATTTTCTTTGAAGTATTTTTTATCGCTAACTCATAAGATACGTTCTTTTGCGATATTTTTGCAGCCCAAATTAAATTTATGAATATTTATTTTGCAAAGTACGTCGCGGTCTCTTTGAAGTACTTTAAATTGATATGAATTATATATGTTTAAGGAAGTTGTTTTGCTTTTGTCGATGTTATCACAGTGTTGATATTGAGCTCTGTGTAGCACATGTTGTGGATAGAACTTAAGTTTTGAGAAAGAACTTTGACGGCTACACGTGGTAAAATTTATAAATGATGTTAATATATAATATAAATGAATGTAACTCATTTAATATAAAAGACATACACATGATGTGACGTCGTCACATGATTGACTATCAGTCACTTTCCGAGCGGATTGATCCCTTGGCGATCTTCTACCGCGCTTACCATAGAGAGTGTTCAGAGGAATTCTTCGGACTAATACCTGCTGCTGAGTTTCATCGTGAGAGGTTAAGGCAGAATACAAAATACCATCCGTATCATCTCAACGTACGTCGTTCCACAACTGAGCGTTTGCTAAGGCACTTTTTGCCGCGCACCACTTGTGGAAGCAGCTGCCCACTGAAGTATTTCTAAACCACCCTTTGGTCAAGGTTCCGAAGATACTGGCAGCGTTCCCCCTTTGAATAGCTAGACTAAATCACAAAAATAACTATGCTTTCCGTGCCAATGAATATTTCACTCGTTAGTAGTACGTAGATATAGCAATAGTAAGTGGTATCTACGCAATAAAATGCATCAACTGACATGTCACCCAAATTGCGCTTTTGTAAACCTTTCTATAGCTAGACTAATTCTTTGTCCGAGGTAGCTGCCAGCTCTTCGGTCTCCTGTGATGTCGACTAACCTTTTTGCAATTTCCTCAAAAAAAAGAAAACAACGAAGAACGAGACTCCTTTGAATAATATATTTTAGTTATTTTATAATATATAATATTTTTAAGGTTATTAAGTAAGTATTACTTTTACTGTATAGTAATTCTAAATCTATCAACATAATTATATTTTAATATAAAAGGAGTTCATATGTATCATCTTTATCATTAAATACGAGGATATAAAACTGTTTTGTTAAAAGATTTAAGGAATAAATACTCAAATAACTCCCTCATATATCCTACGAAATCCTAATAGTGATTTCTATCGACGTTATATCTCCAATCTATAAGGGTAGTGTATTCAAAGTTGAGGGTAAAAATCCTTTGACCCAACACTTTGATGTTAGCCTTTGGGGCCGAATGCTATAATTGGACGCTTCACAGACTAATTCAAAAATATTTATATCAGAATACCGTTTGTTGATAAAAATATTTTCTTGCGAAAGTTGCGCAAAACAACGTTTTGCAAATTCTCATTTATTGAGGTTCTCATTTTAATGCAAAATGAGAATGCTAGTTGATTTTGCTATTGTAATATCAATTTTCTTATATTATTGTGATTCAAATATTAATTCAAGTCAACTTATTATTATAACGCATGTGACCCAGAGAATTTTAAACACCTGCCACCGGGCGTATTGCCATAAACAGAAAACGATACCAGAAACGCTTATATATATTTTATACAATGCAATTTAAAAAAAACAGTGGCACTACAACCTCTTTAGGGTTTAGCCTCAGATTTCTGAATCTGTTTCATGATCATTTTTAAATCTAATAGGCAAGTAGGTGATCAGCCTCCAGTGCCTGGCACACGCCGTCGACTTTTTTTTGGGTCTAAGACGTCGGTTTCCTCGCGTTATTTTCCTTCACCGTTCGAGCAAATGTTAAATGTACACATAGAAAGAAAGTCCATTGGTGCATAGCCGGGGATCGAACCTACGACCTCAGGTATGAGAGTCGCACGCTGAAGCCACTAGGCAAACAATGCAATTGGTGTCCTTATTTCTCAAGAGTAGTTTTAGGTGTATGTTCATTTTATAAAGGAAAAAGGATTTTCGGGTAGAACAAAAATTACCAAACAACCTTAATTATTTATTATTAAAAACGTTGGGGGGCCTCATAGCCTAGCGGTCTTATTAAGTGGCAGCTAGGTGAGGGGTACCGGGTTCGATTCCCGGTTCGAGGGCAAGTTTTAATTTAATTTAAATTTGTTCTCGGCCTTTGGGAGGGTGTGCGGTACCCGAGTCTTAAACCGTACATAGGACCGGTCAATTTCTAAAACAAGCACAATTATAAAAAAATCCTATACTTGACGCTGGCTAATGCACAAATCGTGCCAAAGCCATTAAAAAAAAAGTTGAGAACGTTAAATCGATAAGTATATTTGGATAGTCTATTAGTGTAGTTAATATTTTTAACATTTTGGCCTTACTAATCGGTAACATGCAGTAAAGACATACAATTAGCAACATATTATACTTTTTTAGTTTTTTTTTTACTGACGTGAGTTGTGTTAATGTACGGTAGTTTATAAATATACAGTGTTTATAGACTATAAAGCGGCAAGACCAGCTTCATTTTAAATCAAAGTTTAAGCGTAACAAAATAATTAAATCAAGTTTTCCGCAACTGTAAATCCGTTTGACATAACAGTTAAACAATTAATTCTTAACTACATCTGTCGCGTTTCAAACCACCTGTGTCTGCGATAAAAGTAATATTTGTACGTTATTTAGTTAACTTTAACCATATGCCATAGAATTTTTATTAAAATGGAAATGTTTTCAATTGTTATAATGAATTTAAAATTTCCAGTGACATATGTGAGTGAATATTTTTTACACGGCTTTATATTAGCTTCACCTTTATGTATGTATGTATGTATGTAACCGACTCCTTCGAACTCGATTTTGACCCACTTTTAACGGACAGATTTAATTCAAACTTTGCGCACCTGTCAATGATCGATGACAACGCAATAATCCGAAAAAGAAAATGAATAAAATAAAAAATACTAAAAAATAAAAGGGCGCTCTGTGCCATATTTTTCGTCTATCGAGCAACCCACGCTTTTTCACAATAATACCAGTATTTTTTGTTCATTACCATTTTCAGCCTAAATTAGGAATTATTTTTCTACTTTTTAAACTATTATTTATTCTTAATAAGCAAGTACATAAGTTATTTTTATTTTCCGTAACCAAACAACTAGATAACGCTTAAAAAACTTCTATTTTATTAAGCAGAATATAATTTGATGTATTTATTTAATGAATAAAAATATCAGGTACAGTTGAATTTTTAAATTACTTCAATTCGCACCTGAGGGTGACATTTCATAGATTTAAAATCTGTTGAAACTATTTAAACTTCTTTCTTATTTAAAGACAATCAGTATAGTCAAGGAAAATCTATAAAACAACGATGAATAAATGTAACATTGTAACGTCAATATTCCAATCTCAAATATAAATGATGATCTCGCTTCTTAAGGAAAACATAGACGAAAAATCGTGAATATATATCGCCTTTTCATGTCCTAGCTACTCAAACTATCATCTGTAAATAACGAGTCATAGTTCTTAATTCAAAATAAACATTTCCATTAACAAGAAAATGTGTGACCATAAAAATGATTAAATTAATTTATATAAGAAATTGGTTGCTTTGACAAAAAAATTATAAATAACAATTTTGTTTAATAAGAATCAGTCCTAATAACATGTGAAATCACCGAAAATAACATTTAAAGAATCAATAACATATTTTGTAGTACCGTAGCCAGCTCAGTCGGTCTGCCGCGTTCGTAGAGTGCGGGCGTAGCGAACGACTACGCTTCGGTACATAACGTAACGAGATGCTACGGGTGTTATTATAAGTGAACAAAATGATTTGTGCGTGCATTTTCGCGTTACTGTTTGGAACTGTTATTGGGAACCCGGCTAAAATTGGTATGTACTTAATTTTGTGAACAAAGGAGGCGTTGCGTGGGGTTCAGAAATTTGGGCATTTATAAAAACTATGATTTATAGCGTTTAAAGAAGTTTTTGGAACCTTAATCGCTTGTATATTAGTTTGATTTATGTTTTAACTAACTATGAGAATTGTGGTTTGCGGTATTTATATTTATGATGAGACTATAAAATTGACTTTGGATACAAAATAATAAATATAATACGGCACTTGCGGTTTAGATTAATACAAGCTTTGTTATGAAACTTATATTTTAAATTCTATATAATTTTTTCGTTACCATAGATTGTATTGAATTGGCAGTTGATTTATATTTAATAGAAATAGATTTCTTATATCCCAAAATAAATTGTGACGAAAAATATATTTCACGTTTCCGTAGAATATAATAAACCTAACAAAATATTGTGATGTTGATACATTTAACTAAATGTTAGAATATTAATAAAGTATATTGTATATACTCTCTAGGTAATAAATAACATTTGATCACAAGTATCGTATGTTTGATAACAATATTAATTAGCTCAATACAAACATTTGATTATTTATCATTTGTGTCATATGATTGTTGTTTATTTGAAATATACTTAGATCAAATTAAATAATGAGTTACTAATATCATTGTAGTTTAGTGGTTATAGGTTCGATTCTCGGTTCAAGAGTAATCCAAGTTTGTTGAGAAAACTGCGGCAGCATTTACAACACAAGCCTAATCTACTTGCCTAAAAAGATCAACGAGATCACAAGATTGAGAAATATATCTACGTCTTGCCATATTCAGATAGGATAGAATTTTACTTATTTTAAATTAATTTTATTTTAGTATACGCTTTTTATTAAAATCATTATACATATTTTATATTTGCTCACCTCATTACTACTTCAAACTTGATTATAAATTATATCTATAAAATAAATCACCTTACCTTTACCATATTTAAATTATATATAAAACATTTGATAAATTTAATCATATTTATTATAAAATAATGTAGTTATCGAGTACATTGGTAAATAAATAAGATCGCTTCGATGGCGATAAGCATTATGCTTCCTTGGGTTCATTTTCTCTATTATTACAAATACATATATCAAAAACGTTTACATTATAGAGTTGGATAAAGATTAAATAGATCTTATAAGTATCGACGATAAAACCACTGAGGATAACATAGCTGTAGAGAGCAAGATGTATGGAAGAGTCGAGAAATATAGATGAATGGCATAAGCTGGAGAAAGTCTACCCAAGATGGGGTTCCAAACACTAAAGAGACAACCGAACACTAATATTTATTTAATGCGGTATACATTTTAATTGTTTCGTGAATATTTGATTTTTATATAGTAGAGGTTTAAGTGCACAGGCGCTAATTAAAGATTTAAGTTGGCGACTAGTAGATAGTACCGGTGACCCTAGAGCTGGTGCTTTGCTCGCTAAACGATTTAGTATTGCAATACAGCGAGGAGACGCTGCCAGCGTTAAAGATACACTGGCACAGGGACCAAACCTTCTAAATTTGTTTTAATTTTTTTATGACTACTATGTAGTTCAAGAAAATTCGAAACACTGTACATTTGATTGTTATGATTACTAAAAAAAATATGTTTATATAGTTGGAAATATATAGAGGCTTAGTAATAATAATAAGTATCGACGAATTATAAAGATGACAATAAAAACCAATAGATTCACAAACAGTGTTTCAATTTGTAGGCTCAGTAGGCTCACATATGTCTATAAAAAGTAGTAGTAGTTCCGTAGATAAACATTATCAACGGAACTAGTGCCGAAATGAGAAAGCCACCTTATTCAATTCGATCCAGTTATTTATTAGCTTTCAAGTATAGCAATATACTTCCGTCCATAATTTATACGTTTTACGATAAAATTTAAATATAGAATCTTTGACGTAATATTTAGCGTCACCAAATACGACATACGATTTATAAGAATAAAAATGAGGTCAAATAAAGTCTACGCATATCAAGTCAAAGATAGGACCCGGTTATAATCTGTGTTATTCGAGTCACGCGTGCCTCGGGGCGCGTGAAAAACACAACGTGACGTAAAAAACGAGCCAAGATTTGTTTCAGTTACGAGCTTGTGACAAATAGAGAGCTTTCTGTCGGGGACGCTTAAGTGGAAATCGAGATAATGTCACACTATTTGTATTATTTGTCAATATAACAGCCCTGCAATTCTTTTACTCACTTTTCGAACTCACACAGCGGTTTTCGCATCGGCGGTCGCTCTCAAATCAGTCGTGAAGCAGTCATTTTATGATTCGGCATTCTGATAAACAATAAACTACAAGCTCCCACCTTTTCAGAATGCCAAATCATAAAATTACTGCCTCACGCCTGTTTGGAAGGGCCCCCCCGCCCAGCCCCCCGGTTTGGGTTTGAAAAGGCAAGGGGCTCCTCGCTTGCTTCGTTTATTATGTGTAAAATCTTTTTTGAAACCACTGCAGATAATCATATTTCCAAATAATAATTGTCATAATTCAAATTTATATGTATGAAACATAATTTGATAAACCAAGTGTAGATTAATTGAAAGCTAAGCTTAACGCTGAAAGTTGGAGACCAAAATAATATTAAATTCCTACTCGGTTATTTTAAAAACTTTTAAAGACAAATAATAATAATTGTAAAAATAACTCAAGAGCTAATTACATTAAATAAAATACCAAAAACTGGTTTTAATGCTGACGGCTTATTTATAGTAAAAAACATTGACTTTCCATTCAATAACAGCAGTGAATTTTTGCACATCATTTAGGTTTTTAAACATATTAAACTAAGCTTGATTAATTTTAGAATCGTCATAAGTTTTACACTTAAATGTTAAAAGTTTGTGTAATGATATAAAACTTACTATATTAGTACAAAATTGAAAGCTTTGCGGCTTAATACTCGCACTATAAAAGGCTAATATAATAAGTGACATACGACGTTATGCAATATGCATCAAATGGTTTTTAAATAATTGAAATTCTGCGTCACTATAATTATATGTAAGAATTAAATTATATTTAAATGAATAAAATTAACGCTAAATACAAAACAGATTAATCCCGATGCACAGCAAATGGCACAAACGATTTGTCACGGCACGCCGCGCCGGCGCCGGCACAAATGCGCTCCAGAGACAATTTGCGCTTTACTTGACGGCTATTTAACTATCACGATGGTGTAATTTAACTGTCTACTGTAACAAAGGTTTGCGTATTATTTACGTACTTCTATTTATTTATTTATACATTCTAAAACAATGTGTATGCCTAAAAAATACAAGAAAATATGACATCATAAATTTAACACATATACACATCAATTACATTAGAACATAAGAAATCTATCAAAGGAAAAAAAGGGTGCGTGTACTTATGTACGCGCGTAAGAAGTTATACTTCTTTGGCTTTCTTTATTTTTTTTTAATATAATTAATTAATAATTAATATTTAACGTAAACAATTTAATAATATTTAATATTTAGTATATTATTCAATTATTAATTAATATTAATAACAATTATTATTATTATTTTAATATATTATTCATTCAATTTAATAACTTGGTATGTTTCATAACCTTTTAACTAAGTAACAATAGGTCTTTGTGAAAAAGCATTGCTAAATTTCTTTGAAAAAATAATTAAAACTCCTTTATTTGTTTAAAAGGTAAATGTCATTATGGTCATTCAAAATTCTTGGCATAGCTGCTAACTTCACGCATATTCTATTTCTTTTTACTTGTAGATTGTCTTATTCCCATCTTGCTCGCGCACGCTATAATTACACTGACAACTTTCTGTCTCAGGTGCGCGCGCATCGTAAAATTTCACTCTCATCAATTTTTCATAACGCGCCTGAAGAAGTATAACTTCAAAAATTAAATAAACAACCACAAAATAAAAATGAAATAAAACAAAACAAAAAAATTATAATAATACCTAAAAATTAAAAAGATAAAAAATAACAATAACAGTAATAAACAAAACTAAATGAAAACTCAAACCACATTAAGAGCCCGCAAAACAAAGTTACGGTAAGTTGGTAGACGTGTTGTAAAACACATCAATATTTTACTTCTAGGAAAGATATATAAGTACCTACCTTTTGTGACACACTAGTTTTCACTGTTGATTTTTAAAACGTTTATTATAACTGATTCGCGAATTTACCTAGGAATAGCTTTTATCCCAATGTATGCAAAACAAATATCTGTTTCTAAGAAAAGTTCTGATAATATGAAAATTATAAAAAGGATAAAGCGCCCCGTTTTGTAGAAAGATTCCTTAAAATTAAATGACTGATCCTAAAAGGCTTCGAATGTTTTTTTGCAAAAGATTTATACGATCCTTGTTTGTTTAATAACTGAACATACAAAACTATCCGACCGGAAACGACGGTGTATTTCCATCACAAACCAATCGCCATTTCAAAGCTTGGCCTCACAAAATTTGGTTGAATAGCCATTCAGGTTATTCAATGAAATACAACATTTTATTTCAGATATTACATACGTGGTTAAACCTGGGTGTATTGAATTGGATACTGTCGACAAATTTTTTATTCCGCGTAAGGCACAGAACGCTAACCTACATACATACAAAATATATTAAGCTTATGTTGACGCAGTAACATTATTGCAACTGCGTAAATTTTTAATTAAGATGCCCTGAATGATCTTATTTTATAAACTTACGAGTTAGCATATTATGTGTGAAATTGAATGGTGTTCAAAGTATATTAAAGTAACGTATAATTCTAGTTCTTAACTGTACCAATTAAATGGAAGCACAGATATGGCAAAGACGTAACAGCTGCTTAACTAAGTTATTCCTTCTAAATGTTGTTTCAACCAGTTCGACGATAATTACACAAATAAAACCAACGGGATTGATTACCCAGATCTTGACTGGTCACGGTGGATTCTTGTCGTATCTTTTAGGTTTAGACTTAAGAGGCATCTTTCTGAAATTTACTATAAATGTTATACAAAAAGTTGTTAAAAGAAATAGGTAGTAGTGCTTAATCATTCGGGTTACCAATACCATTTGCTTAAGTTGTGTATAACAACAACCGTAAGTTATTTAATACCTCCGACGTCAACATAGTCAGGGAATTAGCTAGGAAATATATACTTATATATATATAAAAACTATACCAATTGCCCTTATATATTTACAACGTATTACATACAGTTTCATCTCGTTTATAGAACAAGGCAAAATCATAAAATAAACAGTTAATATATAAAACAAAGTCTCAAAGTAAACTCAATTTATCTATCCTCATCGTGAAACGTCAATATTAAAAGCCATCATCAAACAAAGAAAAATACAAAGTAATTCAATATCCACACAATATTCCATTTGTATGAGTTCTTAAAGTATCAGAATATTAATTTCAGATTCAATAATCAACTCTATATCATGAAGATAAGGGTTAGAATTCCATGTATGCGACTGTAAACTAAATTGACTCCGACAGGCCAACCCTACCACTTAAAATATCCCCTTTTGGGGTGGTTTTTTAGATAACAGTGATAACGAAGTGCCGAAATGTAAAATTGTCTCCGAAATGGTGGTTTTATATGACACTTTTCATTGTCGTGTAAAATATAAAACTACGACTAGTTTTTGATCTACCGTTTTTAATACAAAAACTCGTGGCAATAGTTCCAGTCATATTGTTATAATTTGTTTTGTTATATTTGAAGTGTGAATATGTGTGTAATGGTGAATGTGGTAAATTACAGAACAGATTTTTTTTACTTATGTAACTTTAATGACGTTGTGGTTTATGACATTTTCCTTTGAATAATTGTAATGTAGAGGGAGGGTAAAACTTGCTGAGTTTCGCGCCCGTTCTTCTCAGAACAAGGCCTCGTGGTAGTCTTGCTTTTTCGCGAATTTTGTAAACGTTTTGAAATTCATAAGCATGCGCTAAGACGCATCTAATCTGAATAAACGTATTTTGATTGATGAAGAAACACATTTTTTTAATATGACATAGTTGCATGTTGATATATAGACATGTTTGTTTTTATATTTATGTCTGATAATGCTAATTAACATATAATTTTTAACTTATCATTACAGTAAACATAAGGTAGACGCCCTATTCTCTATACTATTAGTATATTATGATAAAATGTAAAATCGATTTCCATATAAAACTTTAATGGTCCGAGACTTATGTTGGGCAAGGACCTGTATATTTATCGTATCCAAGAAATCCTGGTGATTTGCATAAAAAAACATAAAAATGCACATAAGAGCAGTGTCTAGTATTCATATATCTGAAGAGAATATCTGATATTAAATTGCGTTCATTATTTCCTATTATTAATTTGGCACTATTCCAATATGTTATAGAAATGGAAGCCAAAATCAAAGGAAGAATCTATAGTTACGTTAAAAAGAGGAACCGTTGTTCCTCTTTTTAACGTAACTATAACATAAGATTGTAACAAATTTTCAACATTTTTGAAGTTATACCTCTTTTGGCGCGTTAGGGAAATATGATGAGAGTTAATTTTTACGATGCGCGCGCAAACCGTCACAAAATGCCGACACCTTCGTTTTCTATTGTTAGCTTCGTTTTTTCTAGAAACGTAAAATACAATTTTTAAAACGATTTTTATCTTGTTACGCCAAAGAAGTAACTTCTAACGCGTGTAGATAAGTACAAACACGATTATTTCCAGCACGAAAACATTTTTTTTAAATTTCCTAGCCATATGCGAAGCCGAAAACATCGCTAGTAGGTACATTACAAAATATTTACGCCAGCCTAAATATATTTAAAGCATTCAATCAATTTTTATTAATATTTTCAGTAATTAATTTCAGCTTTCGAGAGCAAGTAATCTTTTTACAAATTTAATCAGCTGAAAAATGCAACAGAGTCATTAAACTAATTAATTCCATTAGGTTAACGGGTGTGTACCTGGTACATTTCAGTATGATATGCACATGATTTTATATGTTATGGTTGATTATTAATAGCATTTCCTTAGTTGACATCTAATTAAGATAATAATAACAAATTTTCCACCGCTCTATAAGAGCCTTATATGGAAGCCATATTAGCCTGTTATTTCGTTGGTATATAAAAAAATAACAACGCAATTCGACTAATACTAGCAATTAATGTGACTAATCCCCGGCTAACCACCAATGGACTTTCTTTCTATGGAGTATAATAATGGAGTATATAATATAAAGAGCGAATATTTCTTTATATTCGCTCGAACGGTGATCCTTCATCGTTCAAACATCGTGAGGAAACCGACATGTCTTAGACCCAAAAAGTCAACGGCATGTGTCAGGCACTGGAGGCTGATCACCTACTTGCCTATGAGATTGAAAAATGATCATGAAATAGATTCAGAAATCTGAGGCCCAGACCTAACGGTTGTAGTGCTACTGATTTATTTTTTATTTTTAAATTTAAGAAGTGATTTGATAAAATTACGATGCGTCGGCGATGTCTTACATGCTTGATTCTAACAGGCTTTTCTAATTTTTACCTAAGTTCGTATGATACTGTTTCTTGATTTTGAGGTCTAGTGGTTACTAGTGTCTAGGTTTGTAGTTTGAAGACTTGAACAATTTCTCAGAACTTTCAGGCACAATTGGAAGAATGTCTTTGCTTTTTCACGCCTCTCTGAAAGTAACGAGGTTTGTATACGGTCACAAAATACAATGATTTTTTGACTAATAAAATTAAGGTTTGTTTATTTGCGCTATATTAAGTCAACTCTTCTAAGTTTGTGTCAAAAAAATAATTTTATTATGAGCGACACTGAATTTAACAATACATGATAAATGAAGTTAAAAAAAAACAATTGATGTGGAAGTTAATATATGGCCAAGGACTATTTTTTTTTAATTTAAAGTGACATTACTTCAAGTAGACCACTTACCAGTAAGGTGTAAGGCGTAAACTATTAGCAAAACTACTGGTTGAAACATTAATAGACATAGGAAAATCCAGCAGTCAGTCTCAGTATAACGGTGCAAAATTGAAAAGACGCTTCCGACTTATCAATTTACCTAACGAAGTGCACGCCCTAATTCGACAGGGTTGGCACTCCGCCAAAACTGTAGCTTAGCTTTCAAATTATAAGTCGACCTACTTTGCGAATTTACTGATATTGTAGGTGAGCTATGAAAGTTCAAGAATAAAACTAAATTGTTATGACTGTATTCAGAAGCTTTTATGATTGCGTGACATTTAAATCCAATTACTTCTTAAGGTATAACTTAAATTAAGTTATTTAACTGATAGCCTTGACTGGTTGGTTTTAAATTGCTTTTATTCCAAGGTCTATTTAGCAAAGAACCTAAAGATTTAAGGCTAAACGACCAAGAGTAAGAATCAAAACATTACTGAAAAATAGACATAGACATATATCATTTATTAAAAACAAAAACACACACACATAACACACAATCAATGAAAAAAAATTAAATAAAAAATATAACGAGAGATATAATAAATTTTTTTTTTTTTTTTTCCTTTTCCCATTCAGTTCGTTTCAAGTATGTAATGCGTGTGTGCTGTGGCTGTAGGCCCTGGCTGAGCATTATGCTGAGGAGCAGAATGTTCCACAGCGCTGGTCATTCTGCCAGAGACCACATCAGCTAGTTTGCGCCTCAGTCACAAAAAAAATAATGTATTAATACTTAGTAGTAAATAATAATATTAGTAAAAGTTAGCAGTGTAAGTAATGAAGTCTAGTGTAATGTGGTGTGAAGTAAATAAAAAAAAATAAAATAAAAAAATTAAAAAAAATAAAATAAAATAAAATAAAATAAAATAAACTATTAATGCCCATAATACAATTAAGGTGTAAAAAACTACTTGTACTGAAAAAATTGACTTGAAAGTATCATTGTACGATGGAGACACAAAACCCAGGAAAGCTTTTATTTTTGCAATGTTACCTTGAATAGTAACAATTACACAATACAACTTTAGTAAAGACTATCACTCTTATTGAAGGTCTAGCATCCTTTTATTAAATAATTATACACATTTATATGAATTCCTGTTGTATATACTTTCACAAAATTGAAGATATCTGATAGTATTAAAAATCATTTACTGAGCGAGCAACGCCACCCAAACCAGTTTAATATAATGAAGAACCTTTGAAGTACACTTTATTTCCAGACAATAATAATTATGCGCTCATTTTCCGTGTTTATTATGGCTTAGTTTGAATTTTCATTCGCCGTTTATTTTCAGTTGCCATGCGGAAAATTTATAAATGATAAATTTTCGCGGCAAAGATGTTTCGTGAATTATGAGAGTTATTTATTTAATTGTACAGTGTGGTTTAAAATGTTTGTTGCTTTTAAGTTATTAAAATATTGTGGAAGTGTTTTTAATTAACTATAAAAGCTCTTTTAATACATATACAATACCTAACATATGTTTTCAACTGTCACCGTATTGACATTTAACAGCCCCAGTCAACCCGCGATCATGACGAATATAAAGCATATCAATTTTTTTAAATATTCAAAAACTTGTGATAGAAGTTTTCATCCAGTAAAACTGTATTTCCTTTAACTATCAAAGAAGCCGTAAGGTGTGAAGTCAGCAAACACAAAACTAGGTCGCGAATTGTAAAGCGCTACAGTAGTTGGTACTTGCCGAGTACTTTCAAACAGAAACAGTTATTTTTAACTTTGCATTGAACAAACACCGCCGTTATTAGTTGAACAAAGATAATTGGGATATTTGACGAAAATTTTTCCTCAAAATCGGAATTTATGTAAGCAATTAATATTGAAATTACCATGTTTTGTTATTATAACTTTAAAATAATTAAAAAACTAGTGGTACCAAGTCCAAGACTTATACTTTTGGACTTGGCGTAAGATGTAGTGATAATTTTTATCTAATTGGTGATGAGAAGTAGGTAAGCGCCTGGAAGAGATCGCTCGATAGCGATAAGGCCGCCAATTGCCCTCCTTTTCATTTAATATTGACAATTTTATTATGCTATTGAAAATTAATACTTAATAAATGAAAATAAATAAACAATCAGCCTTTCTGTGCCAGTTAAATGCAGTAGAAATCGATTCGATCCGACGTCCTCAGAGATGAGAATCGCACGCTTAATCTTGGCCTAGTGGATAAACTCTAAAATACAGTATTAAAAACATAACCATTACATATTAGTTACTTTAAACACAAAAAGCCACCTACAATGATTATCACATTGTATTATGAGTATTTACCGTTTGCCCTTCTAAGAATACGTACAATATCATGATTACCAGTTGTATTGAGGACATTGAGAGCTACCAATACTTAAAAACAACCCACTGGCAAGCCTATAGCAGCCTTAATGTCTCTGGGCAGCGATGTGAGTAATGAAAAGCTGCATGATTCGAGGGTATGATCATTTTACCTAACCTACGAATGTATAACGTACAGACAACTTTTTTAAACAAAGATTTAAATAACTTATGAAATGCTCGACAGATTGTTATGAACTTATATGTGGTTATTTAAAACACTAACGCGAAACGCAAAACTTTTAATTAAAATATAACGCAGTGCCGTGAAGTTTCACCGTTATAGTTAGTTGTATAAAATTAATCTAGCAAAAGTACTTGATTTGTGAAAATATATTACTTGCTATTGAAGTTCGTTCGCGTGCAAACTGGCTAGCTTTTAAAATATTTAAGATATTTGGTCTGATGGGATCGAAATGACGGGAGAAGACTTGTGCTAGAAGGAGAATGAGAAAGATAGATATTCGGACTCACACCGAAGATAAACTGTTGAGAAGTGATTTGCAAAGTTAAAGTTAAAACGAGGCGAAAAGAGGCTGTTACCGACGAAAACATAAAAAAATACCCAAAAAATAGTTCTGGATAAAGTGAAGTTGATTAAGATAGTTGATACCCTAAAGATATCAAAAGGACGTGTTGGACATATCCTAGATGAATATCTGCGCGAGCTCCCAATCGATCAAAAAAACAGAAAATTGATGATTCTGATCTGTGTTTGAAACTGTTCAATCGTAATAAATCCGAATTTGATGGAAAGATTTGGCCCCTAGCGACTGTTTCCTGTTCTGAGACCTCAAGAGATTGCTCGCTGAACAGACATTTTGCTCTGATGAAAAGGTAATCGCTAGCTGTAGCCTATTTTGAGGCTATAGACAGAGGCTATAAAAATTGTATGAGTGCTTTAATCGTTATATCGCTCTCGAAGGCAACTATATTGAATAATGAAATCAAATTCTATCAAAAGATTTTTCTATGTTAGCCTAAAAACTTTTCAGTCCATCTGTTACTACATTACAAAAAAAATATCTTATTATAAATCTCAACCAGTAGTGTTGGCCTTGTGGCTTCAGCGTGCGACTCTCCTACCTGAGGTCGTAGGTGCGATCCCCGACTGTGCACCAATGGACTTTCTTTCTATGTGCGCATTTGACATTTGCTCGAACGGTGAAGGAAAACATCGTGAGGAAACCGACATGTCTTAGACCCAAAAAGTCGACAACGTGTGTCAGGCACTGGTGGCTGATCCCCTACTTGCCTATTAGATTTAAAAATGATCATGAAATAGATTCAGAAATCTGAGCCCAAGACCCATAGAGGTTGTAGCGCCACAGATTTTCTATTTTTATAAATCTAAACCGTTATCCTTCAATCAATTTGAATCCACTTTTGAACACACACAACAAATAGATCAAGATCGGTCCGACTGTTTAGTAGTTTAACTACAAACACACGCACAGACATTTTATATATATATATATTTATAATAGTTAAGGAATAAATGGGCTTGTCTAATTGTATTATCTGATATTGACTGATATATATATACCTATATACATATCGACGTAGGAAAGCACATTTGCTGTAAGTAGACATATTGCAATTGTTCACCAGAGCCAAAAAACTTTATTAATTTCGGAAAAAAATTAATAGTGTCTGACCTATCCATTTTGTACCATTTTTGAAACATATATTTATTTAACTGCAGTCACATGCAATGTAAACTTTTTATCCAAAGTTACAAAGTACGTGTTTGGCTAGTTACAGCAAACAGTTTTTAAATCACAAACCTTTAAAACGCTGTAACTAAGGAAGAAAAATTACGCGCGGAAATATTATCAATTTACAGGCGGTAATTGCTGTATGCAGGAAATTTAGTATTTGGGTACTTTTAATTGCAATTCAAGATGTAAATTAGTTATAATTATTAGATCTAGAAATCATGGGTCATTTGGTAATGTAATGTTTGGTTGAAATAAAATGTCGTAAATGGTAAAAAAAACAAAACTGTAGGTTCCCTAAACTTGCTGTAAGTAAACGAATTAAAAATCACACGCCGCTGAAATGCTTAAGTAGCGTTAAGTTTTAAATGGGAAGAAGTAAGTATTTGTAAAAAAAAAAATGCAGATTTTCTTTTGCTGTAAGTGCAAAATGTCTGAAATGACTAGATTTGGTCTACATACAGCATTTAATCTTGCTAAAAATAATATAAGTACGGGGTTTTCAACGGCGTATGTAATTTTTTTCATCGTAGAGAACAGGACCAGGTCATTCGATGGCTTTTTTCTGATTCTAATGCAGGAAAAAGTCACTTTAGGTATTTTGTCTACTTACAGCAAATTCTTTCCTACGTCGATATGAACATCTTGGATATAGAATATATATATTTATTCTAAATCCATGAACATTGACTACCAGCGTGCTGCTGACACGGGTCACGTGGTTGTTCTAAATTTTAACAGCTGAAGGTGTTCGATACACCAACAACAGCTCATTAGAACAGTATCATGTATGTGTGAATAGGTGTAAGTTGTATTTAAGATGTTGTTTTATAACAATGAATTAGATTTGAATATTGCTCTATCTTATTCATTTCTCGCCTCCTCTCAAAGTGCCTTCTCTCTCCCTCCTTCTCGACTCCTTCAACCTTGAACCCCTGATCCTATCCGTAGGGCTCCGGGGCCTCGCTGCCTTATGTCTCTTGGTGCAGACATCCCGTACTTATTTATATATTCACTATTTATGTGTTAGGATACTTCTGTAGGGCTTAGGGGATCCGTAGGGTCTCACCTTCTCATTTATTTATTTATCCAAAGCAGTCTGCTACACATACACTATATATATAGTATATGACCCTCCTGATATTTATTATATGTGTATAAATATATAAATACACATTCCACTGGCTGACAATCCAAGGGACACGTAAATATAAGTACAAGTCACTTGTACACAAGAATAAGTCGATATAACTGTATAAACCAATTTCTCGTTTCATTCAATATAGAGTTTTATGTGTTTTAAAAATCTTATTTATACAAAACCGTGGACACATTTTTGTTTAAAAATATCATGTCGCCTACGTCGTTTTTTTATTAATTAACATAAACTTAAACGTACATAATTGTATGTCTAGGGTTTGTTTTGCGTTTCCACGGCATTGTTAGCCGGCACAAAAGTTGCGTGGAGTCGCTCGCGGCACGTCTCATTAAGAACAATGATTGCGTCGCGTCTGTTTTGTTTTTAAGGCTTCTCTTTGTAGAAGAGAAAGTTTAAGTGAAAAGAATGTGGGATGTCTGTTGTATTGTTTATTTTTTTTATACACTTCGCAATTAATTTTAACAATAATGTTTGCTTGTATATATTGCCTCCGTTTATTTTCCAAGTACTTTGTTTTAAGCTGAGTTCTTAAGGTGATAGATAGCTTATGTTTAAGCATTCGACGTTTAGGGTGAGATTCTTAAATGAGACTTACGAACTATGACTTTAGTATGTTAAAATATAACAATACATATATTCGCTTGTAAATATCACAATTAAACTACTCTCAATATTTCTATGTTCTTAATTACTTTGCTTGTACGAAGGATATATTGTTAAGAAACTGACATGTCTTTGACTTAAAACTTAGGAAGACCCAGAATAAAGGCCTGATTTATATTATAAACATCATCTACTAAATGTTTCACCGCCACTGTATTAATATATTGTTCATGAATGTTATGATATTATTTCAAATTGTTAACTTCATTTTGTCCTTTTTTTTTTGTTATTAACATTTTGTTGCATATAGAAATATAATACAATTGACATAATTACATGAAAAAGAGGGCAACTGGCGACCTTATCGCTTTCGAGCGATCTCTTCCAGGCAACCACTATAAGAAAGAAAAAGTTATTAAATTAGATAAGATAAGCAAGAAGTGCAAAATACATAAGACATATAATTATTTAGACAAAACTAATGGAACACAACAGAACAATTAAAACATATGTAGTCAAGTCAAGTCAAAATCTGTGTAATTGCGCCGGTTTAACTAAAAAGTTAAAAAGTTCATGTTTCGTTTTATAGTAAATATAATGCGATAAAAGAAGAAATTATACATACGTTTTAAGACATTTTTTATTATTTTAATGTTACTAGTGCAGAAACTAATAGCTAGCAAGTCTACAATACAATAATTTCAATACGATACAATTTTAAAGTCAAATGCCCTAGCGAAACCTGGAGATGAGCCAAACGTCCCATTTTTTTCGCTTACAAAGACTTGTTCTTTTGAGAGGACATCAAGCGTCCTACATGAAGTCTTGTAAGACATGCTTGACATCTGTACCTATTGTTGGGAATTTCAAACTTTCCCATGCTTGAGTAAAAAATAATGAATTGCTTGAAAAAATACGCTTAAACTTCCTTAAAACATATAATTGTGATGATTATATGATCATTTGTTGATGATTGGCAGCTGCAGCGAGAACAGTATTTTTGTTAAAATTAACCAGAAATGGATTAATTCATATAAAATAAGATACTGATCATCTCCGAGTTTGTCGTGACACGGAGATTAATTTAAATTTTAGGGCTTTGAGGGTTTGATGGTGACCTACGGGCGTTGATCTACATATTTTATTTATTTAGAAAACTATAAATATTTTTTAAATCTAAATGTCTTTTAAAAGGTTTACAGATTCACTAATAATATATACAAAGTGCGTTTAGGGTGTGAGTGTGTATTTATGTATGTAACTGAAGTCTGTGTGTTAAACTCGGCTTGATTTAGTGACATTAAATGTCTGATAGTGGTTTAATGAAAAACGTATGTAAAACTCATATTATAATCACAATTCAGAAAATTCATCTTTCTTTTCAGCGAGCCGATTCATGGGTTTTGTTTGCGTACCGTTATTTGTATGATGGTGTCCATTAACAAATATCTCGAAACATAAAATATTAATAAACTATTTTGGGTTGCCTGGAAAAGACCACTTAGCAGACACGATAACCAAAAAAAACAAATAAACTAATATATATATATATATATATAATACCAACGTGACGCAATTTGAAATTTCCATACAATTTAAAATAACAATTTGTATGAAGCGTGGGAGCTCACCTGGTGTAAAACGCACTTGTAATCTGTTAGATGGCTTCATTAAAAGGGTCCACTTAGGGGTCATTCCGACCCTGACCCCAAGAACCCACTTAGTGCGAGCTGTAAAATTAAAGTGCGCGATTTTCACAGGCTTCAGAATAAGTGGTTAGTTTATTTAAGTGCTCAGTCCAAACCGAGCTTAATAAGCTTGAAACTTAGTTTAACATTTTTAAAATATTTAAAAATACAGAAAGTTTATGTCTATATGGCCATTTAAAGCTAATGAGTCATATAAGTTATAAGAATATAAGATTTAATCCTGATTATAAATTATAGTACATTCTAATATCTCTATCTCTATAATCATATAGTACATTAAAATATATTACATTTATATAAATTCCTATGGTTTTTTAAAATAGCTTTTGATCACAGAAATCTATTCACATACATCTATATTATTCTATGTCGAATCAAATCAAAATTTATGTGATCATATTGGTGACTATGTACACTTATGAACGTCAATATTAAAAAAGATACATCTAAATTGACATTTTCTACCAGTTCCCACATCAAGGGCGTAAGGTGGGTACGGGTGGGTGGTAATCTGTCAAGTAACTCTTTTTAAACGCCTACTTTTAGTGTACAAGGAAATAGTAAGGAAGTGCAACCATTATGCCTTTCTACAATGGTGTATATTCCGTGAAATTAGAATAAAATTTTAAAATTCGTGAGTCGTGACTCAGTTCTGATTGCTGATCTATAACAATCATAGACAAGAGCCACGAAAATAAGTCATTTAGCACTGATGCGACCTCAAATCCCATAGCAGTTCTCTTTCCACGGACTATATTATTAAATTGTAGTAGTACAACGGTGATACTATACACAGTTGAACTCACACGCGAATGACCTTGACATAACGCATATATGACCTTGACCCTGCGGTATCGCGCAAATTGTTTAAATATTTAAGATGTATTCGTGTTAACAAGCTCAGGTCATCTCACAGTTGGTTAATTAGTGATGGATTTGAGTATAAAAAAAGGATTATACTGAGATGCGTACCAACCACTGATTAGGATCAGATGTTTTTTTTTTTAAATTAGGCGGTTAATACAGTCAGGAGACCGTACTCGTATAATGAATAATACAGTGTAAACTCTTTATAACGACATTCGTTATAACGAAAGTGTTTGGTTTAAAACGAAACCCATACATTAATAGACTCTTTATAACACCACAGCCATTCTTTCTTACGAAGAAATATTTTCATATTTAGACATCAACAACATACTTAAGTGTTATTGTTTTTATAATCAGCTTACAAAACTAACCTTTTGAGGTGCCGTAATTTCTAAGGAAGACACCTGAGGTCATAAACAGCCGTCTCGCCTTTGTTATTGTTAATTGCATTAACACGTGTCATTAATCTTAGATTACATTGCCTGTCATAGCATAACACGTCAGGCAAAGTTAACAGAATATATGTGTTTAGAATAATTTACCTATTGATAGTAATAAAATTAGAAATTATTGTAATTGGTTAAATTTGGTTATTATTTCTCTTCCCTCCCTATAACAGAAACTCTCTATAACGAATAAAAATGCTCGGTCCTTTGAGATACGTTATAAAGAGTTTACACTGTATATATTTTTACTGGATTTTACTTTGTACAGTTAAATTTATTTTCAAACAATTTCGCCATAAAAATCTGTTTTATCTCAACGACACCTTTATAACAGCAAACTCCTTGATGAGATGAGATTTGGTGGATGGCTTAGCGAACCCCAAAACAAGCATTTATTCATAAAAGCTAAATCCGTCTATTAAATCCTCTTTTGAATTATTCTAATCATCTTTCTCTTTCTCGCAAATCGTGTTCCGTTGTAACTGAAAGAGACAGACTAGTGCTTTAGGTAAAACGTGTAATAATTTATGTTCTTTCATCAAATATTACCGGAGTACATATTTATATTATATTTCTTCCTCAAATATCAGTTTCTTCTTACGCGTAGAGTCGCGAGCGTAATGTATAATTTGTTCGAGTTTTCGATAAGCTTCGAAGCCTATTTGCGGTCGGGACGTAAACCCAAAGTACACATGAATATTTTAGTTTCCCCACGCACCTTCCAATATAAAACTTTTACAAATAACAATGTTATCAACGCTTCATGAAAGTAGTTCGTTTTGTATTAAAAGTTTCATAGTCGTAGGGTATCAATTTTGCGATTGATATAAAAAAAAACTGCAAAAAGCCTTAACAATTTACGAGGAGAGAT
This sequence comes from Pieris macdunnoughi, assembly GCA_905332375.1. Lineage (NCBI taxonomy): Eukaryota > Metazoa > Arthropoda > Insecta > Lepidoptera > Pieridae > Pieris > Pieris macdunnoughi. Next base: position 4,662,937 of record CAJOBZ010000014.1, on the reverse strand, counting down.
ATAAACATTTAAAAAAGTTCTTCAAATCCTACCTTATGGGCATAGACATAAATTAATCAATGAAAGACCTAGGTTCTACGACATTTAATTTATTTGTTAAGCTAAGCAAAACCATAATAGTTCCTCGCAGGGAATTAAATGCAAAACATCACAACATATCGCAAGTGGTTAAAGAAAGCTGTGTTTGAGACATTTCATTCGAAAAATACTTTATAAATTTATGAATCTTAAATTATACCTTATTCTATTGTTGCATTATCTGAAGAAAATAATCTGGTCACCCACAACACGTTCCTGTGTGACCATATTCTTCCGACGATAAATAAAATAAAAAATCAAAGGCTTATTACTTTAAAATATGTAATAAAAGAAAACCATATAGGTATACAGTGAATGAAGAGTTTTCATACATGTGTGTGTGCTTGATATATATTCATTTGTGTGCGTGAACGATCATATAAAAGTGGATCCCGTCTCCGTAGACTGTCTCACCTCTAACCACTACAAGTAATAACATATATTACCTGTTTGGGATTTAAGTAACGAATATGTGCCTGCATCCTCTTTTTCTATACTAATATTATAAAGAGGAAAGGTTTGATTTTTTGTTTGTTTGAAATTAATAGGCTCTGAAACTACTGGACCGATTTCAAAAATTCTTTCACCGTTGGCAAGCTACACTATTCCCGAGTAACATAGGCTATGTTCCCTTTTTAAAAAAAATTAGGAATGCTTACTAAAACTTGAATAATCTAACCCAAGTGTAAAAAAATAAACAAAAAACTTCCTTCAATCGTGTGCGCTGCGAAAACTATTAATGATATAACAAAATGATGTATCACAATTTTTCAGGACACATCACTATCTATAAAAAATGTCACGACAGCATGTCTCTATCTTTTATAGTTACGTCACAATAATCGTCTTTTTATTAATTTTTTTATTAAAATACCACCGCTAGAAAATGCTCTTTATTCGTATCCTTATCAAAATAATTACCAACGTTTCACATAAGCTACAATTTAATGGCATAACCACCAAAAAAGCATGGTGGATTGGTGTTCTCCTGCCGTTTCTCATGAATAGTTTACTACTATGTAATATAACAAAAATCTTAGCCACAGCAACGCTTGGCCGAGTCTACTAGTGTTTTATAATTCTACGTCTATCAACGTTGGTAAACTACGTCCGTAAACTAAAGCTTCCGTGTTATTCATAAACTCGTATTATTTCCCATACTTCACAAACAACTTTCAAGACACGAACAGGTATTACAAATAAAATATTCAGTAATATCACTGCGGCACCGGTAAATCTGTCTATTATTTGTGAAGAAATAGTAGCAAGGAATTTTATTACATCGATTCGTTCACTGTGTTGGCTTTTATTACCTTCTAAATTACAGCTTAACGTCGTGAAAGTACTGTACACATGCTATAGTGGAGTAATTGGAAAAGGGGCTGATTATGAAATGTAGGATTATGTTTTTGTATATGGTAGATTTTTTAACTTAATATTTGGACATAACTTATAATTAATGTTAAAATTAATGTATTTTCACGCTGAATATTGGAAAAATGTTTTTTAATACAGTTGCTCAAAAAGTGGCGTATTGCAGGGACGTATAGCGTTCGGGATGTGGGCTATTACACACTCGTGCTTTTTTTTTACCTTTTCCGACTAGTGCGTTTTCTTTCCCAACTGTCAAAATAATGTCTATTAAAAAGAAAAAACCAACCACGAAGTTTTTACTAAAAAAAATTCATAGAAATTTTTATGATTCATGCAAATATTTCTAAAAAGAAGCTTTGCTTACTGCTTTGTTTCAATATAAGATTTAATGATTTGATTCAATGAGTTAGGTTAGATTTCATTTCATTTCATATCAATAAAAAAATTGTACTGAAGACTTGGCTGTATGGGCATAGTTCCCTTTGCCTACCCAGAATGGGTGAAGAAAAATAAAATATCTGCTTATATTCTTTTACGGTGGGCGCCATTTTCCAAAAATGTTCTTTGAGCGTTTAGTTGTTTGTTATATTATATATTAAATATACAAGAATAATCATACGAAATAAATAATAGTTTGTCTCAAACAGTAAATAAATATGCAACCTAAAACTTCTCCAGTTAGTATAAAAAACTGTACCAATGTATATGTGAACAATAATTTGTATAAGAAATAAATGATTAGTGAGTTGAGTTTATTGTTTTTTTATTATTTTATTAAATTGCATAATTTTTTCGCAACTGTATTAAAAATAGTTGTTCAGTACACGTGCGGAACCGTCATTGCAACTTGTTCCGACTGTCAACCCTCACCTTCGGCTGCGCTTCGGCTCGGGTAGACATTTGTCGAAACTCTTTGCAATGACAGGCTTTCCGAACTTGTAATGAAATATACTATTTACTACACATACCGACATTTTGTTAATTAAACCAAGTATTGTAATTTATGAGAAAATATTTATGACCCTTAATATCCCCCATATATTTTCGATTTTGCTAGAAGAATTCGTTTAAGTGGGTATTGCCTACGATTCTATAGAGTACATTCTGATGCAGGTCCTAGGTGATTTCAAGTGAGAAGAACAAGTATGAAACCTATGTTTGTTTTCAAGCAGTTTTAATAGAGTAGGTACCTGAAACCTGCAGTGTAAGTGACGTAGCAAGAGTTCCTAATGGAGTATATAGTAATAAAATTTGTGTGTCTGTTTACTTAATAGTTTAAATGGGGAAGTAGGCTATTTAATAGCAAACAATTGAACACAAAACCTTAAATTTAGCTTAGGGCTTAATTTGACATTTTCTGATAACGTAATAATATTTTTTAATAGTGTAATATTTATCTATATTATGTAATATGAATAATATAAAAATTTACTATAGTGATATGGGTCATAATATATGTAACTTCTATGTAAAATTCCTTTTAAGACGCCATTATGTGTCGCAGAATATGCGAACTGTAGATTGTATCACTACAACATTTTTGTACCATACTTTTGCAAATAAATTATTATTATCATTTAATAAAATAAAATTAGTTTGAAAAGCCAGTGTTTTAGATTTTAACATTAAGATGAGTGCTAATAGGTTTATTTTTATTTTATTACATGTATGGATGTTTGTATGTTACAAGTGTTTTTGTTATTATTTCCAAAATCAATTTATTGTTTTATTATATTGTGGTAGTTCTTGCAAACACGCAGTTTTGAACTACAGGATACAAATACTGGTATAAGATAACCAAACAGCAGAAGCAATTTTTGTAAAATATAGTTAGTTGTATTTTTAAACAACGTCTATAATCTACGTACTGTATGTTATTTGCAGTCTTTTTTCTTTCAATATAGAGTTAAATCAGCACATGTTCATCTTTTTAAGAAAATGAAATCCGTAGTTGGAGGTTATTCTTCGGTCCGCTTCAAACTTCTCCACCCAACTCAAAATTTATAAAGTTTCTAGCGGCTTGAGATGGAATATGAATTTTATTTTGAACTGTTTGTTAGAAAATCTTTATCGGTTTAGAATTTCAAGTACGTTTACGGACAATTTATTTACATAATATAAACTAAATATAGGTCTTTATAGGCAAACAGGCAGGTAGCTCACCTGATATTAAGTGATACACTCACATTACTAGGAGGCTCGCTCGCGGAGTGCGTTCTCGGCCTTTTAAGAAATGATAAGCTCTTTTCTTGACCCTAAGTCGAACTGGTTCGGAAATACTTCAGTCGGCAGCGTTGCCACAGCGGCACTAGAGTTACATAGTGGTGGTGCGCTCAGTTGTGGACGTCGAGGTGATACGGATGGTATTTTGTATTCTGCCTTGATGTCCGATGATGAAACTCAGCTGCAGGTATTAGTCCGAACAACTCCTCTGAACACTATCCATGGTAAATGCGGTAGAAGATTCAGAAAGGACTGACAAATTATTGCTATCTATGACATTTATTTGGGGTAGCCAACATCAGATCTTTACATCAAGGTCAATAATCAATAGAGTCTGGCTAATGAAAGTTGATACTGAAAAAGCGCGGCAAATTTAAAAAATATCAGCATGGCAGCCCTAAAGTAAAAAGGAAAGTTGGAACAACTCACTTTGATACTTTGACATTCATTTTTATTTTACTAGTAAGTAGATTATTGGCTTGCCTTCTGCACGTTTCGATGCAATGGTACGCAAAAAGCGATGTCTCCATGCAGCTATATCATATCGTTCAATTATTAATGAACGTTCATTTTTGATTTTCTTAAATTCATAACCGTTGGCCAATAATCTCAAGACTATCTGTAAAAGAACAATAACATTACCTAAAGTAACTAAAACTAATATTTACTTATTTAAAATAAAAAAATATCAAGACATTTTGACCGTACTAACTTTAGTGTTGTCATATAAAAAGTTTGCAAAAAAATCCAGTATCTACTTTCGTTAGCCAGACTCTAATCTCTCAATTTTCACCTCGGCCAAAAATTCAACTTCTTACGGTGATGTGACCTTAAACGTTATATAAATGAAGATAAACTTATAGAATATAAATTTGTAACATTAATCCAATAGAAAGGTTCAAAGTTTTGACAGCCCTTGTCAAGTGTGAGATCAAAGAGCATCATTTATCAAAAACTTTAATTAATATTCATCAAAATAAATTTGAGATGACATGCAATTATGTTAATTATGCTCATGTTATTTTTTTTATCACTAAGTGATATATAGCTCTATAATTTTTATAAATTGCATTCTGGCAATACCTAACAATTAAAGACTGCATCAAAATAATATGAATGAACGGGTAATACTGCTAGTTAATATATTCTATAAAAACCAAAGTTTAATAATGTAAATTGTCACAAATGTCACTGCAGTCGCTCGTTTTCTTAATCACGGGATGGCGCCAAAAAACGTGTTGCAACTAGTAATAAGTAAGCTATGAAAAATACTATGGAGAGAAAAGCTAGGGAAAAAAAGAAATAAAAGCAACAATGTGTCTTTAAATAGTGGTCAGGGTAAGTTTTAAAACCGCGTTTTATAAATATTTAACTTATAAAATTCATATAAAGAGAAAAAAACAAAACATAAAGTTTATTAAAGTTAACCAAAACTCAAACATCTAATTAACTAGTCGACCAACAGTTTGCGTTCAAAAGATTAAAAGCCGAGCAAGAAAACTTTAAAATTAACTATCGAGGCTTAACAGTGTTGAATTATGTAACAACTTTGAAGGAACGAGCTGGTGAACCCAGCACATATAGGTTTCTTGCGACTTTGTTTACGGAACTAGGATTAGACTTCTTAAAACCACAACATTCTTTTATAACTTTCAAAAGAACTTGTATACAGACTGCTAAATTAAATTATAAACATTTTGTACATACGCTTCGTATTGTCATTGATTTAGTGATACAATTAATTAAAAATAAAGGAGACCTTATTACATAGTAATGTAATATTTATTTGCTGACCTGTGAGTGGCTGTAAAGCTTTCAACTTCAATATTACCTTGCAATACAATATTTGAATCTCAGCCTAAAAACTCTTTGCTTTAAAGATAGTAAAGGGTTAATGCTCCCCTTTAACCCTTTGTTTAGTGGTCGTTCAGATGTTTGGTATGCCTCATTCTAATTAGTAGCACATGCTTATAGTTCAAAGGTGAAAGATATTTCCTCGGTAATATGTATAAAATTATTAAAAATCCTACAGTAATATTTTTAATATGAAACAGAAAAGATACTTCAACTTGTGCGGTACATTAGTTGGTAGACTGCTATATTACAAAAGATTCTTTGGGGTAGATAAAATAACTTAATTATATATAAAAAGTTAAGTATAGGCATCTAAAAATAGGTCACAAAGCGCACTGGCGCATGCACTATTCCCAGCTTAATTGCGTGCACGCATACATACGCGCGAAACAAGCAACACCAATTTTTGTGGCTACGTGCTAGTGTCTATAAAGTTTGAATAAAAATAAATTTGAAATGTAAACATGAGAATTTTAACATAATAAATATTATGTGGAATTAATAAATAATATGCATAATGCATATGCTACATACACACCAGTTTTATTCTGTAGGTCTGTAAAAAACAAAACATTTTGTATCGGTTTAAAGACCATAGACTTCCACCACAGAATTCCTTTTAAATAAAATTCTGAAATACAATTTAACAGCAAGTTTATGAAGCAATAATAACAGGGATGTTAATATTTTTGTATTTACGACCGCTCTGTCATTTTTGCGACATAAATTGTTTTTGATGGTGTTTAATTCATCTTAATGCGGAATTTTATTGTTCACTTCATTTTATTTAAAGTGATAATAATGGAGACGCTGTATCTTTTATCAACCTAGTTTAAAAAAAGACTATTAAATTCAATTCGAAAAGTTTATATCTAGGCTATTAGATTCCATGTTTCGTAAAATATAGAATCAAACCAATTGTAGTAAAATAATGGTATATAAACGACAAACGTATAATAAACGTAACGATAATTATAATGATACTGTATTGTACTACTATTAATTTACCTAATGTTATTGATTTTCCGACATTTATTAATAAATAAGTAAATTGTTATAAAATAATCAAATAGTTATTTGTCAACATGATATGGCAGTCACACGCTGACAGCAACTGGTGAAAAGCACTCCAAACATGAGGTAAAAATTTTAATACATTAGCATAAATATAAAAGTCACACAAATCACTCGCATAAAGCAAAAATAATATTAAAACTGATAGTATATAACTATTACGAAAGGTAAGTTTTTGTTTATTTCTTCGTGTAATAAAAAATGAATTGTATTCTTATTTAAATAATGTTTAAAATTAGAATTAATATATTTATATAAGACGATTTAAAAAATATACTTTAAACAACTGTTGCATAATAACAGTGTCAAAAAATCAGGGTAAACAAACTATAAAGGGTGACAATCAAACCTCCTTTCATATTTCCAAAAATTGTTATGTGTAATTCAATGTAAAATGTGGAATAGGTGGCGCCTATTCTAAATTTGAATATGCCACAGAGTATAGCAATCTCAATAATTCTCGCGCCTAAAATTATCAAGACTCCTTGGTGATAGAAACTTCGTGGCGTCGACCTTAAGCCGTCCCAAATATTATAAGATAGTTTATTTGGGAAATAATGCTTTTTTGTATCTCATTTATAATGTACGTCATTATAATTGATAAAAAAAAACAACTAAAATAATTCCAGCTGTGATTTTAAGCAACATTTCTTTATTTCATTGAAATTTTATATGAATATTTAAAATTTTCTCTATGTGTCTCATATATTTCTTAATGACTGCACAAACACTACATAATTACTCAGCTTAACACAACAACTTACAATAATTAATTCCATTACATCAAAATGCTTACTCAGCACTTATCACTATGAAATTCAGGAAAACATACGTCACGTGAAACTAGGACAAACGAATATGCATCGTATATGTAATGTAAATAAGGTATATTATACAATGTAAGACATGAGAGCATACAATGACGTGTACTTAAGACTGGGATCGGACAAAATTGCAGTGTTCTATGTGTGGGCTAAGTCAGAACCTATAGCGTTAAAGTCATTTATTATAAATATCGTCATAATCTGACCGTAAGTATGAAGTTTTTAATTGATTATTTATTGAATTAGTGGTTGAAAATCGTTTAGTCTATAATCGTCAAATTACAGCTGAAATTTGAATTTAGAATGAACAAGGTAGATTTAGATTTAAAGGTATTTTAATTATATATACCGCTTTTCATATTTTAATTAGTCATAAAATAACTGAATCTTTTTTGTTCTTTTAAATATAAATTTTAATAACAAAACAGATCTTAATATTCTGTCATAGTAACAAAGTGTTCAAGAACATTATTACATTGACATATTTTATCGTTTGACAATTGGCAAGAGTATTAGTGTTTTACAGTATTGAAGTGCTAAACTTTATATTTATTGAACAGCCTTAATCAATTAACTTTGAAAAGTCAATAAACTATATTCTTCCTTCCAGAATTGCTTGAAGTAAAACAAAATATTCCGCCCATTGCCTCCACTTGCGCCACTCAAGCACAAATAGTATTCAGTAGACATGCATACTCGGATTCCCCTTTATGAAGAAGTGGTCAACTACACGAACTAAAGTGCTCTTTGTTTCGCGAAAGACTTCTATATTCTTTTGTCTTAAAAGACTTTCATTCTTTCGAGTTCCACTGTTGTTTGAATTAGCGTTATAATGAACTGCAGTAGTTTCTTACAAGTTTGTAATGAATATGAACGAGGATTTAGATGAGTTTTTCCCGTATGAAGAAAACTACTTGCAGTATCTATTTGAGTACAGTAGTATGATGTTTTATAAACTACTATTATTTACCTACTAGCTGACCCGGCTTACTTTGTTCCGCCTAACAGTCTAATAATATCGTGTTAACTTTAGTTAGACATTATTACAACTATTTAAGCAAATACAGAAATGTTTTATTGCTAGCCATTGCGAAAGAAGAAATACAGTTTTACACATTAGGCTTCTTCTCTCTAGCGCCAATATTGCGATACTGCATGTTAAAAGCACTTTCTGATATACAAAATTTTTTGATGAGGTAACACACACTGACACGAATTCGATGTAAAATGATGCGTAGTTTTGTTTACAGATGGCACCACATGGTGTTTTCATTCGTAAAATTAATTAATTTATTGTTATTCGATAATTTATCCGATATTTTATTACTTATTCTGCTATTCGGAGCGGAGAAGAATCCATAAAAAAAGAGATAACTGACATCGGTCCAAGCGATCTTGAGTTATAAGTGGTGTAACTAACACGACTTTGTTTTATATATATAGATTACTTAGGGAGAATAATAAGAAGCCGAATTTATAGATGATTTTTTATTTAAATGGAATCTCGTTGGCCTGAAAGAAAGATAGCTCAGCTAAGGCAGTTTTGTCGAGCGTAGCTGTGCTGGAGCGACCTTGTTTCCCACGACTAGCACAAGGGCGTCTCCTTCAAGACTTGGACCTCGGCTTAGGCCGTCAATCACCTGAAGGGATGGACGAAATCTCGTTGGAGTGAGCGAAGAACACCTCGTCATCCGGTGAAAGCGGTTTTTAACTCAAGTCTGAATTGAGCTCCGGATCCTTTAAGGCGGAGCCTTCTACGAGCCTTCGTCATCGGGAAGTAATACAATTTATTAAAGGTTTTATGACTTTTATACATTTAATCATTACTACCAGCAGTGCCACTTGTTCAGAATTAGTACCAAACAATGTCAGTAAAAAAAAGTGATAGTTTCGATATTGTTCTCATTAGTTAGTATGTTTAAATATATCGCATTTTCTGTTTTTAATCCCTGAATTTTTATAATGAGATTCAATAGACATTAATACATAGCACGTTATTGCGATTTAAAATATCTAAAACAAATTATTTAATATTAGTTTAGTCGACATCACAGGAGAACGAAGAGCTGGCAGCTACCTCGGACAAGGAATTAGTCTAGCTATTCAAAGGGGGAACGCTGCCAGTATCTTCAGAACCTTGCCTAAAGGGATTCCTTTTAATTATATTTTTTAGTTATTATATGTTAAGATTAGTTATTGTTTTTAGTGTTCTTTTTTTGTATTTATAAGCTAGGTTAAATTATTTCAATTATTCTCTATATCATATAATATACATATTCTTAGGAAACAGTGGTTTTTATTTATGAAATCCAAAGTATCAAATCCATCGAAAAATATGACAATGAATGAAATAATCTGAGTCGTTCGCGAGTGAACGAGAGCTGAGAGTCATTCACACGTTTATCGAGGGGAGCACACGATTTCCTCAATCCACTCCCTGATATATGTCAATTCAATTATTTTTACAGTGAATGAACTTGTACAATCATTAAAAGGATACTTTGTACCAATGTTAACGCAGTAAAGGACACATACAAGTCATGCATATGCTTTTCGCATATGATTTAAAAAGTGATGTCAGCATAAATTTTATCGAAATTTGTATGATATGATCTTGAATATAGAACAATAGAGAACTTTTCAATAGTTCTGTTCATTTCACAGTATTTATATAAATCTTCTAGCGTGTTTATAGTTAAACTCTTCCTAAGTCGACCGAAGTTTTAAAAATTCTTGGTGTGTTTTGAAATTTTTGTTTACGTGTGTACAAGACACCGTTTGTCGAGTCCTCTAGTAAGATGTATAAAATAATCATTTATTTATTTTCTACCATTTCAACTTAACACTTATGAAAATTAAATAAAGTAAGTTGTTCCAGTAGGTACCGAGTAATAGCTAGATCCGGCCATACCCAAAACGAACAATGTCGGAGACAAACGGATAGAACAGGTATACCATAGATCATCTTGTAGACGGCCTGGTTAGTGGCAAAGGGCGCAAGTTGTTTTCCCTAAAGAGGGTTTCCCCTCCCCCGAGTTTCCAGATAAAGAGTAAAAATAATTTTTCTCCCTTCCCAGGGGGGTCCCAAATAGGGGGGGGGGAAATTGGGTTTTTCTTTTCCCCCCTCTCCCCCCCTTTTTTCCCCTTTTTTTTTTCCCCCCCCTTTCCCCCCCCAAGGGGGGGGTTTTTTCCCCCCCCCCCCCCCCCCCCCCCTTCCTTTTCCCCCCCCCCCCCCCCCCTTTTTTTCCCTCCTTTTTTTTTTTTTTTTCTTTTTTTTTTTTTTTTTTTTTTTTTTTTTTTTCTCCCCTTCTTTTTTTTTTGGGGGGGGTTGGGGCCCTATATAGCGAGTGTACTAATTTTATTTTCGCTCTATCATTGCTGAGTATCAGTTGATATCTTGAAAGATTAAAAAATGTCTAATTGTACCATTTTAAAGAAAGTACTCATCTGTCTCTTTTCATCACAGTGTAAACAGCATTTGATAAAAAGAGATAAAATATTAATTTATTTCGTTTTAATAAATAATGGGGACTATGTGTAAAAAAAAATTTGACAGATTTTCACTTAAAAACCTTTTTACATTTTCTTCTATTTATTTTTGATTTTGTTTGAATTCAACAATATTTTTTCGATAAATGTACCGTATATGATAAGTTTAAAATAGTTGTAGAATATCTTTTTAACTAATATACGATTATGAGTGAGATTATTTAGTAAGTAACATGATAAAAATGTCTAAGTATTGTTGAGAATCTAAAGAATGTTAACGGGAAATAATGTAGAACAAAAGTATTAAAATGTATTCGCTATTTTTTTTTAAATTTAAAACTGTTTAAATGCGTTACATATTATACAAACTTATTTTAGAGGTGGCCTCGTTGCTAACAAGCGACTTTTTCCAAGCAATATAGTGATATTATGGAAAATATTTTCCTTTGTTGTTGTTTGTTATAAAGGCAAACAGCATTTCATGATTGTGCATATAAGTCGTTAAACATTCAATAAAATGAAAAAAAAGTCTCATCGAATGAAAGCTCCTCCATTTTTTTTGAAGAAACGTACTGTACACAGATAATCCATATTCATTTATTTTTTAGACATCTCCGAAGCGAACAAAGAATGTCTTAGAAATCCTAGAATAGTGGGATAATTAATTAAGAAGCATCATTGAATTGAGTTGGCGACAGAGGGCGAGAGTAGTGACAAAGAGAAAATAAATTATACAATAGATTTTAATTAATTACTTTATAGTTCTTTGTGTGGGAAGGCCGAGGGCGTATTTTTAAAAAAAAGAAGACTGCTTCAAGTCTGTATCAACGCGTCTAAGTAGAAGTTTTATTGTATAAGTCTTTTGTACAACACAAAACATTTGTTTCCATGGTTACATCTCCGTTGAAATTAACTCATTTGTATAGTTTTTAAAACAGTATTTTTTATGAACAAACTGCGCAAACATATTTACTTATCCAGAGGAAAGATTTATATATTTGTTTGTTAATCACTGATTAACTTAAAAACGACTAGACTGTTACAAATTATTTTAGCATTTGAATGCATTATACCTCAGATAGTCTATATTTATTTTCAAAAATAATCAGTGTTTTTTTGGCAACTGCCAATGTTCCAGGGACTTTTTCCATCTCTTATATTTTTACTAAAAATATACATAAATTAAAATCTTACTCATTCGTGTTCGTCCATATCCACAGTCGGGGATCGAAACTAAACCTTGGGGTTTAGTAGCACGCTAATCAAAAATATTTTTTTTAATAAAAATCCAGCCGTGGGGCGCACTACCATCTTTCAAATCGTCGCTGTAGAATGATAACCATGTCTAGAGAACCAAACATTAAAGGAAACGAAAAAAATGTTTCATTTCGTCTATGTTCGTTAAAATATTATTATGTGTTTTGTTCCATAGTTTTAGATGGTAAAAAGGACTTATTTATCTAATATATAAAATTCTCGTGTCGCGGTGTTTGTAGTTAAACTCCTCCGAAACGGCTTGACCGATCCTCATGAAATTTTGTGTGCATATTGGGTATGTCTGAGAATCGGACAACATCTATTTTTCATCCCCCTAAATGTTAAGGGTAGTCCACCCCTAAACTATTTTTTTTATTTTTATTTTTTTATGATACAGCCTTAAAAAATACATACAACCCCTAATTTTCACCCCTCTACGATCAACCCCTATTTTTTATTATAAATGATATACATGGCAAAATGACATTTGCCGGATCAGCTAGTTAATAATATAAATAAATCCTTACTTCATGATTACATCTTTTAAATTTCATAAGAGTCTAAGAATAAAAAATAGGTTATCATTCTACAGTGAAAAATATGGATTAATATCTCTTGCAATACTACTGATAATAAAATATTTTTCGTATCCAATAGAAATGAACAAGCAGAAATAATCAATACTTTCCACTCAATATAACTGGCCGCAAATAACGGCGTCTGCCGTTGGCGGGAACATTTCTTGTACTCCAAATAAATTAAGCCTAAGAAAACGACTCGCCTCACAATTGAGGCCATGAAACGAGCATTTTTATTAAAAAATGATCTACTAGCTATATGCAACTTTACATAAATTGGTTAAATAAAGTTAAATTAGATAAAGTTTAACAAAAGGCTTTTATTACCACGAATACGAATAATACAATTATTTCATTTTACCTTATTAGTAATAAGATAAATAATTTTAGTTCATACTGTACAACACAGTGTGACAACTTGATTCTGCGTCCTGCGATTTCGGATACAGTTTATTGATTAGTTGCAAGATTTGTTGTTTGTGAAGTTTGCCTACCTCTGATTGTCATTGCACTGTGTATACGATGTATTAAATAAATAATCATTCAACCATAGTTTAAGTTTTTATTGACTTTCATTAATTTTAATAGAATTATTACTATCATTGTTATAGTTATTATATATTTTTTGTTATTAATGGCTTCGAATCAACCGTGGTAGGCGCAAGAAAAAGGTGGCGCGTAACCGAAAAATGTGACAGTAATTTTTTTCCAACGCCGATAAAGAAGTTTCACTTCAAAAATTTTATCCGTAGACACAATGGAAATAACTACGGAATATATTTGCAAAAATCAAGATAAAACTTTGGTTATTAAAAAGAAAATGTAGAATGATCAATTTGTTTATGGTCTGATACTGCGTTGACATGTCGTCTTTTTTTGAATTTCACATGCATTGCTCAGTATATGAGTGTCTAGCAATAGTAGATTATTTATTTAAAGACGCACCAACACATTTATTTATAACTAAAACTGATGTGTTGTCTCAATAATGCGGACAGCGTGCACAAATACCTACTTATATGTTTTTTATTTCTTTATTAAGCACATGTTATACAATTTACATACAATTCACCTTCAACTGTGTTTCTTTGACTCTAAAGATTTGATAACTTTGATGTTATAACTCCTTTATACATGAGGTTACAATGAAAAACATTCATTTGTTTTTCGTAACTTACGTTTACTCAAAAAATATTATAATGGTATTTAAATTAAAACCACCGACTTCATAGCTCCAATTCCTTTTGTTATCGATTTGTCAAACAAATATAGACTCTATTTCACACACAGAAATATAAAACGATAATCTCAAATGACTAATCACTCTTACATCGATTAATCTCCCGAAATATGTTCGTAATGGTTGCTAAGCAACGGCATGGAAGAGTGGGATCATATAAAATTTAAATTTATTTAATTTCGTTTTTATTATTACATGTCAGTAGCATATAAGAATTCTCATTCTCTTTTCTTATCTTTAGTTGTAACAATTTGAGAGCAAGTTTGCAAGTTATTTCTCTGTTACATTGACTGCTGCTTTAGAACATCTTCTGAATCACGTTTTTTTTAGAATCTTGGATTTATTATCATCTCATTCGAATTATTATTAATATTCTTCTATTCTCTAGCATAATTCATACATTAGATCCAAACAATATCAGTAATATAACTACATATATAGATTATTTATTGATGTGTGTAAAATATTTTGTAAAATTAACCCTACCCTAAATTCTTATACCATGGCGGGATTCATTTCATTTCTGAAAATTCATGTCCGAATTCTTCGGATCACTTTTAATTAAAACTAACTGTTTGGGGTCTGATTTGGTGAAAGCTTTTCAATATTGGAGCTTTCTACTTTAACGTTTGGAATATCGCTTAGAGACAATTTAATTAGTTTTTTATATTTTAGTAATATTATTATCGGGTCAGCAATTTAATAATTAATTAAAGTAAAACAAATGATGTAGTACAATGTTAACAATTCTATACCACTACCATTTTTATATATCGCTTATAGGCATTCACACTGTCAGAAAACTCGAGAGTGCGTTGCCGCCTTTTAATTTACTGCCCTTTTCTTGAAGGACCTATAGTTAGTCGATTCTGTTATTTTTTGTGAGCTTCAATATCAAACTTGCGTGGCTCAGCCGACATTTTATACATCTCGATATTATGAAGCAGTCCATCATTATTTGTAATTGATCTGCTTGGTTTTGGAGTACGGAAACTATGTGTAACGATAAAACCCCAAGGCCCTTACTGAACTCACAATCTGCTGGCAAGAGAAAACCCGGTAGACCGAAGCTGCGTTGGCGGAGTGGAGTTGTCAAGGACTCCGAAACAATAGGCGTTTCAAGTACTCTTCGTATTCTAGGGGGGCAACACTGAGCTCAAAAAAGCAGTATTAAATATTAAAATAGTGGCGCAGGTTTAAAAGTTAGTTAAAATAGAAACAAATTAGCACAGACCACAGCTCCAAAATACTCGTATTATGTAGCGGCCAGTCTGGGATCCCAACGGCTGCATTTTTTTAAAAATAATATTTAGAAAATAAATATTGCCCGTGTTACTCAGGTACAATATAGCATTCTAAGAAAGATTATTTAAAATCTGTCTTACAAAAATACGAATCCCACCCTTTACAATACTTGTAAATGAAATTTTATTACAAAAATAAAAGAACTTAATTGCGTACAATGGAACGCCAAAAGTAGTTACATACTGGCGCCATCTCGTATCAAGAAAAAATACTAGTTAAATTTTCAAATTTAAACTTATCTTAACAGCAATATTTTCCGAAAGTTCTCGGAACGTTTTATAACCAATGATTTTCTGATATAAATTATTTGATAGCCGGAGTACATTTCGATATAAAAATATTATAACCCACGGGTTTGCTCATAAAAATCAATAAAGTAGTATTAGCAGAATATCAAATTACGCATTCAATAATCATAATATCTAGAGTAGAATATCAAGCAGATGTAGGTATATGGAGCACAGTGGCATCAGTCGAAAACTTTAAGGATATATTTATTAATTAAATCAATGGCGATACAACCCCATTGATTTAATGCCGCAAGGTCACTTAGGAACCAATTTGAATTAGGGTCCTTTAAGAAAAAAGCGTACCAATTCTCCAAATACCGGCAACGCGCTCGCGAGCCCTCTGGCACTGAGAGTGTCCATAGGCGGTATGAGTACGCGTTAGAAGTTATATTTCTTTGGCGTAACAATATAAAAATCTTTTCAAAAAATTTATCTTTCGCCTTATTAACGACACTAACAATAGAAAAAAACTTACTCTCATAATTTTTCCCTAACGCGCCAAAGTAGAGAAGACGTACAACTTCAAAAAACTTAAATGTTGACTATGGCTAACTTCAGGGTGTCGGTTTTTTGTGATGGTGTACGCGCGCATCGTAAAAATTTAGTTTTATCATTTTTAGTCGATACCAACTCCGGGGAAATAAATACAGATAATGCAACTTAAGACAATACTTATCATTTTTCCCTAACGCGCCAAAAGAAGTATTACTTCAAAAAGATTCAGTTTTTCGATCATTTTATTTTTTAGACAAGTAGGCCTTGTGTGTTTGACACAGGTATACCAACGTGTCTCAAACTTAATAATTTGTTTTGGGTAGAAATATATATTTTTAATTATATGTCAATTTATACATAACTTCATATAAAATATTTGTCTGACTTACTGTTTTAAACTGTGCACTGGTCGAAGCCATCGGTAATATATACGGGTCGGGTGAACGAGAGTTCTTATCGATCATATTTTATTGCACTGAACGCACTCAAGAAAATTGAGTTTATGAAGATCAGCGGTTTTCTGATTTAAAATTACTCTTCTACATTTCTCGAAAGCTATACGATTTTTAGGTACATACGAATACTTTCTTTTTCAAGGAACGAATATTTTAAATTAATATGTATTTTTACGAATAAACTCAAAACTACTGAAGCCATTTCCATCTCTCACCTTTAGGATGTTAACTTAACAAAGATTTCCAATTGAAATTATTAAATTCGAAATAAAAAAATTAAAAATATAACTTCATTTATAAATTATATATATAAGGTTTTTTTTAAAAATAGTCTTTTGTTATTAAATGCATATTTTCTACATAAAAAGATCCCTTAGGACTGCAATTACCTAAGCGTAATAGCGGAAGTATAAATTTTCATTAAGTTAAGAAAATTGCAGCGCATAACATGCGAGGAAAAACTGTAATTATATGTAATTTTACATTTAAACCTGCGCTGTTTCACACTTAAAACCTGGGACGCAACTGTTTTTAATTGCAATAGCTTTTATAAGTGCAACATTTAAGTATTGAATATTCATTACTACAGCTCCAATCAAGAATTTAATTTTCGAATAATACAATGACTTCATTAGTAATCTGTTCTTTCGTTTTATAGACCGTTGAGAGCCGTTATAATTATTTAGTTTGCGGCTTACGGCCTTGTCTTGTTATGTTAAATAACTTCCAGTATCTCAAGGCATAAAATAATATTGCTGCTACAATTATTGACAAACAAGATGGCCGCTAAAAAGGACGTTTGGCAGCCATCTTGTATATAAAAATTACTAGTGGCACTACGCATTATTATGGTACATAAGATACCTGTATCTTATGTACCATAATAAAAATAAAATATGTTTATTATGGTACATAAGATACAGGTATCACTTATTCCACGTCATTAATTTAACTGAGAGTTGATATATCAGAACAATGTATATCAATTGAAATATATTGATTTATTTAGATAACTTTTGTGTACTTATGAATATCCAAATATCAAGGGCGTAGAATGAACTAGTAGAACTGTCAACAAACTCTTCGCCACTCTTTTTAATGGTTATTTATTTTAATTTTTAGATGTTAATTATACAACTGAGAATTTATATCAAAGACATAATTTTTAATTCACATACACTTTTTAGTAAAAGAGATTTAGTTTTTGACTCGATTTCACTTTTTTTTAAATGTATTAGGAGGCAAACGGGCAGGAGGCTCATCTGATCTTAAGTGATAACTCTGCCAATGGACACTCACATTGCCAGAAGGCTCGCAAGTGCATAAGAAAAACCACTTTTCACTTGCAACAGAACAAACAATTGAATCCACTACTAGAGACTTTAGAATGGTTATTTAAAAACATTAACTCATATATTTCTTATAACACTATTGCATAATGTATTATCAACATAGCAATTTAACAGAGCAAAGTAGCGACAAATCTAATTTGAACATAAAGATTCCCATATAAAAGCCTTGATAAAACCATCCTACTCGAGAAAAAAGCGTCCATTGTTATATTTTTCATTAAGACGTGTCCATTGATCCGATCCGAGACAGATAGTAGGACTATGTAAGGCCAGTCCTACTATATTCTAATCTTTTTTTTTTTGGAAACATCTTCAATATTTCTACTATCAAGAACCTTTTTTTTTATATATGTTTCAAATTATTAAAATCTAATGACAAATACATTGGCAAATTATGCTTGACATCACATATTTATGGACATCTATGTATATTAAACAATCCCAGAGTTACGCATTTGCTATAATCTATATGTCAAAGCCAACGTGAAGTCTGTGGCACAAGCAGCACTTCAGCTGTCACTTTAATGACATTTAACGTAAGTCAAACTGAGCCAAACATGGCGGAAGTAAATATGTATATGGGAAACACCTGATGGTGTAAAGCGTTAAATGTAAACTTGTCTCTTTCTTTCTACAGTAGGTAGGTGGCAGATCCACCATTGTTGATGATGGTTTGTGGAATTGGGTTGTCTAGGCATTCTATACGAATAAAAAAATGAGACTTATTTTTATAGATTTACCATGAATAAATCTATGACAGTATAATGCGTCTGTGGATATGGGCCATTTGACCAATTTGAATGGTTGAAAGACTATAGCTTGCGCCATGGGCGAAAATTAAAAAAAAAATTGACCAATTTGAGCCCGCGGCAATATTATTTTGTAGAAATAGAAAGATAGTATTCGATATTAAAAGAAGGTATGTAGAAATAAATGTAGGTATAAATCATAGACCTACGTTTTAAAAACATTCCATGATATCTGTCATTTTCTGTCTCTAATCTTTGTATTGGGTGGAAACGTTTTTTGTCCTTGCACGTTGTAATGATATTGCATAACCCCATTATATTCAATTATATGAAGTTTCAGTGATTTTTTATATCTATATAAACACAAATATTATTGCGAAGAAAGGCGAAGTTCTAGTTCTAAAATATCTGTTTGAGACTGGCCGTAAAGAAGGGGCCTTGTAGTGGGAAGTTATATTGTATGAGATTGGTATTGATTGCTTTGTGAAGAGATCTTCTGCTAATATAGAGCTTATAGGCTTATTGTGTATACTTAGCGAACCCCACACTTAAATAATCCATCGATATATTTCTATTTGTACGTAAACAGTTTTACATTTGGTGAGACCACTATACAATATAGGAATGTTTTTCTTCTATAGAATTGTACATATGTAAACATATAATTAATACACCATATTATTAAAAAATATTTTATTCAGAACAAATTGAGGTTGTATGTCTGGCTTTAAGTCTTTTAAAGTAGCTTACTCATTTATCTATTCTACGACAATAACCGCCGCACAGTATGCAAGTACACGGGGCTCCAACGCATTTAGATTAAAAATAAATATCTAAAGCCCGATATGGTTATAGGGCAATTTAAGCCATTTTGTATAGACGCTTAAATACCGGATTTATAAATATAGTTGTAGATTACATTGTTATATTGGCGCTTTACAACAATAGTGTGTTCCAATTGGCCAAAAAGCCACGTAAGACATTGCGAAGCCGAATGTTTTGTGCGTGAGCAAAAATGGTCCCGAAAGGGACTGCGTTACAATCATTTGATAAGTAATTACATTGTTAATATGGCTTATTATTTATTTTTATTAAACATTGGTTTTTCATTAGAGATATGATGATACTCAATAATTTTTTTTATTTTACTACCTCCTACTAGGCTAAGTATCATGTACTACTAACTTCAATTTTTTTATATGGAATCTGGCTGTTGGCCTTAAGGGCCAAAAATTACAAGCTCATCACGGATTTTAGTTTTTTTAGCGTTGGAATGATTCGAATTTACTTTGTCTCTAACTTGTCGTAAAGGAAACAAATTTAACCTAAGTTTTATAAAATATTGAGTAAAAGATCACTTATAAAATATTAATTGATCATTTGCGAAAAACTTACATAACTAAAAAAAACATTTTTTTAGATTAGAGTACCTTGATTCAATAAATACTCAAATAACTCTCTTTGAAAGAAATACAACCTAATACCTATTTAAACCCTACAATTTTATTTAGGGCCCAAATGTTCAAATACAAATTTTAGTTTAACAAAATTTGACTG
Source organism: Pieris macdunnoughi (assembly GCA_905332375.1). NCBI lineage: Eukaryota > Metazoa > Arthropoda > Insecta > Lepidoptera > Pieridae > Pieris > Pieris macdunnoughi. The sequence continues at coordinate 4,642,743 of CAJOBZ010000014.1, read as the reverse complement.
AGAATTGCTGATAAGTCGAAAAATATTTAACATCGGCCGATCGTCAAATGTTTTGGTAAGAAAGAGTACTGTTAGTTTTCTTCGGGTTATGTTGGACTTAATAAAGATCTCAGTAAATTATTAATTAAAGTGTAATTTGAGTATAAATTTTTCTATCAAATAAAAAGTACTAAGTGAATACCCGGTGCATTTATCTACGCTCATGTATATCGGCGATACTAGGCCTACCCTTGTTCTGGATGTGAACCAAAAGGGCATTGTATTCAAAACCATTGTTAAGGATGAAAAAATAGGCTTTTATAGAAGCTAAAGACCTATTTGCGAGATACATATTGAATAATTTTCAGCAAGTTCATATTTAAAAATATAAAGTGACACGAGGGGCACCGGTAATATCCGGAGAAATGCAGTATATAATAGCAGTCTCACTTAAGGGAGTATGAGGAATCGACTACTCCATACGATGAATTCTGTTTCTCGATACTAGATTTTGCAGGAGTCTTAAACGGGGTCCCGTTATGATTGGAACAGTTTCCTCTCCAGAGGTTTGACTGTTTTTATTTGTACGTTAGCGTGGATCATTGCGTCAGACCAGTATACAAAATAATTTTTTTCAGAATTGCACTTTGTCAATTAATCCATATTAAGAAATTATAAACAAATCCAGCTTGTATGCTGCTCTTTAACTACTTTAGTTCTATTGTTATATTGTTAAAAGAATAGGTGTTTCTCGATTTGGCCGCAAGAAGCACGGGAGGGATTTTGGCCCCAAAAAACGCGCCCGGGGGCCAAACCCCCATAAGGGACTTGGTTATAACCTGTGATGTGTCATTGTTCGTTGGCTTATTATTTATTATTATTAGAACATTTTCGGTAAGAATTATTGGATCGATCTAATTTCTCATTTGTTATTTCTACAAGTTGAACCTAATCGATCATAGTTTTTATATTGGATCTCTGTTGGTCAGGGCCATGAAGCGCATCTCGGGCTGTTGCCGAGCATAGTCGGAGGAAGGTTGAATTCCCGCGAAACAATTACTATAGGCCATCGGAACCGTCCACAAAAAAATATTATTTAGATTGGTTTATATTTTAATTTATTTTGAGTGTATATATAGTGTTTCGCCTAAGAATTATAAAATACTGAATAAAAGAGACCTAATATAAAACATTTCTATTTAGATCATTTGAACTCTTATAACTAAAAAAAAATTTTTTTAGATTAACGTTATTCAATAAATATAAATAACTCTCTTTGAAAGAAATACAACCTAATACCTATTTACACCTACCCTACAATTTTATTTTTTACCCGAATGTTCGAAATAAATAATTTTATCTAATTTAGATGACGGAGATTCAAAATACTTGTCCCGGGCGATCGTCAAATTGGTAGTCACCGCTAAGTTTTCCTCGGGTTTGTTGACGCATTATTATTTTGATTAAAGTGTAATGAGTACTAAAAGACTAAGTGAATAAGTTTGTCGATGGAATTGGTGATTACTGCACCCCTTACCCTTCACCCTAGGGCATTGTAATTGACATCACGAAATAAGTAAGTTTATATGCAATACTTTTATTCAATTTACACACATATGACACGAAGGCGGTAATAAGAAATGCAGTATATAATAGCAGTTTAAGGCTTACGGAACGTTTTCACGGTTAAAATTTTACTTATATAGATCCTAAAACAATAGTTAACTTAGTATCAAATAGGGGCTTGCTTCGTTATTATTAGAGACGGAGACATTTATTTAATTGTTAAAATATGCAGAAAATAACTGAAATTACAACAAACTGAACGATGTTGTTTCCAAATTTGAAGTAAAATATCTAGAATACTTGCGCCTTGGAACCACGGTTAGTTCTCAAAACAGTTGAACGACGAAGTTAGAGTTAGAAATTTAATCCGACCGTCTGGACTGATCGCCTCCCAATTTTACAGTGAAATGAATGTTTGGATGTTCCTTTGTTTTGCTGATGGAATAGCTGAATGAGGTTAAAGAAAAATTAATAATTTCTTCTTTAGAAGCCATGTCTAATTTAAATATGGGTTCTTTTCTGTATTACATTAATTATTTGTAGTTATTTTAATTAGGTGTCATTTATTATTGATAAATAAAAATTATTCAATCACTAAACACTAAAATAAGCGTGTCTTCTAAAGTGATTTCGACACAAGTGAACTTAGCGACAATATTTACGTCCCGATTGTAGGTATTTTGTAATCCTCCCGAACTAGCGCGGCGTTGCCGTTTTTCACCAATATAAATTCCATCTGTGTTAAAATTTCTTGACTCATTTTACCTCAATTTGTTTGTAAATAAAAATGGGTTTCCTAATTAATAACATTTTTCTTGTACTTTTACGTTAATATGCATATTGTTACCATTACGTTTAAAACACTTAAATGAGTACTGTTTGTCAATTTCAAAGCTCATGTTATTAACAAAGTTCCTTACAAACCTTTTAAAAGGCATTTTCATAAAGCCGTAATATACCACATCCAACTAAACTTACCCGTGTTCAATCGAGCACGAATTGTGTTCTTTACAAGGGAATAAAAGTTGCTCGCAATCAGCTGATTAAACGAGCATTTCCGATCAAAAATAGACTGTAATTCACGTTAATAGAGTCTATATTTCAACTCACAAAGCCTTTTAACGCGAATGTTCTTGGAAAATTAGATAAAAGCAGTAATTCTGTTGAAATTAGAAGTTTCCAGTCTAATTTGTTAGGTAATGTGGGAGTTAAATGCTTTGGTGATTTATTTGACGGTGGAGATATATGATGTAGTAGATAATTTATCACTTAAGTGTGTGTAATATGATAATACAACATCAAAGTACGGTTAACTATTATTGATTGTTTCTCAATCTTTCTCCAAAAACTAAATTAACTTTTTTACACAATTTCTGTACCCTTTGCATAATTGCTATGTATGCTATTTCAAATAGCATACATTAGAATTAATTTCTGTCATAATACAACATTACAAAAACACTAAACAATTATATTATTGACGTCAAATTGCTTAATTACAAATTATTATTTTTGTACAGTTTGTGTAACACCATATCACTAAGTCTCAATGATATCACGTTGAATAAGGAGGAACATATGGCCAATTAATTGGTTGCCTATAAATACTGAAGTAGTTTTTTTATGTAACAGGCAAACGGATTGGAGGCTCACCTTAAGTGATACCGCCGTCCATAGACACTCACATTGCCAGAAGGCTCGCAAGTGCACTTAAATCTCTGTGTCTATACCACCTTAATTGTATCGTAGCATATATATGGAAGTCGGATTAATAATTGTTGACTTTGAATTTTACATAAAAAAAACGATTGCGATTAATATTTTATAGATATAAATACTTTTTATTCTTGTTAGCAAATTAATATTAGTATAAAGTCTTTAAAACCACATAACATACTATTTAATACGTATTCCTAGTCTTCGGCTACTATAAAAATCTGTGAGATATGCTACGGTGCTCATGAAGCTCTACGGCGTAGAAAAGTAAAAGTTAATATCTTATTCCCTTTCATCATAACCCTTACGTTTTTAGTTTTGTTGGAGGCAAGAACTGCATAGTTTATGAAGGCTTTTACTTCCGGGATAGCATTAATTAATTCTTAATTACATTTTAATTAGAATTTCTCCTTGCGCTTTTACAACGAGTAATAAGTGTTACCTTTTAAACATGGCATTTTCTTGTAGATTTTTAACAAATAAAATTACGTACTATGAATATCTCATGTAGTCATTAATATAACATTAAGTATGCAAACAGAAATCCTATTTTATTTTTTAACTCTTCTAAGTTTAAGCAAACCTCTGGGTTTGAACTTTGAACGTTTAATATTGATATCAAATATCACCAAGTATTTTTTAAACTTTTTATTTCTAGAATTAATTAAATAAGGACTTCGTTTAATATTACACATGATTTTTAAATCATGTAGAAGACTTTTTACCTATATAATAGATGCATCAATAATACCTATTTAAAAATATACCGTCAAAACTCTGATGACAAAAACAAAAGACTAACGAGAAAATGCCATCGTTATGTTTCGCAAGATAAAAAATAATATCAAGGGGATACTGTATCTCAAAGTACATAAAACTACTGCTCTTCGGTAAAATGATCTTTTTCCACAAAAAGGAAAAAGTATTAAAACTTTAGTTCACAGTTCACACTAACTCTGTCTTGGTACATTCACGATAAATTTTCTTGTACACTTTTATTCCCACTTGTATCCCAAGTATTATCTTAGGATAAATGACTACGAAATAACGTAACAATTTCTTGAAACAAGCAGTTTCTAGTACAACACCGGTCGATATTTGTAATAAATATTTTGATTATAGTACTGTTTTAATAATAATAATAATGGTGATAATATTGTTCAACAAAATTGTAGTATGTACAAAAAATTCGGGAACCTTCACATAATTTAAAAGCTATTCACCTAGGTCCACACTGTCAATATTTTCGTGTATTGTAGTAATATCAATAGAGAAATTGATGCCATTGTATTTAAAACAACAAGAATAACCTGAATCCGAGAATTGACAGAAAATTGCCTATCTATTTCAAAATATATCTATGCTCAAATACTTCATAATAAATACTACAAGAGTTGATTCACCTTTTATAATTTTTCTAATTGTTAAATAATAATTAAATATGTACTGTGTAATAGAAACCGGGATAATAAATGATACTATAATTCGTAGAAATAATGTATTTCTATTATTATGTATTTCTTCGCTATTAAACATTTTCAATATATTTGAAGATATCATAGATTAAAAATAACTCTGTGTTAGTAAATGAAAATGCACATTATGTTTTTCGTGTTGCTTAAACTGTTTTGCGTCAGGAACTTGTTTGATGAGTGTGTTGGCTTGATAAAAATACGTTTAAAGAAAAAACTTTTTAATCGGATTAAAGTTATGTATTATTTTAAATTTACAATTATTTAACATAATTTTAAATTTATCCGACGTTTCGCGTGCTTTACAGCGTGCGTGGTCACGGTGACTGAAGAGAAAAGGTGTTGGATGTCAAAAAGTATCACAGCTGTAGAGAAAGTTGCATTATCTGTATTTATTTCCCCGAAGTTGGTATCGACTAAATGATGGAGGGTTTTGGCAAAAATGGCTTACGGTGTCCTCTATTTTCGCGGATTGTTTTTCGCGTAAATGTGTAAAGGCTATGTCAATAAAAGACAATACTATGAAAAATACGTTTCTACAATTGCTTTTGTTTTTCATCCGTCACATAATAATTGTCAAGTGAAACACAACAACACAACAAACGCAAGACGTTCACGTGTTTTTATATATATGGGTAAGATCACAGTCGATAAAAATTATGCATAACATTTTCAGGTAGATTTTAATGTGCCTTGTTGATACATCATTACGTGTATAATGAATGCACAGTAAAGGGATACCGTACCAAAATCAACATTACCGTTTTCAACTGACAAAGCGAAACGCTAATGAAGTTTCATATATCCGCCAAATGAGATCATTACTCGATAGTTCACATAAATCGTAACCGCTGTTAATTCGTTTTGTTTGCTGCATGTTTAAGGTATAAACTAATAATTTGAATGTTGTGATATATTTAAAAAGCTATCATTTCTATGCGAGAATTAAATTATGTTAATATTAAAAGCCAGAATAAATATATATCGACCGTACAGTTTGATTGTGACCAATCAACAAGAAACTGGTCACAAATGAATCACCGTCTTTTATTTTATATTCTCACTGATACATAAATGTGTGACAAGTTAACTCCGAAATATAAAGCACAGTTTCCGTACGACTATACTAAATTTGATATTATTTTGTATTATTGTCAGGATAAGTAAATTTAAAAGAAAATCATAACAAAGAGTTTGTTTTTTTTAGAAATTTTAAAGAAGTACTTAGAACACTGGAGTCACACTTCAACGCTATTACCTGCACTGTTATATAATTTTTAATAATTTTCTATAGAAATCACCGGTCTTTATGATAATTCAATATTGAAGAAGAAGATAACGAATCCTTGTTATTTTGATTTGAATCGTGTATCTAAACTAATAAACTTATGAAACGGGCTCTGATCAATAACCCCAAATACACTTACATCGTCGTTACATTGTTCTTTATTCCATTCTTTAATAATAAAAAAGAATAATTGTTATCATAGTAATCATAGGACTAAACATTTCATACGCACATACTCAATCCGCCGTCTCTGCGACCCAAAATGTGTCTTGACTACCTACTAAGACTGCAAATAATATAATTCACTGTAATTAGTTTTTGACGGCTTTTGCAATGAACATTTATTGCCAGCAATAATATTATTTAAAAAACAAACCCTTTAAATAGTATAAAGAAAAATAGGTTAATACATTTTTAAATAATTTAAATTAATAGTGAGTCTGTTAGTTAATTAAGGCTCAGGCATAGGAAAACCCTATTGGATGGGTAACTATATTCAACTTTAAACTTCAACGTACAACTTAACTATACTTAAGTGGAAATTAATTTCCCAACCGTTCCATGTTTGTCTTGTTCTAGGAAGTGCGTTGTGCATCAAATGTTCGCTAAAAGGAAAATTATGTAGTGCCTCTGCGCTGTTCAATTTGACGTCACTTTGAGATAGGAACATACGAGGCAATCACGCTGAAGTAATAAAATTAGGCGTTGGGGCATTGGGCGAATATTTTTGTGTTTATTCAATTAAACACTTAACTAGTTGTCAAACATATGTACATCTAATAAATATTGAAAATTGTAATCTAAGATAACTAACAGTGTATTAGCGCAAAAGTTAAAGTCAAAACTAAGTATTAATAATATACGTATTATAGTTTTAATTACTATTTAATTAATAGGTATATTTATCAATTAATATCAATATGTTAAGGCACAATCGGCACCGGAATCAGAACCAAATGAGAACTGCTCATCAAATTGCGTAATTGCCGCGATGACCACTTCCACATCGCTACGAGCGAGTGGATCGGTTACCATGGGTGGCGACCAGTTAGGCGCTGCTATTCACTGCCCTGTTTTGACCACGGCCATGCCATGCAGTACGCTTCACCACCCTTGTAGCACATCACAGGGACCCCGGTTGTGTAAGCCAGACAACGATATGAAACTGAAACATTCAAAAGATTTAAGGCCAAGTTTTCAGGTAAAATTTGGTGGAAGCAAAACTTTATCTAGGGCGATCATTTTCTTATGAAGTAAAGAAGCGAAGTGCTTGATACGCTCTTTGTTATCTCTTTGTAACTCAGCTTCCGTTAAAAGTGCCCTTAATTCACGTGCATTTTACAACAAGTAGTTATTAATTTCGGGAAAACATATCGTTATAAAATCTATTATATATATATATATATATACTATCGTATTTTGTTAAAACAACTGCTGCTGCACTTCCAACATACCGAAATGAGGAAGGAAATTTTATTTTAATTTAATCCATTTCAAATGATGAAAAGCTGTGTGAGAGAACGATGTTGCAGCTACGGACTTAGTGTGAAAATTATTTTTCTTTCATGTATATCATCATCAAAACTTTCGTAGTATGATGCTCCTTCCCTCGAAATTGGGTGGTCACTGGTCAGTGCGTTCACGAGTGGTTTTATGCTAGTTTCGAATAACGCCCGCAATTTTTCGCTTGTCGCAGTCCGTTCACTCACCTTTTGTGGATGCATTTCCATTTCTAATATCGGAGAAGTATTGTCTCCATCGACATCGCCATTCAAGGCATGTCAAGGCATTGCGACTTGCTTGCTCTCTTTAGTCATAATAATATTCGTTCTTTCAATTTTATTCGCTTGACAGTTGACGTGTTAGCGATCGACGGAGTCATGAGACAAGAGCGCCCGCGCACCATTTAATTTTTTATGAGTTATCCTACAACTACGTTTTACTTTTTACAGTACAGTGAAGTAAAATTTAAATTTTAATCCATAAAAGATACAGTTTCCCGAAACACGAGAAAAAGTACAAATTAGTTAGGTCCAAAAATAGAATTATGATAAATTGTTGATAAATAAATCTAATTTGGCATACTTATCTAATCTTTAATTATTTTTACGGCAAATTATGAAACTGTGTAAACGAGGTGTTTGTTCCAAGGAATACAATTATCTCACTTTCCAACCATTTCACATATGCATTAAGGGAATGTCTCAGAATGTTTAAGCGTACGCTATACACAGATTCCGGAAATGCATTAGAGACGTCACATCCGTTAAATTATATTTAAATTCCTCTCAGCATACATTACTTAGCGCTTGAATATTTTCAACAAACGTAGATGAACTAAGTTGTTTTATAAGAAGTTTTCAAAGTATGTTCGAAATTCGAAAATTTTGATGAGTAGGTACTCCTTAAAAAGTAAGTAAATAAAAAGTTCCTTAACAAAAAAATACGAAAGACTCTTGACATTGAGGACCTAAAAGCTAGCCTTTAACGAACTCATTATTAGGAGCATATGACTACAAATAACCAATTCATAAACACTATCATATGAATTTTTCTTTTTAGTTTTGTGTGTAACTTGGAAGTCACAAAGTCCAGAAATACATTTTTTTTTGAAAGGGGGCAAGCGGGCAGGAGGCTCATCTGATGTTAAGTGATACCGCCGCCCATGGACACTCAATGCCAGAGGGCTCGCGAGTGCGTTGCCGGCCTTTTAAGAATTTGTACGCTCTTTTCTTGAAGGACCCTAAGTCGAATTGGTTCAGAAATACTATACACTACTTCAGTAGTCTGAGATATGTTCTTACCCGATTTGTGGGTTATAGACCTATTTTGTATGTAATATAAATTGCGAAAGCGTAGTAGTATAGTATGGTTGTAGTCATTGTGTATAAAGTATTAGTTACTGCGAGCGTTCAATAGCCAATATACTCTATAGACGAGCACTTTGTTCTTATTACTTCCAATAAACTACGATATTTTTAAAAAGAATATAAGAATACCTAGAAAAATTCAAGCTTAATTTAGCTTTATTTTTATAAAGTATAGAAATTATTACACATTTTTATGGTTTCTATTCTATATAAAAATGTTAATGTAATATTTCTTGTGATGATTATCTTACAATGGAGGTGTTTGTCTAGTGGGTTCAGCGTGCGACTCTCATACCTACCATATGAAGTCGTAGGTTCGAACCCCGGCTGTGCACCAATGGAATTTCTTTCGCGTGCGCATTTAACATTTGCTCGAACGGTGAAGGAAAACATCGTGAGAAAACAAAAATCATCTTAGACCCAAAACATCGACGGCGTGTGTCAGGCACTGGAGGCTGATCACCTACTTGCCTAGTAGATTTAAAATCATGAAACAGATTCAGAAATCTGAGGCCAAGACCTAAAGAGGTCGTAGTGCCACTGATTTATTTTATAATTATCTTACAAAATGATCGGGAAGCTCCAGTATGAAGGTAACGGGCTTTCTTATGTTTAACGTAAGAAATATTCCTATATAGTAACGATAAATAATAAAAGGGTTTGAAAACGAAAATAAACTACTATTAAAACATAAAAACATCTTTTTATACTTGGTTGGAATTCAAAAACCTTTTTCAAGAGTCCTGAAATAATTTACTATTTTATACAGCAAACTTGAATAGAAATTGTCTACATAACATTTAAGCATCTTGAATCCTCAAACGTGCCACTACACATTTTGACGCTATTTTAAAATAAGCACATAAAATCCCTCGCCTCACAGTTAATGTACACATTTGCGGCGACAAATGCACATACTGAGTTTAATCCGTTGCTTTATTGGGCGTTGACGTATGTATATTAACATCCGCTTTTGTGTTATTACTTTCGAAATGGTTTAATTAATTGGGAAAGGCTTTTACACACGAAGTATTTGAAAATATTTGAGATCAGTTTTATGTTAATTTCGAAGAGTAAATTGAGATTGCCCATACATGTACAACTAGCGTGATAATATTTCTGACTAATGTGTACTAGGGCTACAAGGAGCCGGAGAGATGGAAAATTATATCATACTTCGATGAGTTAGAAAAACAACTCGAAATGAACATTATTTGTGTTTATATTACCTGTTTATAACTGTGTAATATTTAATAAGGAGAAAATACCTTTAAAAGAGTTTTGGAAGGGTTTGAATGTTTTAAACAAGTTGTTTTAAATGTACCGTAACATACCTCTTCGTTAGCTTATAAATCTACAAATGTGTGATTGTTTGATTTTAACCCTTCAAGTTTATCTGACAATATGTCACCTTGTCCAATGGACCATGATATAATATATAATGTGTCTACCATGAAATGGTGAGAAATATCAGAGGTATAATAAATTTAAACGCATGTTTCGGAATTCAAAATATTAAAAACCTAAAACAGACTTTTTTTATCAATATTTTTTAAATCCATTTTCAATTCTCTATTCTAGATTCAAAACGAGATCACTGCAACAAGACTGTGGAAATCTATGAAGATGTGTCGTCACCTCCGGTCACGCCGGAAAACTTCGGACGTCCACTCACGTGTACATATAGGTAAATACATTTCTGTTTGGCATAAGAGCTTAGACTGAGAACTTCTGAAGCATTTCCAATCTAGTTATGTTTTACTATTGTAGCTGTAACTTTTCAGTAATATATTTTACGTAATCTCACTGATTGATCAACTTGACTAGACTAGACTAGACCGTTTAATCTAGCTCAAATCTAGTTTCAAGGCTATCCTTAAGTCTATATAACAAGAAAGATGAGAAAAAAATTAAATACGCTTGGAATTATGGAGCGCCCATTTATAAACGTAAAATATCTGCGCATAATTTATTGTACTATATCTAATTAGGTTAATACTACATTAGGCAACGTAATAATAACATTCTTTGAATCTAAAACTACTTTAAAAATATAACAAATTTACTAAAATAATACTATAATGTCTCCTGAAGGAGCATGACTGGGATCAAAAGAAAAGACAAAGTAAGGAGTAGCAACATCAGAAGAAAGACTAAGGCACAGGACATAATTTTGAAAATAAGAAGACAAAAGTGGAAATGGGCAGGCCACATGATCAGGGGAAAGGACAAATGAAGTAAAATAATCACACAGTGGTACCCAAGAGATGGAAAGAGAAAGAGAGGTAGACCACAAAAAAGGTGGGACGACGACATTATACAAGTCGCGGGAACAACATGGGGTAGAGTGGCCATAGAAAGGCCAGAATGGAGAAGATTGGAGGAGGCCTTTGCCACCTGGCAAACGGACACGCAAAAGTGGAACAAAAGAACAATCTACGAAGAAAAAAAAAAATTGTTATGTCCGAAAAGAGGCTATAATATAATATAATATAATATAATATAATATAATATAATATAATATAATATAATATAATATAATATAATATAATATAATATAATATAATATAATATAATATAATATAATATAATATAATATAATATAATATAATATAATATAATATAATATAATATAATATAATATAATATAATATAATATAATATAATATAATATAATATAATATAATATAATATAATATATATAATGTCTACGCATTACAACAATATTTGGCTAGAAAAGATAAGTTTTGTTGAAAGTAAAGAGTTTTTTCAACACAAATAAAACATTGCGTCATAGGCATCAAGGCATGTTCTCTTCATGTGTCAGTTAAAATGATTTATGTGGACGACGGACAATGAAAAAATGTTTTTCTAGCTAAAAGTAAGCGTAGCTATTAATCGGTATATATATTTTCTCAGGTTTAGAGCATTTCGAGGGTCACCAAAAGACTGGATTCTACGAATACGTTTCAAGAAGTTCAAAGTAGGCACTTTGATTAATGGCACTACATGTCATAAGGGATATATGCAGGTCAGTGAGTCATATACCTAATACTTATTTATTTATAATAATAATAATAATAATAAGCCTCTTATCCTGAACTGTTTCTTTGACTTTGTGGTTGACTCTTATCTTTAAGTTATAAAATATCTCTAAGTTCAGTGTGCCTCTTGGCAAAGGCCTCCTCTAACAATTTCCATTGTACTCTGTCTCTTGCAACCCTTCTCCATTTTGAGCCTGCTGTTAATTTTAATTCGTCTTCCCATCTCTTGCTTTGTCTTCCTCTGTTCCTTTTCCCATCTCTAGGGTACCAGTCAGTTATGATGTTCTACTTATTTATTTATTCACACTTAATTAAAAGCTGAGCCGGCGAACTTTGTACCGCATCACAGTCAATTATTTTATATTCAGATTAGCTGATTGATGATTTAATTAAGTAATACAAAATGAATATTAAGTTCACTACTTTATAAAGAAACAAGCTGACCCGACAAACGTTGTTTTGCCATGTATATTATTTCAAGGAAACATTGTTTTAGTTCAATACAAATAACTAAACACAAAAATAATATATAGGGTTGATTTACGACACCCATGAACATTTTGTTTTGGAATTTATTATTGTATAATTCGTTTTCGTTATTTTCTAAGTAATTAAAAAGGAGACAACAAATCGAAAACAACGAAAATTGGTCCAGTTGTTCTCGAGTTATAAGTTTTCGAACAAACCCGACTTCGTTTTACATGTTAGGATAAGAACATTTATTATATTACCACAAATCTAACTGAGAATCTACATGTTTTAAAGTGTTAGTATAAAAAATTTGTATCAAAGACGACATGTGATACGTATTTCAGTTATCAAATAGCTAATCACAATTAATTATATTGCGCGAATCGTGATTTAAAATTAATATAAAATAACGAAAATGTAATTACGCATTTCTCAAAACTCAAAAGAAATGAAGAAATAAATCGTAATCTTAATTAATCACAAAAGCCTTAAGGTAACGCAATTTCCAATTATAAGAAATCACGATCCAATGATTATCCTCTCAAATTGTTCTTCCGGAGTACTTTCCAAGTTCGAAAATTAATTAGCAGGTTCGCCCAACTCAATTACTAGCCCCGACTGCTTTAGTTAGCATAATTCTCGAACGTTTTGGCTATCTTCGAATGTTCTATGTATGGATTTTTGAATTATATAAAATTCCATTTACAATTTTTTTGTCTGTGAGATTACTGAGTACTGGAACTATGTATTGTGTATCGTTTAGTAAATTTTATAGATACGTTTTTCAAACCTAACCTATAAAATGGTATAAATATTAAAGAGGTGTGTGAGTTTATCTTTTTTTATAGAACAGGTGGCAAAAGGAAGGTTATTCTGAATGTTAAGTGTTACAGCCGCCCATGGACACTGTCAAAGCCAGAAGGCTCGCATGTGCTTTAAATAATTGCACTTTGCCTTAGAAACGTTGCATCTACGCTGTGGAACGAGGGTCATAGTCAACCTCGACGGTCATAGGTGATAGTGGTTGAATCGTTGTTATCTTTATATAAGTTATATTTATTCTTTCATAACCTTTACACATTTAAAAAACTTTTAACGGATTAAAGTTTTATTATTTCAAATATAAGATAATGCAACTTCTTTACTTTTGATCACCCTTTTTTTCAGTACCGTGACCGCCATGTAAAGCGCGGATTTAATTTTTTTTGTAATTTTGATAACTTTAATCCGGTTAAAAAGTTTTTTCTTTAAAAGTTATATTTATCTTAACTAGAAAGCTATATTATTATGTTTGACATTTGTGTTTGGGTATCCCATTTCGACATAAACATCGTGTTGCCAGTTTTATAGTTTTTTGTTGGCCTGGTGGTTTTGCACTGTCTCAGGTCCAAAAAGCTGTGATCAGTATTTTTGTTTTCATTAATAAAACCGGCTACGGTTAAGAAAACATGTGGGAAATATTATCGAAACAAATAAAAGAGTCCAAGCCACCAAGATATGGCATTTTAAATTTTTCCCGTCACAGTAAAACACATCTTATAGTACTAACTAAAATTTGTTAATTCAAAATACCTTTTTTAATAGTTTATTTAAATCAAGTTTTTTTAGTTTCACATTCCAAACAAAACAGGTAGTGCTTTAAGCATGTGAATATGACCCTGAGGTATCAAATCCCGGCTTGCATCGTGGGGTTTACTCTCTCGAGTAACGTACGGTGTACATAAGGTTGTTCAGTGAAGGCTAATATTGTAATGAAATAAGCACGTATGACACCAAAAGCACCGATATTATATATATCAGGATACATACCTGCTCTAGAATAAAAATGATCCAAAAAGTCATATAAAGTTGTAGCGCTTCTGGATTACATTAGTTTCAGTATTTACTCCAGCATAATAATTAAACCTAACAATATTATTCAAATTATGTGAAAACTGTTGTCATTTTAATTACAATCAACAATATAACAAATAATTTCCAATTAATTGCCAATTAAAAACAAATTCTGAAGCCCCATAGCTTCCATTTAGTAGACCGCAACTTTCGTAACAATTATTTTACAAGGGTTCGCACGTAATATGTATTAATAATACTATTATGTAAGTGTATACTTATGTGTTAAAATTAAAATTATGTATTACAGTTGGAATTAATAAACTATGTTCTAAACTGCTTTAAACATTTAAAAATGTCGTATAAAACGTCTCTTCCCTATTCTTTACTATTTGGAAGTTATTGTTTATATAATAACATATACACGGTGTGAACACGTTTGCAATGGAAGTTGTAAATAAAATAAGATATAATCTAATATATAAAATTCTCGGGTCGCGGTGTTTGTAGTTAAACTCCTCCGAAACGGCTTGACCGATTCTCATGAAATTTTGTGTGCTTATTGGGTATGTCTGAGAATCGGACAACATCTATTTTTCATCCCCCTAAATGTTAAGGGTAGTCCACCCCTAAATTATTATTTTGTTTAATTTTGAGATATTTTTTTTATGATACAGCATTAAAAAATACATACAACCCCTAATTTTCACCCCTCTACGATCAACCCCATTTTATTATTTAATAGTACAAATTATATACATGGAACAAAAAGATGTTTGCCTGGTCAAATAAGTCTAATACATGGAAAACTTTGCCGGGTCGCGGTGTCTGTATATAAAAGAAAAATGCTCTTCCTGAAACGGCTATCACCGATCGTATCTCATGAAACTCCTTGTGTGCATTTTTATTGGATGTTATGCTGAGAATCGGACAACATTCCTATTTCTTCATTGCCCTTCCTACAATGTTAAGCGGTACTTTCATCCTAAATTATATATTTTTTTATTTTTAGATAAAACAAAATTTATATTTTTTTATGATACAGCATACAAAAATACATAAAACCCTAAATTTTCAACCCTCTACGATCAATCCCATTTTTTATTATAGTACATAGTTATTTTTATTGAACTAAAAAAATGTTTCCAAGAATTAATAACATACATGGCAAAACGACGTCGCCGGATCACCTAGTAATTCTATATATTTCATCTTTAATCGCGTTATTCATTAGTGAAGGCCGTGTTGGTGCTGCATGTCTTTCTTCATTCCAAGCAAGCATTACAAGCATTCATTGCTAAAAGACCTCCAGTTTTAACTACTGATTATATTTAAATATTATTACATACGGAATAAGTGTCATAGTGTTCTACTTTAAAGTAATAAAAGTTGTATTATTTTTATTATTACGAGTAAATTGTATAAAGATGTGACTAAACCATCATCAAATACGGGACGAATTAAATTTCAATATCATTAATTTTGAAAGAGGAGGCGCTGCTGTGCCCGTGTACACTTCAGCTCCGTAGTATTTTTCTATTAAAAATATATAAAGTGATTATTTACTTAATATAAATGGTAAAACCAGTGCAATACGTTCAAATATACGTCGCAAATGCTATGGAGTCCTTTTTCTCTGAAATTCCTGCAAGAATCACTAGTAAACTGAATTCATCTACGCAATTCGCGCTTTCACTTTTAACGTCTAGCACAAATAAAAATAGTAGTGCATTCGATTTTCATAAAATTAACACGGATTCTATTGTAAAGGCATTTAGATCGTTGAATAAGAAGAAAACAGAAGATCTATGGGGCATATCAGTAGCTGTAATAGCACCAATAATTGGAAATATTTCTCCTTATCTAACGATTATTTTTAATAGATGTATCGATGATGGATTTTTCCCAATCTCATGAAATATAGTAAAATTATTCCTTTATTTAAGTCTGGAGACAAATCGGACCCCCACGAATTTCCGCCCTATATCAATTTTACCAACTCTAAGTAAAATATTTGAAAAAATTATTCATAATCAATTGCTTTTCACATTTTAGATTAAATAAACTATTTCATGATAGACAATTCGGTTTTACTAAGGGTAGATGTAGTACGGATGCGGGTGTGGAGCTCATGAAGCAAATATTCGATGCCTGGGAAAATAAACAGGATGCTTTAGCTGTCTTCTGTGACCTGTCCAAGGCTTTTGACTGTGTAGACCATAAAACATTATTGGGAAAATTACAGTATTATGGCGTCTCAGCAAACTCAATAAAAATAATAAATTCATACTTGAGTGACCGATTACAAAAAGTGGTTATAAATAAAGCAGAGTCTTTAGGAGCTCCTATTCTCATAGGTGTGCCTCAAGGGGTCGATATTGGGGCCGTTGCTCTTTCTTGTCTACATAAATGACCTGCCATTTTATGTAAATAACTTATGTGAAACGGTATTATTTGCAGATGATACATCTCTTATTTTTAAAATCAGTAGGAACGCAATAAATTTTGACGAGGTGAATGATGCCCTTTCCCGAGTTATGTGTTGGTTTACTTATAATAACTTGTTACTAAATTCTAATAAAACAAAAATGTATTAGATTTTCTTTGCCCTAACGTAAAACAGGTCAGTACAAACATTAATATTAATGAGGAAATAATTCAATGTGTTGATTCAACTGTATTTTTAGGGATCACTCTAGATTCTCGTTTGCAATGGAAGCCCCATATTACAAACCTATCGTCAAGACTTAGTTCGGCTGCTTTTGCGATAAGAAAGATTAGATGGTTGTCTGATGTCGAAACGGCGAGGCTTGTATACTTCAGTTACTTCCATAGTGTTATGACATATGGTATATTGTTGTGGGGCTCAGCGGCCGATATTCAAGATATTTTTGTTTTACAAAAAGAGCAATACGCGCTATATACAAATTAAAACCGCGTGACTCGCTAAGAGAATTATTTAAAGAGATTGGTATTTTAACAGTTGCCTCCCAATATGTGTATGAAAATATTATGTACGTTTATAAAAACCTTAATAAATTTATAAAGCGCAGTGACGGTCACAATTTAAATACAAGAAGTAGGAATAGACTTGATTTTCCAGCTTTCAGACTGCATAAAACTGCTCACTCATTTATGGGGAAATGTATACACATATTTAACAAGATTCCGACCGTGTAACCAAACTTCCGATTCATGAGTTTAAGCTTTGTATCAAGAAAACCCTAACAAAGGGAGGATATTACACTGTTCGGGAATTTATAGACGATGACAATGTGTGGGCACTAGTGCCGCTGTAAGATGAGGATAACCGAGTTGACATGCATAAGAGTACAAATTGTACCTAAATGATTAAATGACTTTATTATTATTATTATTAACAATAGCGAATATCATATAGTTTCCAGGATACAATGAACATCAAGTGTATAAAATAGACAAAATACTGGTAAATAAAGCATTAAAACAACTACTTTTTTATACTAGTGCAAGTAAGATTAAAGT